>CM046832.1:33070723-33333223 GCA_025618425.1 Heliocidaris tuberculata
TAAATGCAAATTCAATCAAATTAATTCTGAACATATACTAACATTTTGAATCCATTAATTCTCTGTAACGTCATTTCGCGCTGATATACGTATAATACCATAGAAAAAAATAAAATTCACCTTTTAGTAGAATCTAGGTATATATATATATATACATATTATATATATATATATATATATATATATATATATATATATATATATATATATATATATATATATATATATATATATATATATATATATTCATATATACCATCTGTTTGCAGCCAAAAGGGCCTTATTATCTCTGAGTAAAATGATATGAGTTAACACCCTTTTGGCCCCAAACAGACAATATTTTACATGCATGTGTTTTAAATTTTGTCAACCTTTTAACACAACCCTTAAAATTTGTTAATTCATTATTTGTTTATAAATACATACAGAGGTATATATTTTTGTTTGTTACGTAGGAATATATATCTTTACTTTTGCTTGATATCTATCTCTGTTTTCTATGCAGCTTGAGGACGTCTGTCACTCTGAAGTGTCACTGAATTAAAACCCAAATTCATTCAAACTGCTGGTATCCATGTCCTCTTTAGAACCATTAATAAATCCATGATCCATCTATCAATAATTGGATAGAAAATAAAGCTGGTGTCTCAAACTACGCACAAATACAAAAAATATGATATATACAATGCTTTTTTTTTTTGGTTACTGCAACGAGTATGGAAATGTCTTTAATGTTATCCCGTGGGCATCATATAATCCTTATCCTGGCTGGGCTTACTGAAATTGGATTTGCACAAAGTACTAGTATATATTTCCTGCAAAACATCTATGAGTCCGAGTTCTTTTTCACTCAACATCATGATAAAGCATAACTAGAAAGGGGTTCAGAGCTTCGTTTTGTTTTGATTTTTTTTTTAAGATTCACTGTTTTTCCCGTTCATCATAAATTGGGAAAATATAAGAAACATGTGGGTATACTGTATTTCAAACAACTATTTGGTAACCCCATGGTTCAACCAAACTTTTAAATGTTCTATTAAATTTGACTCTTTCTTGCTTTCATGAAATTAGAATTCCTTGAAGGTACTTTCTTTTGAAACACAACAAGTTTAAAAAGGTGATGGGAGCAAGATTAATTGGATGGCAACGAGGGTTTGGAATTCCTTTTAAATGTCTCCACTAATTTTATGATGATAACTTTCATAGCCTATATTCTAAAAACACCCCTTGGGCAAAAACAGTAGAAGATAAAGAGGGCATGTCCTCTGGAATGGGTTAAGCAATGACACTACAAATTCTGCATCATGCTAAAGTTTTAAAAGAAATTTTTAAAAAGACAATTATGGTTAAAAATGCAACTCTCTTTTTAGTGCTATAACATTAATATTATAAATGACCCCCCCCCTTACAATTTTATGATATGATTATTTGGGGGATAACCCTGACAAGCAAATTTGCTTTTGCTATCCCCCTCCACGTACTAGATTATTAATTGATTTTTCCATTTTATCAAGGCTTGTATGTTTTGTTTCTCTGTATTTTCTTCTTTATATATTCTATCAAAGGTGAATTGTGATTTGGTATATTTTGTAAGTCTTTTTACTAGTACTGGAAAATAAATGAAAATAAAATATGTTAAATTTAGGGTTATTCAAATTGCACTTCATTCAAAATTTATATTTTAAAAGAAATATCATTTTTCACGTACTAAATATGATTAATCCGTCCCCAATGAAACAGTCTATTTTTCAGGAATTTTTCCTTTCTTTTATTCTAAGCCAAATCAATCAACATTTCGAATACATGACCATATGCATGTCAAAAAATGTTAAAGACACATAATCGA
The DNA here is from genome assembly GCA_025618425.1 of Heliocidaris tuberculata. Taxonomy (NCBI): domain Eukaryota; kingdom Metazoa; phylum Echinodermata; class Echinoidea; order Camarodonta; family Echinometridae; genus Heliocidaris; species Heliocidaris tuberculata. The sequence goes on from CM046832.1 coordinate 33,072,570, forward strand.
GGGTTCTCGTTGGAAATTTGACAGGATTTGGCTAATATACGTCCATAACGGGTACTTTCAAACACTGAGAGTGGACTTCACTTTTACGACGGACAGGTCTTACAAATAATGCGTGCACATTCTGCCAACTCCAGAAAAAATCCCCTTGATGATGACTAAACACTTTCCAATCTCTTGCAGCAAGTTCCATGCGGGACATGAGTTTCGCTGCGAGATTTGTACCACATACACACACACATCAATTGGTAACTCCACCAAGTCCAGTGTATGTAAACTATGACACAATGCGCACGCACATGGGAACTGCTGAGAGTGTGTCTTTAAATAATTGTGTAAGTGCAAAAGAACTTATAACAACCGACCGCACCTTTAAAGGTGGCGCAGGGACGTACAGGATGTAATACCGTGCAAGGTACATTTCTAACCTCGGGGTGCAAATCAAACCCCCAGGTGCTGGCATTGTAGCATTACTCTAACTTCATTTTCTCGGCCCATTTCAATGCAAATATTGGAGGACATCTTCAGATCTGACTTTGTGCAACACACCAGTCTTCTTCTGTGTTGATGAATGCGTCGCCTCTGATATTCTCTTCCTATATTAGTTTTCTAGTAGTAGATACAAACAATTACATTTTACCACATTTCAAATCATTTTCTGTATCCTGGTCTGAACTTTTCTGTGTTGTTGTTCTCTCCATTCAAATCTCTACAGCTTTGTCACAATCTCTTTTTTTTCTCTCTCTCTCTCCCTCCCTCTTTCCTAGGCCCTCCATCTCCATCTCTCTCTCTCTCCCTCTCTTTGCCTCTAGCTCATTCTCTATATATATCTCCCTCTCTCTTTTCAAATCTCTATGGCATTTTCAGAACCTTTCCCTCTTTGTAACCTCCCTCTATTACTTCCTCTCTCTCTCCCTCTTTCCCTCCCTCCCTCTCTCTCATTTCTCTATAAAAATCTACAATACGTGTAAATGCAAAGAGACAATTCCTCTGTTCTTCTAATCTGTACATGCATGCCTCTATTTTGGCCCTACCTGAGTTACCCCTTCCTTTTTCTTTCTGTTTTCAGCCCTTCTCTAACGTTACATCTCATCTTCACAATGCATGGAGTGTTTTTTTTTTTTAATCCATTAATTTTATCCAGCCCCCTCTCATTATTCTTTTTTTTTTCGGGGGGGGGGGGGGGGGGGAGGAGGGGCATATTTCTATGTTTTTTATCTCTCTTGCTAAACACCACTAACCCATGTTCACTATTCTCTCTTCCATGATAAAGTACGCTTTTATCCTAAGCCGGTACAGCTACGCACGTTCAATCTTCTACCAATAAACCTCTTCTTAAAAGAGAAGCCTGCAGAAATCACTACTCTATCATTCTCTAGGCGCTCATATTTAACATACGGCAGAAATGCTGAATGACGTTAATTACTTTCAAGTTGTAAGAGAAATGTTGGCTGTAGTTGCTAAATGTTCCTGTAGGTACATGTAGGGTGAGGAAGAGAAAGACTGAAAGTTTCTTGATGCTTTAGTTTAAAGTTTCTTTGATTTATTGATTTTATAAACACTCCCTGTATCTAAATCAATAAAAGAAGACAGCTGCCCATCTTGCAAAATACATGCAAACTTTGAATTCTACTTCCAGAGATAATGTACAATGTAATAACCCCTTCTTCTTCAAGAATGACCTTAAATTCCTGAAATTAAAAATGGTTTGAGATCTAGTCCGCATGTGGGCACAATTAGCTTCAAGAAGTCAATGTATTTCATTTACTATTAGTTTTTACTTCACTTTAAACTTTTTTTTACTTTGAGCTGATGAGCAATGATTCGATAAACCAAACCCTTTAGCTGCATGAATTTATCAAACATGAAAGCCAAAAGGGCATTAACTCATATACTTTTATACAGAGTAACACCCTTCTGGCTCTCAGTAAATGAAATTTATTTGCTCCAACACTCCAAACCCAAGAAAAATCCAAGACATTAATCCCATTCACAAAGAATACCAAAATATAATCAAAGGATTTTTGTTGGCGTCATCTCATAAGAGCACCAAAAAAAAAGGGGGCGTTCACTCGTAAACTTTCATATAGATTTAATGCCCTTCTGGCTCTCAACAGACGCAATGCATCTGCCCCAACACCCCCAATCCAAGAAAACAGAAAAAGACAAAATCCCAGACAGAAATTGTATTCCACAAAGAAGACAAAATAATCAGAGATTTTCGATGGGGTCACATGCAGATTGGGGCCGTTGGCGAGGTGGTGACTTGATTATGATGAATGGCAAGCCAGTGACGTAAATACTCGGTTTCAATGCTTCTTTCTGTGATGTAAGCCTTCGGAGGACGAGTTGAATCGCATTGCAGCTTTACACGTTGATGAAATGAAAGAACTCCCTCGTGCTACATGTACATCTGTGTGAAAAAGCCACTCTCCTCGGATTTCAGCCCATTTTTTTTTTTTTTCCTTCAGTTGCTCATTATTGCGGTTTGCATCTATAATTCATCACATTCCGTCAACAGATTGAATTATGTGACACCCTGACACCGTATTCCATTGAATGAAGCGCCCTCGATTGCTAGACGGTCGAGGAATGATGCATGAATGGGGTCCGACATCAATCCATTTATCCTTAGGCATCAGGTATAAACATGATTTGGAACAGACACATGTACATATCTTATGTTGAGACCCAGAAGAATATGTCAGCTCTATTCCAACAGATACATGTATGCATGAATATGAGTTTTAATGGACTTCTAACTTTCAGAAGACAATATCAAAATAAAATTCTACAATGTTTATGTAGCAATAGAGGAGTATGAATATACTGTAATGCAAGAAAAGAATCATTTCAAACTGGCCTGGGAATATGATAGACACATGATGCAATCCTTGCATTTGATCATGCAGATAGCACAATCAATGGACATGACCTACATGTATTACATGTACCTTTCAATTTGCACATGGAAGGTCTACAACTAAAATACAGTGTCTTCTTTAGCCATCATATTTGCTGGAAGAAACAGAAATCCAACCCAAATTCCTTCCAGACAACGACGCGATAAATTGGCAACGGAGGACCCCGCTGGGCAAATTAGCGGTGATTCAACCCTTGCGAATGCGCCAGTCGGCGGGACCATCCCCCCGTCGCCACTGATTAGAGCTGGAGAATGCCGGGGAGTGCGTACATGCAGAATGAATGGTCGACTGGGCTTGCTTTAATTGGATGGGCAATCATAACATTGGCGGGCCCCCTTCATCAAGAATCTAGAAAAGCGTTGGCATGTAGGGGACGACAACGACGTCCCAGCCTGTCATTGCGGGGAAGGTAGGTCGAGAGAGTAGAAAGAGGGTGAGAGAGAATGAGAGAGGGTGAGAGAGAATGAGGGAGAGCGAGTGAGTAGGGGGGGGGGGGATGGGAGAGGGGGAGTATAGGGAAGGAATGGGAGAATGAGAAAGCAGGGCCGTAGCCAGAGTATGATGTTTGGGGGGGCATATACATGTAATTGATCGACGTCCTGGGGAGGGGTCTAAGAGGAGGGGTGTCTCCCTTCCCTTTGGAAAATTTTTGCCTATTTAAAAGGGTGAAGATGCAAAATGGTGAATTTTCTGACATAAATTTGTTTCCATAATAAAAAAATTTCAACCGATCTTGGAAATTTTGGGGGGGCATGTGCCCCCCGTGCCCCCCGTGCCCCCCCCCCCCCCCCCCCCGTGGCTACGTGCCTGTGAGAAAGTGAGGGAGGGAAGGAAAGAGTGGGTGAGAGAAAGAGAAAGAGAGAGAGAGAGAGAGAGAGAGGGAAGTGAGGGTGAGAAGAAGTGAGGGAGAGAGGTGTGAGGGAGAAGGGGGGGGGGGGAGGTGGAAGAGTGAGGGAGGTACGATCTGTGCCTTGTCCGATATTTTCAACATTCATAATTTACTATCACTACAGAGTGTAAATTACATGTAAACTCCATGTCTTATTGCAATATTCAAGTAGGCCTACATGTAGACCACACAGATTTGTATTGTGTGGACATACAGTGCATGGTAAAAACCTGTAGGCTACATTGTGCACGTTACATCATTTTAACCTATTGATAAAAATTAAACTGTTTTGAGGATACATGCACAACCTATGAACATGGAGAGAAAGAGGAATGGAGAGGAATATGAAATAGACTTCAAATATTGCAAAACTGAGAAAGGAAGATATATATTGCCATAACTGAAGAAAACCTGAAGAAAAAGTTTATGCAAGTAGTCACTGCTCCTTTAAAAACAGATTTTGCGACCATGAAAGCAATGTCCTTATAATTTTGTAAAGTTTAATCCTGGCAATATGTGAAAAATTATTTTTGTCTTTTCTCTATGAGGGAAGCACATACATGTATGGTAGAGTGAATGACAAAAATACTTGTGGAATCCTTTAAAGAATATCCTCTGAATGAATAAATTTTTCCTTTGTCGGTTAATTTGCGATAAAATCAATGCCACTATCACATAAATACATACCACAAACGAAAGCATGCATTGATCTAAAAAAAATAATACATTTTCACCTTAATGCTGTAGAGATATCATCTGCATATGCATGCAGGCTGAAAGACAGAGTGAGAATGGCTATATTAGTCTTGCAATTGATTGTGATCAAAGCATCTAACAACTATTAAACATGAAACCTCTCCCCCCAAAAAAATGGAATAGCAAGATAAAAGTATTTGATATTCAAGTACAACCCGAGTATAGTACGCTCTCATTCCCATCAAGCATCTCTCCAATGTTCTGACTGAAAAAAACTATATATTTGAATAGACGGAGGCATAAAAAACAAGATCCTCTGGCTCTAGATGAAGTCTATCCACTACCCACAAGTATTGCAGGAGTAAAGTGATGATTATCTCGATCCCTTCCCACATTGTCCTCCGCCACGCAGCGCTAATATCCATCCCCCGAAGGCTCTCGGCAATGAATAAAATATCTCCAAAATGAGGTAGTAAATACCGGAATTGATCCTTATCGCTTGCACCAAGTACTTTCAAAAGATTACTCGGCCTCCACGATAATTATTACGAGAAGCCTTTTCAGTATTAAGAGGGAAGTAGGGAAAGGTAGGGTGGGTTTTTATCACTTTGTCTTGAGGATTTAGGGGAAAAACCAGCCTGAATTAAGATGGTACTTCAGACAAGGTGAGGTAACTAAGTGAACTACATAAAGAGGTCTAGGTTTTTTATTATTAAAAATCGCCTATAGGCATACACCTACATGTACATGCAAAGCAGTACATATTCATTTTCAGAACCTGTTGCATATATGATAATAACACTAATATCAATACTTGCATCTTTATCCTACTTAAAAAAAAAGAAAAATCTTTATCCTACTTTATAAAATGAATACCATGATCATTGTGTCTATTTTTTACTTTACACATTTTGAGCACTTTCTCCATCCTTTATGGTAAGTGACTTTATATCATCACAAGGGCCAATTCTCAGGGGTCATACATGTTATCTAAAAAGTTCCCTAATTATTTCCTGAGCATGGAATAATCTTATACATTACTGCCTTTAGCACTAACACTATCATATACATGTATATAATAAAGCTTTAAGGTCAGAGTTAAAATTGTTTCATTTTTAAGCCAAAAGGAATTGATAGTTCAATAAGTTGACATTTGTTTTGGAAATCCACCATAGATTTTTCAGCAACAGCTGTTCAAAAATACAAAAAGGCTGCATAAATAAAGCGTTACATATATACAGTGTACAATTTTATATTCATATATTTTACTGGATGGTGTATTAGGGAAACACACGACAATGAGGTTTATTCTGTCATAATAGGGACTGGTGTATTAGGGAGACACGAGGACAAAGAAGCAAGACAAAAACTGTCTCCCTGATACACCCGATATGGGTGTAATATTTACAAGTGAAAAGGTCAAACGTTTACCATATATGGTATCAGATATTAATCACTCTTTACATTCTCATACTGTATTGGAATGACCTACTTGTTACACCTGTGTCACTGTCAATTTCACAGATATGATTTGAGATTATTTATAGTAGATATAGAACAAATTATAGCCTAAAACCAACACAAAGACTGCACTATGTATATACACAGTATGTCCACATCTACAGTAGATCAACAAAACCATAATAATAAAAAAAATAATATATGTATCATTACAATCCTAAAATTGTTTTTAATGGTACGATGAATATTGCAAGGTATTTATCTACACCAGATATTAGACCCCCCCCCCCCTCTGCTCAGATAACCACATAATATACTGGTACCACAATGTACATTGGATAGATCCAAGTCAGTGTCAAAGTGGTCATAAAAGTAGTAAAGGACTATATTCTTACATTCTTATATTTTATCCAGGAGATATAGACATACTTGTACATCTTTATTACTACTGTATTTACCAAGTATTATGAAACCTGGTGAATGAAATTTGTCCAAAAAATGTCAAAGTTCCACTGGCAAATGCAATGAATACTGTAAGGCCCCTGTAAGATAACCTGCGTGGGTAGTACAGTTATAAAAAAACAAACAACACAGAATAATGCACGTCTCTTTCTTTTGTCTTTATATATGCACAGCGACCTGTCAAAAGGATAACTCCTTGCAAGCACGCATGAGCAGGGAAAAAAGGTCAGATTCGCTTCAAATTCAAGGTCTCGCTGGAATTCAGGAAATACTTGTGGATTTTTGAGTCAACAAATATGGTTGATTTAATTCACCGTCATGACTTGTGCAGGCAGGACGGTGTATGAATGTTGAAGTTGGGAGGGGGGATGAGAGGGAGTGGGTGGAGATGATAAGAATAAAGTAAAGCAAAAAGGGAAAAATGTCAACAAAATTATTACAGAAATTAGAAATAAAGAAGTACAGAAACAGGGAGAGAGTCAGTAAAGTTGTAGAGTAAACATGGAATTTAAGGAAAGACTTAAAGAAAAAAAAAAAGACGGAAAATAAGATGTGAGAAAACAAGAGGAAATAGAGGGGGAACCTAATTTAAAAAGAGAGAGATAGTGAGAGAGTGTGGGAGAGAGGGAGAGAGAGATGGAGAGGGAGGAGAAAAGTAGAATAGGATGTAAGAGAGAAATAGAACAGGACAAAATTAAATGATGTAAGAGACAGAAAGGGAGTGACAGACAGAGATCATGAGCAAGATATATAAACAGACAGAAGAGAGACAGACAGAAAAGAAAAGGATAAGAGAAAGAAAGAGAAAGATGATGAGAAGGTGAGAGAAAGAGATAGACAACATAAGATAGAAACAAAGAGAGAAACAAAGAGAGAAGATAGAAACAAAGAGAGAAACAAAGAGAGAAGATAGAAACAAAGAGAGAAACAAAGAGAGAAAGCAAGAGACAAAAGAGAGAGGTTATGAAAGAGGGAGAGAGAGAGAAATAGAGAGAGATAGAGAGTGACAGAAAAATCTATTGAGATTGTGAGATAGATATTTTGCAAGAGATAGAGAGAATGAGAGATTAAGAGATAGAGAGATTGAGAGAGTGTGTGAGAGAGAAATAGATTGAGATTGTGAGATGGATATTTTGTAAGAGATAGAGAGATTGAGAGAGAGTGTGTGTGTGTATGAGAGAGAAATAGATTGAAATTGTGAGATGGATATTTTAAAAGAGATAAATAGAGAGAGAGTGAGAAAGAGTGAGAGAGAGAAATAGATAGAGATTGTGAGATAGAAATTTTGCAAGAGAGAGGGAGACAGACAGAGAGAGAGAGGGAGAGACTGCAGGATACAGGAGAGCATAGAAACCACTGACACCCTGTTAACCACAGCTAGCATCTAGATTTCCACGAATCCTGCCCAGGGTCCACTTTCCCCTGAGTACACATACATGTACATAAACATTGACTGGCTAAGGCAAAAAAAAATTTTTTTTAGTGAGCCATTCAACTGTGAGTACCATGCACTTTCCACCAAAAAAGGTCGTGTTTTAAGTCTCTGGATCTCTAAATGTTTAGATCTACAACAAAACACAAGGTTACCACAGCTTCATGATTTTTGTTTGCCCCTTTAATTGACTTTAAATCTGCCAGGGACCAAATCTCATACTGACGTCGCATACATTTGCATGCAATATGCTACATCAACCTGCGCAGTACACCATATTTTTTTTCAACTTTCCTCTAAACATGCACACCTTAAAGTCTATAAAGCAAATGGTGCTTAAATATCCATTATTATTATTTGTATGAAGGGTTTTTAGCCAACAAGAAAATCGGCATATCCCATGGTTTGCGCATAAGTACCCGGATGACTGTGCAATTTCATAACAATATCTCAAGGTTTGTGAAAAAGTACCCGGATAACCATGCAATATATCTCCATATCTCATGGTTTAGGTTTAAGTACGCAAAAGCTAAGACAATGGATGTATGTGTGCAGCCCTTGCAAGATGCTTGAATAAGGACAAAATAATATTTTACCACCTCTGTTTAATGTTGAAGTTAATACAAAAACATAAATGACATGTATTGGTGAAAATTGAGGAACAAGGTTTCATACACGTAATAATAATATTGAATGGTATTTATATAATAATGAATGGCCTTGAGTGAGACACAAGGGTATATTGCAATCTCTTTGAAAATATATAAGTCGGCACTCATCAGCTCATGTGATATACCCTTGTATCCTGCTCAAGGCCATTCAATAATATATGAATACCTGTATACTTAATACATGCATGCTTTCTCTAAAAACTAGCCTTTAATACATTTTTGTTTATATTTGTAAAATAACAAGGAAGGAGATATGCTTAATCCTGTTAATCCTGTAAAACACATGGAGGATTGTTAAAAGGATGCTTTTTAAGTATAGATACACAATTCCTACAGTTTAGAGAAAACTGAACCCAATAAAACACAATCTAAATTCAAATATATAATGCAACAGAGCATCTATGGAATAAGAATTTTCCTAGATTTCTAATTCAAGCTAAGAAGACATCCCTTTCGGTAACATTCTTCAATAGGATAGGACAAGGTCGTTCATTCGCGTCGGTCGTACAGAAAGCAGTACATGGGGGGCCTTGTCCATCCCCCTATCCGATTCCTGCTCAAATAAATGTGAATGTGATACGAGAGTCTCCCCGGATACTAATCCACAATCGGCATCACTTCTGAGCAAACAGGAGACAGTGGGGACATCGCCTTGGTTGTCGGCCGGCCGAGGACATCCCCCTTCAATGGCACTGAGCAAATCATAAGAGAATGCCTCCACTCAGTGACAAACAATGAGGTCTCCGTTTTTCACGCATCAAGAGGACACATCTTGGAGATTTCCTGGAAGGCTGGTCCATGGTTCACAGACTGACAGATGTCTCCGAAGACAAAAATCAATTCTGGAGTGTGCAAGGTATATTCTTCACTTGTCATTTTCAAGTGGAAGGACAAAAAAAAACAAATGTGTAAATTTCACAGAGATCTATATGTGAACTGTTTCATATGCATTGATTTCAGAGATTTTATTACGCTATTTTTTCCTCAATTGGACATCATTTGATCATAGTATTCATATTCTGCTGCAGTACAACATGGGTAGCAAATGTATTGGAGTCTATAAAAATATTTCATAAAACTTTTTTTTTCAAAGCCTAATGCTAGAAAGAAATTTCTTGATTTAGGTTTTGAAAAATAGCATGGCCTGCAACTCCAGGGCACTGGACTAAAAAGAAAAAAATTGTAAATAAGTAAAACTGCTGACAAATTTCTTGTTAATCATACATGTATATTTATAAGTGAAGAAGCTTTCCCTCCTTACTATTTTCTGTATTGCCTAAATCTGAATGTTAAATTCTCATTTCACCCTATTATATAACTCTTGTTAATCTATATCTTTACATGCATCTTTTAATCTCTTTCTGTCTCTCCATCTCCCTACCTCTCCCTATCTCTCTCTCTCTCTCTCTCTCTCTCTCTCTCTCTACCCCCCCCCCCCCCCCCCCCCCCCTCAGCTCTCTATCCCTATATCCCTGTCTCTGTCTCTCTCCCTCTCTACGCCCTCCTCTCTCCCATCTACAAATCGTCTGTTTGGAGCCAGAAGGGCATTAACTCTGTACAAATGATGGGAATTACATGTAACTCCCTTTTGGCTCCAGACTTTAGAACCCTCTTTTATGCCTCTGTCCCTCGCTGTCTCCCTATTTCTCTCCTCTCCTCCACAGCCCTGGGCATAATCCTCTTCTCAAACAAATGGCACCTTCACTTCATAAGATTATCTTTCACCAACCTGAATGCGAGGTATGACTAACACCGTATCATATCTACACTCGGGAATGGGGTGTGGGTTACGTATTACTGGACACGCGTGTTAAACTCTATATGCATTTACAAGCGCGGTATTAGCAGGCATCCCTTTAGTATTGTACAGCGCTTAATATTTTTCTTCATGAATGTATTTCGTGTAATTAATATTACTCCAGTCATTCGGTACACTTGCTATTCTGCACACATACAGTGCACATTTTCCTTTCTATACTGCTGAGCGTTCCAGCCAGTTGCCTCGTTGAAATGCACATGCGATTCAAACACAAATAATGATTGCATCCTCCTGGATACCTACTTAAACACCTGGGTAAAGAGAAGCAATGTAGATAAAAATGCCTTCCTTATAAGAACATATAAGATCAAACCCAAGACCTTATCATCTCCAGTCAAGTCTTTGAATGACTCAATTAATGACACTTCTAGAATTATAGTAGTCATCGCTGAACATCTAGTCCGGTCACAAACATTTTTATACCACCCAAATTTCCCTTAAAACTGACAGTTGTGAGTGGAAAAAAAAAAGGCATATTTCAGATAGTAGCACCAGTAATGAAAGGTTCATGTAGTATATATATGTAGTCATTGCTGAATATCTAGTCCAGCTACAGAGCCTCTAGTCCAGCTACAATGTACAGAGCCTCTACAAACCTCTACAAACCTTTACAAACCTTTATACCAAATTAAATTTCCCATAAAACTGACTGTTCTGATTTCAAATAAAAATTACAGGTATATTTCAGACAGTAGCCACCAGGTTTGGCATTATTCAAATCACCTTAACTTAAATGGCCTAGATTTATTTTTTAAATCACTGATTTAGATAAAAAACAAAGAAATATATAAGAAATTGTGCTGTTGATTTTTTCGATGGGACAAACAAATCTTTTTTTTTTTAATTTCTAAAAAATATTTTTGAGTGATTTTTTTGATGCGACAAAAAAATAACTCAAAATTTAAAAAAAAAAAATTGGGGGGCTAAAAAAATCCATCCAAGTAAAGAATTTTTGTATTTCAAAATAATGTCTGATAATAGATCTATAAAAATAATCTGTTTCTTTTCTATATGAGCAATATATAGGGCAATAAATTTTTTTTATGAAGATTTAAATCAAAGAAATATGAATTTTTTTTTTTTTTAATCATGATTTTCTTCCAACCCTGGTAGCCGCCAGAAATACTTCAAAACATGTTCATGCAGTAAGTATAGATAGTCACTGCTGTATACTGTGTGGAGGTGTCGTGGTATAGTGGTTCATTCACTTGACTCCCAATCCAAGGGTTGAGGGTTCGAATCTCCCGGGCACTAGCATCTTTTGGCCAGACATTAATCCACATTTGCCACTCTCCACACAGGTGTTAAACGGGTACCTAGCAGGATTTATTCCTTGAAATGCACTGTGCGCTAATTATGGCTGCCGGAGCTAAAGCCAGGGTAATAATATCCAAACCATTTGGAAACGCATAGGGACGTTATATCATAAAGTGATATGCGCTACACAAGAACGGTTTATTATCATTATTATTATTACACTGCATCGTGTTCAGCTAGATGGCCACTATACAAACCTTTATACCAAATTTAATTCTTTTTTTCTAAATAAACATTCTAAATGCAAAAAAAAAACAAAACAGGTATATTTCGGAGAGTAACCGCTTGTAATGAAAGGTCATCGGCAGTTATTCTCACCTTATGCAATTATGATTACCCAAAACCCACCTGTCAACATGAGCCATTTTCTAAGCATCTAAATACTCAACGGTGGCTTTACTGGTATTAAAGTTCAATAGTCTTGACAATGCAGGTGTATTTATCAAACTGGCTATTCCTCATCCCAAAGGTCATCATTTCAAGACAAACCTATTCAAGTCTGCAAAGGACTTGTCGCTGGTTTCCCGAACAGACGCATGCATATATACCTGCAGGTTTAAGCACTGCAGATGCGTACATCATGGGGTACATGTATAATTAAAGTTTAAGAAACCAGGAACGAATTCTACTAGACAGTACATGTATAGATTTACTGGCCACTGACTAGCTCCTTGCAGAAATTTAAAAAAAAACAACTTGGAAGTGAACTGCCAACTTTTACTTTTCTCAATCCACAGCTAATCCACACATCTGTAAATTTTCCCACTATCATCTTATTCTTGACATAGCAAATACTCCATTATACAAAAATGAACGAGAGAAGCATCAACCATTCCTCCATCCCCTCACGAAAATTGTCTGTCCACTACAGGTAGAATGAGAAACCTGCTTCACAAGAAAATGTTTGTGTTTCCAATCCTCATATCTCACATAGAATACATTACTATTACTATTACTATACATTATCTAGTGAGAGCCAAAAGGCGCTAAACTTTATCAAAGTATATGAGGTTAATGCCCCTCTGGCTCTTAGCAGATAATTAAAAACAAACCAGGAAGAGGAGGGGGGGGGGGGGGGGGGGAGGTCATCCTTTTCAAAGCTTACAGAATTCCTCATTGATATGCAGAGGGGTGCAGACACTGAAAGGGGAAGTCCAACCTGATATCTAGTAGGTTTATTCAATAAAAACAGGAAAATGAGATTTGCAATCCACTGAATTAATGCACATTGGCAACTCCCATTTGCTTTGTAAATGTATTTTTTAAAAATCATGAATTTTTATTTTCTCTGAAGGAAATATTCACTAATAACATGCACTCTAGATATAATTATTGCACATTATGTTTCTACACAACCCCTTTATAAAAGAGAATGACCTTTTCCTTCTTCAACAACCTATAAAATGCTCCTTCAAATAAACCAGAAAAGGAACATTTTTTTTTCTCTTACATATATACATGTTCATCTTGGAAATGCTGAACATTTCATTAGCCTTGCAAAACAGCATAGATGGATAAATTACGATAAAATACTCTGTCAAAATCAATCTCAGACAGGGATTGCACCCCGTCTACTTCACAAGGTAATCCTTCAACACCTCCAATGCATGGTATGACTAACATGGTATCGTATATACACCAACCAAAGATACCTTCTTTATCTAGTCTCCATACATACTGACACAGTAGGTAATCCTCAGTTCTCCTTGCTTTAGGTGTTTTGATTTAAACAGGAAAAAAATTCTTATGCACCTATGTCTTGTAAAAAAAAAAAAAAAAGGTTGAACATATACGTGTATGTAAGTGCATCTACATGTATATCAGTAAAACAATCATGCACCAAGTTCAGCTTAATCTTCTATATGTTTTTTTTTTTCATTTTGTTTCATTTTAGGATAGAAAATACAATAGTCAAAGGTGAACTTGAAGAGGGGTTCAGATGAGAAAAAAACACTGATTATAACAAAAAAGAATCACAAAAAACCCCACATATTGCATAGGAGAAAAAATTTCTCATATTAAAAGGAAACATCAGAATTATTTAGGCAAACATCCAATGAAAAAATCTTGAAGGTAGGATCATTGTAAAACATCTAAATTCTTCAATCAACCATAAAATAGAGTAGAAAGTGGAAAAAGCTTGAGATACTCCACAAAATGAGGTAATGTACATGTAATACTATTAAGGAGGAAAAGAGCATGAGTGAATGGGTAGAGCCTGGACGATTACAGAAGTTGGGATATATCACATAAGAAAAGAGAGAGAAAAGAGAGAGAGGGGGAGAGAGAGAGGGAGAGAGAGAGAGAGAGAAAGAGAGAGAGAGCATGTAGCATGTAAAAAGAAATACATGCATGAAAGAAAAAAACAAATTAGGCTACAGAGACAGAGGGAATTATTCAAAGGGGCACAGTTGAGGTGAGGGAAAAAAATTGGGAACAATGAGAAGATAGCAACCACCAGGAAGAGACATTGGAAGAGATGGAGAGGGTGAAAGAGAGGGAGAGAGAGAGGGGGGGAGAGAGAGAGAGAGGGAGAGAGAGAGGGGGAAACACAGTCAGAAATCAAATCAAACAGATTATACTCACAGCTCACGTAGTCTAGCAGAATCTCAAATTCGTTGGGGCTTAGCTTGTCCCATATTGAGAGTGCCATAGCTCGCTCGTCAAAGCTTCGGCCAACTCCAAAATGCCTGTGGCAGCCAGTGACAAAAATTCCCAGCGAAACACAGCAATTACAATGTCGTAGACGTCCTCAATTTCCGCAACGACCGCTAGGCTACTGGACAGCAACGTTTCCAAGCCATGTGTAGCAGGAAATTTGTATACATATATATGTATATATATATAGAAATAGATATTTAAATCTCTCACACTTTCCTTTATGAATACACTATCATCACTGGAGCTGGTAGATGCCAATATGGGTTCACCATTGGTTCCAAAGTGATATCAGATGTAATTTTCCTGGGACACAGTTCTCACTTGATCACTCGCTTGTACCACTGGGCAGAGGTAATGCTAATCCTTAATAGAACCTTCAGATCACAACGGCGCAGGCATGGCACAAGAATTTGGGTCAATCAGATGTCTGGAACTGCAGCATGTCTGTGGTGTCGTGAGAGAAGAAAAGAAATAAAGAGAAACAAGAGAGAGAGAGTGAGACAGAGACAAAGAGAGAAAAAGACAGAGGGAGAAGTAGAGAAAGAGAAATTAATGTTACTATATGTACACATAGTGTTACTTTAACCTGTCAAAGCCTGAGATTGATACTAAAATAAGTCCACATTTTACAATTAATAAGTCAAGTTATGAATTACATTAAAGTTGCCAGCTGTCAAGTTCAGTAATCATTACCATAATTCTACATAATCTCTGCAAACATTTGGAGATTCTAATTGTATGAGTACATGAAACCCCATATTTTCATGATAGCAACAAACAATGTAAACATTATTTGTTGCCTTCAAGATGGCAACAAATAATTATGCACAAAAGTGGCCATAATCTTGTCCCCTAAAATTGCTATTGATTGCAGCATGTTTATGGGTTTAGATAAAGGGCCTATACAGTTCGTAAGATATACTAGCAATTGTCTTTTGTGGATTCCATGCAGCAACCGATCACAAAACACAAAAGTGTGCTCTTTCGAGAAATATCAATTTAGACACGTTCATAAAACAAATTTTCAAAGTCCCTCTCACGAATCTTGTCACTTACCAGTCTAACAATGGCTTGAAAAACGCTATCAACACACCCACATACACTTCGCTTTGCAGCGTATTTACTCCTGGAACACATACTCCAAGCTTACAAGAGGTCTGACTAATCTAAACAAAAAACCAGCAGAGGCCTATTATTTCCTCATTCCTTGACTTACACATAATTTGCAAGTGAGTGGAGTAATTACATTTCTACTTTGAATTAACGCAGGCGCCTGCTATAACCATCCACCTCTTAGACAAATCGAGGTAGCAGGGGGGAGTTTGGGCATGGGGTGGGTATGAGGGAACCGGGCTCGCATAATAATAACAATCTAGCACTACTTCTATCTTCCTCAAAAGTTCATTAAGATCCTATTAATTATCCATGCAATGCACTGAACTCCGGATAATGAGTTCATTTGAGGAAACCAACATACACAGATGGTGTTAATCATCTCAGCAATGTATCGTGCCAATACAAAGTAATTAGCTCTATGCATTTTTACTCTTTACTTTCTGCCCATTCACAATGCAGGCTCAGAACTGCTTTCAGCATTTGGGATATTAGATTACGGATGAAAGGCTCATACCTTTACGGCGACGGAACATTGACTATATTAAAGAAATTTGTAATAATTGACATTTTAAATATTCATTGCTCATGCTAGTCTAATCTATTCGCCATTATTCCAGTAAACTCACAAGCATTTATATGCAGCTGTTACAACACTTATTACCTTTAAAATAAATAAAGCTATTCTTATTCACTATAATTTTCATTTGCTATTTGTTCTCTTATCAGCTAGTCTCTGTTTGACACAACTTCTACTAACTCCTACTGTGCCAAGGTATTTAGCTCTCTTCAAAATTTTACCAAAGTGTGATCAATGCTTATTTTTCAAATGTCTGCACTTCATTAACCATCTATTATTTCATAAAATATTGTGTACAAAACTTGTGGGAAATTTATTACCATTTCTTATGATACCAAACATTACTTTACCCAACTTTATGCATAAGAATTATTGAAAATTATATTTGAGTTTCTTTCTGTCCATTATTTTTTGGTTTCTCATTTGTTTACTAATGTTAAATGGTGAAATAAGGTAATATCTTTTTAAAAATTTGCAATTTTCTCTGAAAATTTCTATGGTAGCATATAATTGTAATCATTTAATGCTTGATTTATGCTCGAAATTTTGATATACATTGACCACCATATACCTTTCCTGTGGTCGAGCAATTGGTGAATGACATTGACAAGTCTATCTGTCACATATTCATGACATTGGCACTAAAAGAGTTAAAGTGATTTGGTAACTTTGTAGAGGCTTGATAAAATCTGAACTGCCTGGCCTTACATGCTATCAGTGTATGTAATATGGTGTAAAAATGAAGCCCAGGAAAAAAAAACACTTCAAAAATCATCATGTGCTTCACAGAAGTAAACATATCCAAGTGACCGGAAATGCCAGACTCATTTTCCCCCATAGACTCAGTGTTAGACTAAAGCGTATGGCCATACGCTTTCGTAAATGGGAGTATTCAGTCACAGATATCTTAATAGCATTATATATTTGAAAACCTTTCTATGCCTGACTATTTATTTATCCTTCTGAACATCATTATACAAGACAGATATCAAAATTCAACAATTTATTAAATCAAGCCTCCACAAAGTTACCAAATCCCTTTAACAAAAAACATGCTAAAATCACACAATTATCTGCAAGTAAATTTTATCCACAAAAAACCTCAGCACTATCCTTAATACTATGACCTGAGGTGCACCAATGATGCTCGTATTTGATTTCCCACAACTGGTCATATTACTAATAAACAGACAACAGGAAATAATAATCACATGAAATTCGCTTAATTTTTTTCAACTGAACTGACCTGATCTTGTTTACTGATAAATACTATCACAATAGCAGATATATTACGGTAAGGCTGAAACAAATGAAATCTCTAAAAAATATGAATGTCCAGGACTCCATTAAAATGTAATACATTAAAAAGTTGATGCCCCAAATACATATACAAAATTGTACTTTCATGTGAATGAAATGACATCCTCACAGAACATATCATTCATCAATTCATGAGCTTCTACCATCAATACTTCAAGACAAGCTTAGTTTGTTGAACCATAATTCAACATAAACTTGATTATCAAATGATCAGGATCTAGTGACATCTTGTCGCCTCCTTTCTTGCCTGCACTGACCAAGTTTTCTTGGTCATAGTATATCTTTCATACCTTGCCTGTACTGACAAAGTTTCATGATGGTGCAAAGTATCTAACCCCCCCCCCCCCCATTCAGACTACCTGACTTCATTGTATCACTATACGAACAGCATTTAGCTATACAATAAGTAACTGATTTTTTTTTTAATAGTCGTATAACTA
Source organism: Heliocidaris tuberculata (assembly GCA_025618425.1). Classification (NCBI taxonomy): domain Eukaryota; kingdom Metazoa; phylum Echinodermata; class Echinoidea; order Camarodonta; family Echinometridae; genus Heliocidaris; species Heliocidaris tuberculata. The sequence goes on from CM046832.1 coordinate 33,090,352, forward strand.
AACATCGTATAAGTGAAACGTGTGTTTGAGCATTGTTTCAAACAAAAACTTGATAAAGAATCAGCATCCAATTACAGTCTGAACGTTGTAGCGTACATGCATGAAAACCGTAAAATGGGGCAGGGCTTATCATTTGTGCGCACTGATGTGACCAGTCAGCTGTAAGTTTGTATGCTCCAATGCTGCCCATTACGTAACCCGATACAAAACATATGGTATCAGGTGACAAAAGCAGTTTTTATATACGATAATTTTTTTCAAGTCTGCATGTAATGTAGGCCCTTTTCTCTATAAGATTATTCTTTATAAGATGCAACGTACTTCTTTGACGGATCTTGTATAACCCTCCTGTAGTCTAAACAGGCTACTTCCTCCTGCATCTGCATGCCTCTCCTTGGAAAAGCTGTCACAGATCTACTCGCCATGTCACACATCAAAAAAAAAACAAAAAAAAAATCCTCATGCCATTCAATGAAAAAGGAGAACACAGAATTTAAAAAAAGATGGCTTTTCACCAAGTCCAAGACATAGACACAAGACTCTTGCCCCGGGGCCATCCAGTGCAAGTTTCACATGAGCTCTCAATCTTGCGTGTCATGGTTTAAAAATCACACAGCACAACGGACAGGAAAGACAATTTTTCTCTGCAGCTTCAAAGTGGTCAAATAATCTTCTAAATGACAATGCTGGTTTTCTATGATGCTTGAAACGGGTTTTGCCCCACAGGGCACCATGTTTCAAAACCCCCCCCCCCCCCCCCCCCCGGTACCACATTCAATTTAGGCTTCTGTTTCCCCCTACTTTAGTACCATCTCAGTTGTTTACTTGCATTCTATACCTGATGTGTGTCGTCTTCATATACTTCATGTATAAGGTTATGTGAGAAAGAACTTATACTTGCTACTTGCTTTATATCATCACTCACAGATACACCTGACTGAGAGAACATGACTACATTTTAGCCTAGATTTTTTTCATGTTATTATTCCTTTTCTAAATGGTAAGGAAAAAAAGATCCAACACAATCATGAAATATACATGTAGCAACACTGGGAAATGTTTCACAGTATATGAATGTCAATTTAAATTGATTGAATAATCCAAAAGTCTCAATAGTAATAGTTTCATAAAAATTAAAACGCACAATATTTAATCAACAGACCCCCCCCCCCCCAACGAAAAAAAAAATAATCAAACACTATTTTTTTTCTTTTTCGATAAACTATGTACATCATTAGTAAAACTTGAGCAAAATAACACACACACACACACACACACACGATCTGTACCTTGTAAAACCAAAAAATAATTTTCACCAACAGCTTTTTCATATCCCACAGTAATCTTTTCTGTCAGATAAAGGGAAAAACATTTACATATACCTCAGACAAAATACATTCAGACCCTTTTTCGTCAAAGGCATTGGAAGATCTAGTTCCCGAAGCCTATATCTATGGCAAGCGGCTTCTCTTATCATCTCTTTTCTTTGTCATCCTATGTGCAATGGATTTCAGCTTCATATTTTGGTTGGCGTCCCGCAGTAAACAGATTATACATGGCACATTACACTCAAGACTTTACGGTTCCAGAGTTGCGCTGCTGATTTAAAGGGACCGGGGGAACCTCGATCACGTCAAGCTGTTTCAAATTTGATGCAAACTATTTTGAAAGCAGCTTTGATATGGCTCCTAAGTGTCTTTATTGAATAACAGTTTATCTCTTCTTTCCATATTCTATATGTTGAGAGCCAGAAGGGCATTAATGTAAAGCAAAGTAATATGACTTGACATCCTCTCTGGCGCTCAGCAGATGTAATAACAGTAACTGTTATGATTGACTAAGAAGTAAAATAAACATCTCGTCTTGATTATGAGTAAAATACAATTTCACATAGTTATACAAATCATTGTTAAAGAATTGCTGGCTAGTAATATTCCTCCTGTTTAAATCGAAAATTAATCGTCTTTTGAGAGCCAGAACGGCGTTAAATCTGTATTATCATGAGTAAACCTCCTTTTGGCTCCCAAAAGTAGCAATCCAGTGTCATATTTGGGCATTTATCATTAACTATTTCTGTAATTTGCTAACATGTGATAATGACCTTCTTAAGAACATTTTTAAAGGTATGTTGCAATATTTTCGCACGAATAATAGTTATTTGCACGATGAAACAATATTTCTCAACATTGTGATACAGATGATGGGAATATTCAATGCTAATCAAATATAGAAACATTGTGGACATGTGTTGGTGTTAAATTTGGATACCTCATTAAGGCTAATGTATGCAATCACAGCCAATATATTAAACATTAAATCAATATAAAACTGTATGACAGGAGTAGCAAATTGGTTTCAAAGGTGGGGATACAAATTAATAAATGAAAATAAACATTACATTACATATAATTCCAGGAATATGTAATACATTATATTTTTCCCCTCCATATGAAACATAATCCTTTTTTTGTTGACATCAAAATGATCAGTGCTATGATTGACAGCTTAATCTAGCCAACTTCCTCATGAGCATACGCCATCAACCTTTAACAGGTAGAATACAGAATGTACCTACTTCACTTGAGGGCACTATTTTTCTTTACCCCTTCCGATTGCTGTCATAATAAGCCTACATATTATATGAAAGCGCATGAAATGAGCTGTGTGCTACTGGCAGATCAGTACACAGCAAACTGGGGAGAAGATATATACGAAAAAGAAAAAAGAGAGAGAGAGAGAGAGAAGAGAGAGAGAGAGAGAAAGAGAGAGAGAGAGAGAAAGAGAGAGAAAACAGTTGAGCCGAAGAATCATGAGGGTGTTTTTTAGATAAGGATCTTGAGTTTGAATAAGCAGGCGCATCCCTAAATACGCCACTGACCATGCCTAATGTACATCGAGGGTCCCATATGGTGAAAATGACATCTAAAGGAGCATATGGTTACTTCTTACCATTGTGTTCTGCAGTGTATCAACCTACTTGTACATCCCACCTTCCAACACAGTACAAATAATCTGACAAAATGGCATCACTTTAATACCAGTGGCAGATCCAGATACAGGATTTTGTGAGGGAGGGGGGCACATTATTCAGAAAATTTCTGACAAGCGACAAAAAAAAGGGGGAAATAAAAGTTCATCAGCACTTTTTTGGTGTTGTTTTATGCCAAAATTCTCTGACAAGCAAAAAAAAAGAAAAGATAAAAGAAGTTCATCAGCATGTTTGGGTGTCTTTGGGTGTCTTTTTCTTTTTCCAGGAGAGGGGGCCCGGACCCTAGCCCTCCCCCTTGGATCTGCCCCCTGCTACAAGTAATTAAAGAGCTTATAAAATATATTTTTTGTATGTTATCATACAAAAAAGAAGTTGAAAATAAATTGAAATTCTGAAATATTTCTGTTCCATCTCGTACAATTTAAATCTACCTAAAAAAAAAACCACTCTTAACAATATAAAAAGTTTAATGTTTTTTCTAACTTTTAACCTCTGCCAGCTGCTCTAACAACAAGTTTAAAATATGTAGATATTTGCTAGATCATTTTCATCCTCTTCATAATTATCATCATCATCACAACCACAGTAGAAGAAGAAACAGTATTTCTAGGGGTAACTTTTATGCAAAACTGACTTGGCTGTCATGTTTGATGACTTTATGCAACTGTGAGATAATTTTTCCAGGGGCTCAAGGGGATGGGGGCATATCACCCTCTCAGCCCAATTTTTAAAAAATAATTCCACCGATCATCACCATGATTTTTTATTACAATCATCATCATCATTACGATCATTAATAATAATCATAATATGCCTAATTTTTTCACAAGTTTCTTATCCGTTTCTCTTTTTAAAATCCAACAACTTTCTTTTACTCTTCCTGCACTTCCTGCTGCTTCACCCCTTATCCCACATATTGTCTGTTTGGAGCCAGAAGGGCGTTAATCCCATCATTTTTACAGAGTTAACGCCCTTCTGGCTCCAAACAGATACTTTCTCTCCTCATTCTCGCTCTAAAAAAACACTTCTATTTCCCAAGCCCCTTAGGCTTGTTCATATATGATGTGGAAATCTGCACATCATTTTTTTTTTTTTTTTTACATGAAACTGAATGGCAAATGGGGATGAACAAAAGTAGCTGCACGCAACAAATCACTTATCTGTGTGTTATGAGATACAAAAATATGAAACAAATTACTCTGAAAAAAAAAAACCTGCAGTAAAGTGAAGCGATTTACTGCGTCATATGTGAACAAGCCTTAATGGGGAGGGACACGTTGTCATATTTTTCACCTATGTTTTTCACCGCCCACCACAAACTGTACAATGCCCTGCTGGTGACATTTCAGTACCCCGTGTCATGTACTTTTCAGAACTATTCACCTGCTGCTTCCAAACCGCAGGACATGGGGTTATAGAGGGAAATCTACTATGGACTACCAGAGATGCCACCCATACCGACATTGCATTCCCCCCTATGAACCCACACACACACACACACACACACACTTACACCCTATTGCAGATCAGATCAGCAGTAGATATCAACATGTTTCCACTCAAATGTTACATTGTCTATCTATCTATCTAAGAGGTACTGTAAATGCTGTTATTTTTCACGAGATTAAATTTTCGCGCTGAGTGACCCCGAAACATATTCGCGGGTTCTTAAATTCACGCTGCACAATTACACGCTCATATGTACACCCACTCCATTTATTAATTGACACACACGCAGTCCATTCAAATGCATATGGCATGCGCAACTACACACACGCGCTCAAAAACAAATCGGACACACACTCACATATTAATGTGCCGAAGCGTGCAATTCAACCCGCATAGGAAATCAGGCTAATATTTTTGTGAGTTCTAGATTTCACACTTGCCAAAGATAGCGCGAAAATCCGTGAAAATTAATGTACAGTGAATATTTCTGCATTTACAGTAGTTCTCTTTCTTCACTAAATCATCCTCTCTCTCTCTCTCTCTCTCTCTTACAATGAATGATAGAATGAAATGAGGCTGATTTTATATTTAGAAAGAGAATGAGCAAGAGAGATAGAGAGAGAGGGGGAGGGAGGATGAAAAGAGAGAGAGAGGGAGAGGTGTAAGGGGAGGGACTGAATGAAATAAGGTGAGAAATGTAATTATGTACAATATTCATGTAGTATTTAATTTTCTTATGGTTATAAAGCTGCCATTGCATTTGAATCTGTTTTAATGTTGTGTAGTTGATAATTAATGGCACTGTATATACATGTGTTTGTATATATATATATATATATATATATACATATATATATATATATATATATATATATATATATATATATATATATATATATATATACACCTGTATATATACTTACATAAATTCTAATTAAGGCGAAGTCTGTGTAAAGGGGAATTTTTCGATTATCGTTTTGTGCATTGTTTTTTCCCCTTTCCGTAGGGGTAGGAGCACTGAACTCTACACTACGTAGTGTAGAGTTCAGTGGGTGGGAGACATTCTCTCTATATAAACATAGAGGGTGCCAGATTACTTTAATGCTACAAAGTTCTGTAGGGAGAACTCATTTTCGTATATTATAACGTGGAAATCTACATATATATAACTCTGTGGGACCTAACATCTAAGGATGGACTTAAGGATGAGGTGAGTTTATCAATTATTTGAGGAATTCCTAAAATACCTTATCACACATGAAAGGCAGTTATTATACAATTCTTTTTGCCATAAATGCAAATTTAATCAAATTAATTCTAGACATTACATATTTCAAAGTAGAACTTCAAAAAGATATTTTTGAAGACTGCTTTTACATTCCCAAAATATAGTTGTATTTTAGGCAGAATTACCATTCCAAATTAATATCGCACACCTGTCACGACTATCATTTTATTAATATAATTATTTATATATTTTCCTTGAGTACTTTTTGAAATGTTTCTTTTGATATAGTTACATTAATGTAAAATAGTAAATTATTGTTCCTCAGACTGCCTTGCTCAATGTTTTTTTTTTTTTTCTTTAATTCAGTAATAAACTGAAATAAAATGAAATGTACATATTCCATCAAACAAAGAGCATCATCCCAAAATTGTTTTACTTAAATAGGTACGCCTACTGACTCTAAAGCTAGTTCAGGTTTAGATACATTAAGTAGGATATATGTACATGTCTAAGTAGTGCTAATAAAAATGTAAAATGAGGAGCATTTACAGAAGAATGTGTAGTGAAACAAATGAATTTACCCGTGCCCGGTATTAACAAGGTGTAGAATAGCAAAAGTGCAAAAGCCACTCCCTTACTTTATCGCACTTACAAAATTTTGATCAGAACCAGGATTTCTATTCTACAAAATTTTGCAGCGATTTTTATCGTTTTTAATTCTCTCCAGCAAATAGGTTAAAGGTAATACTGTACATGACAAAAGGAGATGAAGTGAAGGCATGCTTTTGAGATCTCTGATACCCTTTTATACTGTGCCCAAATTTTAGGGCGATTCTAAATCATTTTGCTGTAAACACCAGAAGCTTTCGCGTGCATTTAATGTTTGCAAATTTCACGATTGGTTTAGAATCGCAAAAGTTTCAAGCCGCAAAATCATTGAATCATAAGTGACATAGATCTAGAATAACACTTAATTTTTGCAAAAGCGCAAAAAATTCTTGCTGGGAAAATGGCTGCTGTTTGCAATCCACGAAAGTTTCATGTTTCAAACGTTTCTGGTTTGACAGTATACTGCTCTTTCGACCACCGAAGGGACATTCCACCACTGATGCAGTTGCAACATGATCAAGCATTCAGCATATAAGGTATGGCTACATACATTACATGGATAACTTTTTGCTTCCAGTTATGTATTTTTTTAAATATATTTGATGTGATTCTATGGTATATGTACATGCATATCTGATTGTAAATTGACCCCTTCAGCCCTGCTGCTGGTCAATCATCGTCATATACCAATAAATAATAATAATAATAATAATAACTAGACTTGAACAAGTACAACTATACAGGTGGGCTGTGGAAGAGTTGAAATGCGATAGAGTAATAATATTGAAGTATGGAGTAGGCATGTTCCTACATAAATGCTTTGACGCGTGCACAGTACAGTGTATTAAAATGTCAAAATGATGTGCAATCAACGTTAAAATCAATTATAGACCATCAAAAGCATTTCTACATGTTTGCGCGCATGCGGGTAATGCGCGCGCACGTACTAGGAGTTATAATGCACGCACCAATTGAAATGTTCAACAATGCCCTGTAACACATGCAGTCTATTCCAGTCAATCAAAGGCATTTTTACAGTCTGCGCGCGTACGTGCGCGTTTAAGAAAATATTCCAGAAATCATGTAGGATCAATTAAAATGCTAAAACAGTCCAAGATAAGTCATTTTCATGCTGTATACGGAACTTAAGGCTACTGACGCGTGCGCATGTGCACACGCGCGGAAAATTTTGAAATGTTTAAAATGGCCTTAAACATGCCCAAAATTGATTATAGACCATTTAGAGCATTTTCAGTTTTTACGCGCGCGTACGCGGACGCAGCCTATGTTCAATTAATTTCATTTTTAATTAACTTGCATCATGCCAAATATTGCTATGTTATGACTTTGTATTGCAGAGATATAGCATATGTCAGAATTTTACAAAATGGCGCCTAGATGACGTCATGATGCATTGACTATGTTGAAAAAATTTCTGTGCTGACACAATAACCATATATACCATCGTACCAAATCTGAATACATTTGAATCAGCCGTTTTGGAGATATTGTGCATACAAAAAAATGGGTAGAAATAAAAATGAATAATAAATAAATAAAGAAAGAAAGAAAATAACGTACAAAAAAATGAGGTGGTCTGCACTTGAAGTACAGCCCACCTAATAATAACTCAGAAGCAGTATTCAGTTTCCCATTTACAGTCACAAAACTGGCTAAAACCTCGACAGCATTTTACACTGGCATGTGGGCACCGCTGGTCCAGCCATGAAACACCTCCAAGAGTGCCCTAACATTGAGGTGGCCAGAAAAATTTTCAACACTTTTATACTGGGAATTAGGGCTCCTCTGAAATACCTGAACTCCAAGTGTAAAAGGAATATCTGACTCTCTCACTTTGGCTATGGAGGGCAAAACAGTGTAGCTATGCCTCTTTTGAAATAATAAAAGTTCTTTTCTAGATTACTAATTATATTCTAGATTTTTATACTAAAAAAATAACAATATGCAATGAATAAATAAAATTACTACAATCACTTTAATACATTTCACGACTGAACAATGAATTCACAAAAGCAGAGATGAACACAGCATCATTGATTTATAAAACATCACAAATCATCAAAAACAATGTAACAGGACACCTGTTGCATAATACTTGCCATCCTAATATTTCAGGCAAGCTACCAAAACCCTTTCAAACAACTCATATCAGACATGAAATTAAATACAGATCACTTTGCATATATATATTCATTTTGCTGAACTCCTTTCTCGGCACGAAGGCTGTTGACAATGTTTGCATCTACACAATGCATTTCTTCCTCAAGGGCTCGTCGCACTTGTTTCATAGCGATGATGATAATGTATGCGCATATAAAATCTACTTATAACGATGATGATAAAAGTGGTCACACCAGCTGACTGATAAAATCGGTGGGGTTCTGTCAATCAAGCATGACGGACACTGCCCACATGATTCTTCTGAACTGACGTCACCTCGAGGAGCAAAATACGATTGGCTCTCAGAAAATATCCGTGAGGTCTGTCTTGAAAAAAAAAATCGGTGGATGAGCAATTCCTTCGAGATGAAAGAATCAGTGTGCGGGAGGCTCATTTGTACATAACGGTGAGGTCTGACCTATCATAACGAGTTCCTACTCATTTTCCACATAAACAACACTTATTGAGCGATTCGGCACCAACTTAGAGGTTTACTTATCATTATCAGTCAAACATGATAAGCCCTTAAGACTCCAGTCACAACCATGAGACCAACATCACACTGACAACATACCAAACAAGAATTGACATTACCCCGAAAGGCCAAGAGTCGGTCTGTTTCGAGTCGGTGCGTAGTCGGTTTTGCAGTGTGAGTCAGGTATAAAGCAGTGTCTTCGAATCTTATCACATGCTTTCTTCCAATTTCAGGCCTCTGCTTGAACAAAAGTGGACTTAGTAGAACAAAGATTTCTCCAGGCAGTTTTGTCCTTGAAATATCTGAGGGCATTCTCACGGAATGCATGATCACGATAGCAGTATATTATCGGATTAATGGCAGAGTTGCAGAAAAGTATGTAGACTGCGACGTCTTCGAAAGGGCGACTATACAGAGAACCCTCAGTGTTGATCCGGAGAATGAAGTAGTAAGCATTTACAGGCATATAACAGATAAAAAAACACACTGTAATGAGCGTCATGGTCTTGGCCGCCTTAACACGAGAACCGGTACCATTCTGACCTCCTACCGCTTGTTCCATCTGCGCGATTCTAAGCGCATGTCGCACAGCTGTCCTGAGAATACTCCCATTCAAAGTGATCAAGGTAATTTGTAGTAACACAAATACCGTTATTCTTAACAAGTTAAATACTCTAAGAAGGAAATAGGTGTGAGTGTTCGTTTCAGCGCAATAGGGTGACACTAGTGTTGGGATTTTCGGGACTTGGAATAAAAGAATCACAACTATTCCCGCTCCGATGGCCCAGCCACCAGCAATTGCAATGGTGATTCTCTTGGAGGTGACAATAGTTTCATAGCGAAGAGGTTTGTTAACTGCTATATAACGATCCAATGTGACCATGAATAAATGGCACAAAGAACCTTGGACTAAAGTATATCCTACTGCATTCAAGTATAAGGCAAGGTGAACGCATGTTACTTTTGTCAGGACAACCCTCCTGTAAGTTTCTATAGGGATGGCAGTCAAACCAGTCAAGAAGTCTACAAAAGCCAAACTGGACAGGAGATAGTACGTAGGCTTTCGGAGACGATCTGTTTTCAGGAAAGTTGCAATCACCAGAAAATTTCCAATGACAACAGTGAAGATGAGGAGAATGCTGAATGTTACAAGTACTGCGTTGTAAGCTGGAGAATTAGAACGGAATGCTACAGAGATATTGGTTCCATTGAGGATAGCCATGATGTAATGAACCGTAATTTATTCTGAAATCCAGATAAATATCTGCAAATGATCTACTACTCTCATTGTTTTCATTCAAAGTCCTCTGCAGAGATAATTCAATACATTCTGTTCAAATCAAAGCACTGCATAAGCCAGCCAGTGAAACACTAACTTAAACAAGGAATGTCATTTCCTTTGCTTATGGCACAGAATTTTTTCCTTTGAGAAATCAGAAGTCCAACACATAGCAAAAAGATGACATGAAGTTCCTTTCAAAATGCAGTGGAGTGTCATGTCTTCAAAAGATCATGTTACAGTTAAAAAGGCAGCAAGTTTATTTTTTTTTATTTGTATTTAGAAGTAAATTGTTAATGTCTGAAAAAGTGTTTATATATTTCTATGTAATTTTAGATTACTTTGTATCATGTTATTGAACATAGAAATGAAATCAAATTAAAACAAACAAACAAGATGACCGTAATGACAAGACAAGAAGAAAAAGACCGTGTCATATTCGTTTGAAAATATGGTACATAGTTAAGGGTAGACGAACGGGAGATTGAAATGTCTAGGTTTCTAATTGTACTCTAGATTAGTTCAACAAGAACACTATGAAATTCATAGATGAAATTACTACAACCATTTACATCTCTCAACAGTACAGTGACATTACAAACATGGAGATGAGCATAGCATCACTAATTACAAAAATAAACATTACAAATCAATCAAAAAACAAATGCAACAGGACAACGGGTGACATAATATCTACAAGCAAATACTCAATAACCTAACATTTCGGATAAAATGCCAATAACCTTTCAAACTACTGATCTGATAAAAAACATGAAATCAATTAAAATCAGTCTGCAAAATACTCATTTTATATCGCTACACTGCTCTCTTGATGGCTTCAGACGATGTTTGAAATTTGCATCCATTTCTTCCTACTGTGTATGAATAAATTAGAGACTTCAAATCTGATCACATTCTTTAATTCTTCCAATTTCAAGCCTCCACTTGAACTAAAGTGGATTTAGCAGAACAAAAATTTTTCCAGGCAGCTTTGTCCTTAAAATATTTGAGGGCGTGCTCACGGAATGTATGATCACGACAGCAGCATATTATCGGATTAATGGCAGAGTTGCAGAAAAGTATGTAGACTGCGACGTCTTCAAAAAGGTGACGATACAGAGAACTAATGGTAACGATGCCATAAATGAAGAAAAGATTTATGGGCATATAACAGATAAAAAACCCTAGGGTAATGAGCATCATAGTCTTTGCCGCCTTCACACGAGAACCGGTACCATTTAGCCCTCCTACCGCCTGCTCCATCTGCGTGATTCGAAGCGCATGTTGCATAGCTGTCCAGAGAATACTCACATTCAAAGTGATCAAGGCGATTTGTACTAACTCAAATACCATTACTCTAATACGTAAAAAGTTGCAAATGTTGGTTTCAGCACAGTAGGGCCATACCCGAGTGGGCATTTTCCAGATTCTTAATATACATGTATAAATCACAATGAACCCCATGCCACTGCCCCAGGTAACAGCGATTGCAATGGCGATTCTCTTAGAGGTAACAAGAGTGTCATAGAGAAGAGGTTTGTTAACCGCTATGTAATGATCCACTGTAACAAAGGTTAAATGAAACAAAGAGCTTATGCCTAAAGTACATGATACTGCACCCAAGTATAAGTTAATGTGAATGCATGTTACTTTCTGTCAGGACAACCCTCCTGTAAGTCTGCATAGGGACGGCAATCAAACCAGCCAGGAAATCTACAAAGCCAAACTGGACAGGAGATAGTACGTAGGCTTTCAGAGACGTTCTGTTTTCAGGAAAGTTGCAAGTACCAGAAAATTTCCAATGACAATAGTGAAGATGAGGAGAATGCTGAATGTGAAAAGTATTGCACTGTAAGCTGGAGAATTATAACAAAATGCTACGGAGATATTGGTTCCATTGAGGATAGCCATTATGTAATGTAGCGTAATTTATTCTGAAATCCAGATAAATATCTGCAAATGATCTACTACTCTGAGTATTTTCATTCAAAGTCCTCTGCAGAGATAATTCAATACATTCTGTTCAAAGCATTGCATATAAGCCAATGAAACACTAACTTAAATAAGGAATGTCATGCTGTTATACATTTCCTTTGCTTTATGGCACTGATTTTTTTTTCCTTTGAGAAATCAGAAGTCCAACACATACATAGCACAAAGATGACATGAAGTTCCTTTCAAAATTCAGTTGAATGCCATTTCTTCAAAAGATCATATTACAGTTAAAAAGGCAGCAAGTTTATTCCTTTCTCATTTATAAAGTTTTGATAACATCTCTGGCTGTCCTTTTAAGCACCTGCCACACGTTTAACAACTGGCTACTCATATCAACCTTTCGGAAAACGAGAAAACATGTCAGTGACGTTGGACTTCCACTTTATGAAATATTAGTATCACATTTTATGTTATTTTTCTCCTTAACAAAAGAGGTAGAAAATATTGTTTAAGTGGATTTTATTTTATTTGTTCTTTGTTGTTGTTGCTTTTGTTTTCTGCTACTGGTGTCCAATATTCTGAAAGTGATTGGTACTCATATAAAAATATAATGAAAAAGGTGTCACGGTTGTATTAAAGTCAGGAGAGCATCGCCAGGATTGTCATTACTGCAATTGTTTCAAATAAGCATGAAAATTAATTATTCAAAGCTTGGTCGGTGTCGGCTTTAGCAGTAAAATTGTTAAAAGCTTTACAGGTAATTAGCAATTTTGTATATTTTTAATAAATAGTACAAATAAAGAGCTTTTTTAAATTAGTTTTTTAAATATATTTTCTAGGAGAAACTGACAGTGCAGCTGGGTTTTAACAACCTAATTGTAATGGTAATGGTGACAAGAAAAGAAGAAAAAGACAGTGTCATATTCGTTTGAAAATGTGAGGTTGAAATCATGGAAGGAACTGAGACTATGAAAAATATCCCCAATAAGTGTGTGAAACACTTATGATACAATAAATATCAATAGAGTAAAGGGTGGGGGTGTAGCAGAAGAAAAAAATTGGATCAAAAACTGAAAAAACTGAGTTTGGACCAGTCATGCAAAACTTGGTGGGGGAAGATTGGCAAAAACAGAAATATATACCAGTATAATTTCATTTTGTTCAAATAAACCAAAAATACCCTGTAAAAACTTTTGCACAAAAGCTGAGAGGGGGAATTAAATTGGGGGTAAAGGATTTTATGGAGGAGGTAGTAGTTGTGCCCTCCTCTCTCTCTCTCTCTCTCTCTCTCTCTCTCTCTCTCTCTCTCTCTCTTTCACACGCTAGAACACACAAGGAGAAACAAGGAGAATATCACTGAGAAAACACAGTAAACGGTCAATGACAGTTCATTTCACTTTCCCACCTTGCTTCGATAACTTGAGCTATTTTGGAGGGATCCCTCATCATGCACCATGCACCATTGATGGAGCAGAAACTTGAATTACCTGTTTTATACTATTCTGAGGGTCATATCATTTGATGACAGATAATCATCATTACCATGTATAAAGCCCCATTCACACAAGACAAAATAAACCATCTGAATTTTTTTTTTTTTTAAACTGCCGCCGCATAAGAAAACATATTCCCCATGTAAATGAATGGGGAAGTGGAGAGGGGGGGGGGGGGGGTGAAATAGTAGCTTTGCCCAACATACTAAGCATATCAACTCTACTTTTTTAATAATAATAATAACATTCTGGATTTATATAATGCGTAATACATCTACATATATAAAGCCCTAATACAGACATATTATTACCCTGGTCATCGGATTGCCTGCACACACTGTACGCACCTTCTCCACTCCGTAAGAGCACTCTAGCCAAGCACCTTTTGACAGATGCTCACAATGCTAAACAAACCACAATGACTTTTGTATCCCACCCCGTACCCATTTAACACCTAGGTGGAGAGAAGCAACGTAGATAAAATGCCTTGCTCAAAGACATAAGTGCCATGCCAGGGATCGAACCCATAACCTTCGCATCTCCACTCAAGTGTTTAAACCACTCGACCACGATACTTATCAGTATGTTAAAAGATACAAAAAATGTAAATGCATTATGTCATATTTTTTGTTGTTGCTGTAAAGGTTATTTTGAGGCGGTCTACCACATCAAGTGTGACCGAGCCTTAACAGAGCTTACTACTTTACACCAGAGGTCTATAACAGAGGAAAAATACAGTATCTTTGATTCTTTTCACTATTAACCTGATATGCCCAATTTTCTATAGTCCATTTGAATTAACCACATCTCTCAGTTCAAGGGCTGCATTTTATCATAAGTCAGGTTCACACGATGGGAGCTAAACTTTAAGTTTCACTTGTAGTTTCAAAACTTTAAGTTAACTTGTAGTTATCTTGTAGTTTCAGACCTATGAAAGGACTCATAGTTTCAAACCTTTAAGTTTACTTGTAGTTCTAGAACTGCAAGCAAGCTTGTGGTTAATGCTGAAACCACGAGCAGTGGGTGGTCCTCCCTCGCAGTTTCGGAACATGTGAATGAACTTTAAGTTTCACAAGCTTGTAGTTAACGATGACCTCTCTGTTCATGTTAAACTTCCAGGTCATGAATGTAGCTATAGAAGGAACAAAATATCAATACATCAAGCACATCTTTTGACTCTGTGACCTTCACTGAAATTGTAATAAACATATCAAGAAGATCAACAAAACAAGCGTTATCAACCCACTGCGAACGGCAACTGGATGGCCCCTGTATAAAGGCTATGGGTAACTTGAGAATTCAGTAGTCGACTCGTTAATAACACTTTGGATACTTCTATAGCACTCACATCCACCGTGCAATCAAGAAGCTCATGGCACTCCAATATTACCCCCGGCTCTAGCCAAGCTAACCATTTCAGAGCTCACATTATTCAAGGAATTCCCTCCTACCTGGTACCCATTTTATAACACTTGGGTGGAGAGTGGTAAATATAGAATGATGCTTTGCCAAAGGACATTAGTACTGCACTGCAGCGAGGCACACATCTTCAGTCAAGTGTTTAAACCACTTAACAACAAGACTTCTGTACAACTCTATCAACCCATACAATGCCAGAATTTTGTGTAATGATCTGCGTAGCGGTGCCGCGTACATATGCACTAGCCTTGCTCGTCAACCACAACCTTGTATAGTAGCCTCCGCGTGTTTAGTCGCATTGTTAGTTTAACCTGAACAGTGAGGTCATTGTTAACTACGAGCTTGCGAAACCTAAAGTTTATTCTGTCCACACTGTCTGAAACTGCGATGGAAGACCCCCGCTGCTTGTGGTTTCGGCGTTAACCACGAGCTCACTTGTGGACTAGAACTACAAGTAAGCTTAAAGTTTTGAATCTACAAGTCCGTTCATACGATCTGAAACTACAAGATAACTCCAAGTTAACTTAAAGTTTTGAAACTGCAAATGAAACTTAAAGGTTAACTCCCTTTGTGTGAAACTGACTAATGAAATAAAAGACTAACCAGGATACACTCATCTTATTCTGAATGAAAATGTTCATATCCTGATCATACTAAAAGTAACAAAGACTTTCAAGAAAACAACTCAAGGGCAATTTCATTACCCTATTGTATTTCGATCCTAAAAAAAAAAAAATCATGTTCAGATTAATTATGTATATGTATTATGTCATTGCAATGTTCGCATATTTCAAAAGGCGATGAACAAGGCTTGGACATTGACTTGGGTCGATTTTTCGAGTCTTTGCCATTTCGTTTAAGTTCAGAACTCTCAGAACTATATGCATCCATACAAAATGTTTAGCTATATATTTATGAAATACACCTATGAAGTCACATACATGTACATATAAGAAGTCCCACTCAGTGAATGCATACATGTACATGGGTGCTTTGCTCTTTCGTAGTCTTTTGTAACGTATGTGTTGAAATGATTTTTTTTTTTTTTAATGTCGCATGCATATCTTGGAATATACATGTTACATCAAACATAATATATTCAAGTAATCTACCACCCATAATTGATTGTGTTTTTGCCTTTCTATGGCACTGCGCAATGACAGATTCAATTACCGGCAGAATTAATAAGCAATTAAGGATGGCCTTGAGGCTACAGGAACATAAAGGCCGTTGGGGACTTGTAAAGGTTGCCTGTATGGCTTTGTTTATATGTTATATCACAAACAATCAAATAGAATAACGGTGATGATGTTTTCTCAACCATGTATCATTCCAAAAGGGCATCCATTCCTGAAGTGCATTTGTATATCCTTTATATGTGAATGTCACAAGTCAGATTGACCCCTACTGTATAAATACATTAAATGGAAAATAATCAAGACATTTAAAGGGAAAGTCCACCCTGATTAAAAGTTGATTTAAAAAGAAGCAGAAAAATTAAAGAAACAGATCAGTGAAGGTTTAAGGAAAATACAACAAAAAATAAGATAGTTATGAATATTTTGAAGTTATAATCAATCAAACACAAATTGGCAACTCTGTGATGTACCTTGCGAGCTCCTCTCTCATTTGCCCTGTACCCCAAAAATCATTAATTTCCATTTTCTCTGAAGAAAATATTTTATCATACGATAGACTAGTAGGTCCATGATCATACATGCACCTTCGATATAATCTTTGCTCATACGTTTTTTACACAAAACCTGTATGAAACAAATCCATTCCTTCATCAAAAACTTAGAAAATAAAAATTCATAAGGTTTTCTGTACTGGGCAAAATGGCATAGGAGCTCACAAGATTCATCACGGAGTTGCCAATTTGTGTTTGATTGATTATTACTTCAAAAATTCATAACTTTCTTATTATTTCTTGTCGGATTTTTCTCAAACATTCACTATTCCGTCTCTCTCATTTTTCTTCTTTTATTCCAGTCAACTTAATACCAGTGTGGACTATCCCTTTAAAGTTTATAGTACACTGCTGGCCCAAATCCAGTATGTATACAGGGGCATGTTTCGTAAAGCTGTTCGTAAAGTTACGCATGACTTTACGAATGACTTGAATATGAAGTGCCAGAAAGGACGCCCAAAGTTTTTCCTGATGTTTTAACAAAGTGTGACTGTATTTCCCATAACCCCAATTAAATTATGGCAAAAAATATACTTTGCATTAAAAATGTTTGTTATAAGAAGAATGTTAATCTACATCGGCACAGTTCAACTTTAGTGGATGCAGTTAAAAAAGATTGAGCATCCCATTTAGCTTGTCATATTGAAGTCATGCGTAAAGTCATGCGTAACTTTACGAACAGCTTTATGAAACACCCCCCCTGGTCTATATTTTGGTACTGTACTAATGGGTATACATATTCATTTGAACAAATGTCAGGCATCCCCCCCCCACCCCCCCCCAAAAAAGTTGAAGTCCACCCTGAAGATTACATTGTTTAAATAAATTCAGGGGAAAAAAGGCGAAACAGATCAGTGAAAGTTTGAGGGAAATGTGATAAAGAAAACTGTGAACATTTGAAGTGGTAATCAATCAAATGCAAATGGGCAACTCTGTGATGTAACTTTCAAGCACCTCTCTGGTTTGTACAGAAAATTGTCATAAATTTCCATTTTCTTGGCTGTTAATGAAGGAATAGATCTAACACATAAAAGGGGTTGTGTCAAAGCATATATGTACAATATCCTTACTATAATTTGGCTAAGCTCAGATCTGTCCTTCCGTTTGTTTGACGGCGCTTTTCTCGGCGATTTTGCACTCAATCGAGCTGGGGTTTTTTGTAAACGGGGTTTTTGTAAACGTGGTTATATTGTTCCCAGATTGTCATGAAAGGGGTTGTTTGTGGTATTTTGGTCGCATTATTCAAAAGGTTTTTACAATTCGTAACTTTCTTTGGCAGGCCCCGAGTAAAGCTTCGAAGTTCCCAGTCCTTTCAACCTTTTTTCGGCTCAGCGAAATTACATAGGCATACATTACACGTACGGTATGCTTAAGGCTATGCTGATGAATGAACCGTCGCGTTGCGCGTAGATCTACACTGCATGCACTCGGCCTTCATTCAGTGTGTTTCCGTCCAGTGAATCCATGGCATGGTTGTGTATGTAATGTTAGACTTAATCTGAAAATTGTTCAACAGTCAGAAATTGCAGGCGCTAATGCACATCCCGCCTGAATCTAGAACTACAAGTACAACTAGCAACTGAATTTCAGTCACATCGGACATCGGGAACGGCTGTAAATATTTCGGCTTCGATGTCGATGTCGTCGATCTGACTCTCGATCTAGATTCGTCTTCGCAGTGTATCTGTAACATACAAATTCATAGTGCTTTGTTTTCACATAACATGCCATCTCATATATTCTGATGACACGTTTATATTTTGTTTGACATGTGTTTTAGGACACTCTGTTGTATATATATATGAATGTTTATTAAGAATATAGACATGAATATAACAGAGTAAAAATAGTTTATCGCTTAAACAACCAATACAGTGTATCTATAACAGACGTACAGAGTACTGTATACGCCATATATTTCGCGGGGGTTTTATTTTCGCGAATTTCACGCATCATGAGTGGGTCCCAAATTTAACAACACTCCAAAATATTGCCAACATTAGAAGTCGGTTGAATTTGTTGTCTCCTGGTCAGAAATTCACCACTTCGCTTTGCAAAAGTACATCATCACCGCTATTTGTAGATTTGAGAATTTTCCGACCGCAAATTCAACTACTCGCGAAATAGTCTGGTTAGTCCTACTTGCGAAAATTTATGGCCACGAAATTTATGGCTTATACAGTAGTTTCTTTTTACATTAATGATAACATGCCATCTCAAAATCATGATCTTTTCATCCGTATACTGTAGCATATCTTGCCTTTAGTTGACGTGTTTATATTTTGTACATTGTGCTTTACATTTCTATATAAAAAAAGACATAATCTAACATACACATGTCGATATTGTTATTTATTTGAATGAAACTGAATTTTGTATTCTAATAGCCCATATAACGTTTAAAAGATGCACGAGTTCCATAAGATATGCATTTTCAGTGCATGTTCTAACATTTTTATCAATTCCTTCAATGCATAACTACTTAACCTACCAGGAAAAAAATATATCAGAAACCTAAACATGCCAGTGGAAGCACTACACAAATCTTATCACTATTTATCACAACAGCCCCCCCCCCCCTCTCTCTCTCTCTCCTGTATTCTTTATAATTTCTATCTATCCCCCTGCATGTCTATTTTTTTCTCTCTCTCTCGCTGTCATTTTTCCCACTGTGGCTGTATCTCTCTCTCTCTCTCTCTTTCTCTCTATCATTTTCTGACTGTCTATGAGTCTCTCTCTCTCATTTTTCCCACCGGCTGTTTCACTGGCTGTTTCACTGGCTGTTTCTCCCTCTCTCTCTCTCATTTTTCCACTGTTTCTCTCTCTCTCTCTCTCTCTCTCTCTCTCTCAGTTTCCCCAGGCAATGTTTCCCGCTGTATCCTTCTCTCTCTCTCTCTCTCTCTCTCTCTCTCTCTCTCTCTCGCTTCTTTCAACATTCCACTATACATGATTGAGCAACCTTTAATTGAAGAACTACAAACAAATGCAATCTGTTGTACATTGTAGGGTACATGTACTTACACATTTATTTTGGACTTAATACATGTAATGATAATATTTCTATATTACCATAATTGCCTCTTGACTGCTTACTAAATACACCATGTTACAATACATTTTGTTTTCCATTGTATACGGTTAGATTTTGATTTCACTCCGTAATGATATTCAAGTTCTCCCCCCCCCCCCTCAATTTCATCAATAAACTACTTGCCTTTTACTGTGAATGGGTACTTGGGCTGTACACAGGAGAAGACCCCCCCCCCCCCCCCCCCCCCACCAAGGTGCCACAGGTAATTTATGCTAGTTTATATAAAGAGTGCATATACAATCAAGTATTTTCTTCAGAAAATGCTTGAATAAATGATCAGGCCTATGAAAGAAACCTAGAACACCCATATACATGTATTTATTTTGACTACGAGAAATGGATATTGATTTGGACTGCTAGTAAAATACCAGAGCACCCATATTACAGTAAATTCAAAAGGCTGCATACCCAACATACCCATCATCTTGCAAAAGAATTGATTATGTTTTATTCATGTGACAGGGAGAAAATAATTTGCATTTTATGTCTTCCTGAATAATTTCATGTCAAGCATACTTTAATTTGATTCAGCAGCAGAACCATTGCAAAAAAAAAAAATATCTGTTAGAGGGGAAAAACCATCATCTGCATTAAAAAATAATGCCAGAATTGTTAGAACATATACAACATAAAGAGATCAAATATGGAGGACAAAAGTGGGGCAGAAAGTGGTTTGATTGAATCAGTTGATACTATATTCATCTTGTGTTTTCTTGGTATCAGGATGCGTTTTTGTATCGAAGGAGAAAGACTCAAAAGGTTACGCCTAACTTAATAATGAGAGGCGGGAAAGAGCGGTCAAAATGTCCCATGGAATTTCATTTATCAATAAACTTTTTTTAAAGAAGATGGAAGGCTTTATTTTCCTCTCTTCTCTCTCTTTCTCTCTCTACATAGTACCACCGTTTGGTGTATGTCATACAGAAAGGAAGGATCATTGTAAATTGCACGAAAGCTTTGAAAAACAGTACTATTGATGGACGATTTAATTCAATAGAAATTTGAATGTTTTTAGTTGAAATGAAAATATATAAAACTATTTTTGTTTTCCTTTCCACAAAGCATTTGAAGAAACATGGATATCCCATTTTGGGACGCCTGTTGTAATGAGAGTGATGCATTTGTAGGAATGAGAAAACAATTCAACAAAATCTTGAACGAAGAAAGTCAGAGGGAATGTGTCAAGCTCATAATAAGCTTGCGGCACGCTTAATTGTGTGTTCTTGACAAAATAAGCCTGCGACAAGCTTGCAAGAAAAATGGCAAGCTAACTGCAAGCTTGCAGGAAAAGTGGCAAGGTTGCCAAAAGCTTGCACGAAAATGGTAAGCATGCAAGGTAAACGATAAACAAAAGTAAAAGCCCAGTGTAAAAACTATACATTTAATTGCAAGCTAGCCGCAGGCTTGGGGCACGCTCAATGGCTCGTTTATCGGCAAGCTGGCAGCAAGCTCGTATTGTACCAAATATGTAAATTAGCTGCAAGTTTGCAGTAAGCTAGTCACAAACTTTTTATCAAGCGTGCCTCAAGTTTGCTGCAAGCTTGCCATCAAGCGAGCCTCAACCTTGCAGCTAATTTACATATTTGGTACAAACAAGCTTGCCAATAAGCGAACCAAAATTTGTATAGGGGGAAAGATGGAAACTATGAAATAAAATTGGTAGTGACCTGTTTTATGTATGTCAATTATAAGATCAATAAAATATATAAAACAAAACTACTATGAAATCAAATAGAAAAAAAAAAGAAAAGAAAAGGAACTACCACAGGTTACAATTCATTTTTTTTTTCACTGTAGAAACAATGAACACATTCAAGAAGGACACTTCAGCTCCATCTAACTTGTCATGTCTTTGTACATTAATCTTGTTTTTATCTTAATTCATAAGTACATTCATGAACACAAATGGATGGATAAGCACACCATAAGAGCATGAATAATCACAAATCAAAACAATGATATATACAATGCAGCTCCCATTCATTACAAAGCAAAACTACCTGTTTGACCTTACTAATCTGTATAAACAATCCTTAATGTGTAGAACAAACACACATTATTTTCAAATTGAAGGAAAAAACAAGGAAAAAAACCTCCTAGCCTTCAGGGCGAGGAACTTGCCTCTCCGCAAAGCAGTGGCTAGTCCATTAGCCTTACTTGATTGAATGATGGGAGAGAACGCTCTTTAGCAAATATACACAAATCAAGAAGCCATTAACAATTTATTTCTGGTGGTGATTTTTTCTTTTCTTTTCTTTTGATAATGCCTGACTGGATATCCCCATTTCTGAGATGGCCAGGCAGAGAGAGAGAGAGAGAGGGGAGAGAGAGAGAGAGAGAGAGAGGGGGGGAGAGAGAGAGAGAGAGAGAGAGCGAAGGGGAGAGCAATGACCCTATCAAAATTCTTTGTATTGCTATACCAAAACCGTACAGATATACGTAACATAAGTAATTAAATTTTTGTAGTCTGAACGTCATATAACAAAATGTCGTATAATAAAATGTTGTACGGCCAAACGGTCCTATGCATACTCACTTTACCGGTGTGTTATAAGATACTTGTGAAGCGCAGTACACTTTATTTAAAAAAAAAAGCTTTTTTTTTTAGTCGGTTTACCGTGGAATATTTGAACGAGCCTTTACTAAATCAGTAAATGTCACCACTTCTTAAAACTTTTAAGGATTATCTCTATCTCTCTCTCTCTCTTATATTCTAAGCTATATTAATAAAACAATGCAATCATACTTTCATGTCCATGTCAAAATTTTAAATGGTACCTTTACAAACACAACCCCAGGTTTTTCGTGGCGATATACTGAGAGCGGAGGGTACGGGCTCCATAATTTCATTCTGCAAAATTTGCCAGGAATCCAACGACAAGTGCTGTGATTCGATAACTCAATCAAAGCCTCCAAGACTGATAAATTCCACTGAATGGCCAAAATAAATGTCATCAACGTAGTCTAACATTCATACACATATATGGTCTGCATTCAGTTTAATCATTCTCTCTCTCTTCTCTCTCTTCTCTCCTTCTCTCTCTTCTCTCTCTCTTCTCTATCTCTTTCTCTTCTTTATCTCTTCTCTCTTTCTCTCTTCTCTCTCTTTCTCTCTCTGTCTTCGTCAATATAGTTTCTCTTTCTCTTGGGTTATCCATTGAAAATTACCACAAAGCCGCCTTCTGCTTCTATATACTACATGTAAGTATGATGCCTCTATTTCTTTCTCCATATGGAACTCTTCATTCACATTTCTATAATGTATCGTCATCCCTCTTCCTCTTTTCTATCTATTTGACCACAAAAAATACGGGAGCTTAATAAATGCTAATTGGCGTTTCCTTCCTCTTTTGGTTTATTTTTAGCCACGATTCAGATTCATCGAAGACAGAATCTGTCAAATGCAGACAGATTGCCTGTATGCTTGACACTTTTAACCTTTACCTGATTCTACATGTAGGAAGTGCTCATTTGGGGCACGATAAGTACATGTATGCCCTTTTTTTTCTGAGCTGTATATGCGCTGTTTGGATTGAACAGGGATGATGGGGGCCATTATTGACTTCTAGAGCCGAGTGATCAGCTAACATAATACCTCACAAGTCTGTATAACGTTCAAATCATTACAGTTCTTATCAAGGAAATATCACAAGCACATCATCTAGGCTTAGACTAAATAGCACGGATTCCTAGATTCTTATCCCCTCCTTCCTTTTTTTTTTTGGGGGGGGAGGGGGAGTGGGGGGGCACCTGCTTCCATTTTTATTTTTATTTTTTGTTATTTGACATTTAGTTCCATGTTAAATTAAACGAGAATCTGAGGAGATCTAGACAATTAGATAACAAATATCATTAATATGATGCAATGTCACCTAGTTTTGGGTCTCTGTAATGCTTATACAAAATAAAATATTTAATTCAGAAAATTTGTGTTCAAATGGACCTGATAAGGATTTTTATATAGGAAAAATATAAAAAATTAAAATAGTATGGACCCCCTCCTCATTTTATAAAAATCTACTCAAGAAACTTGGAATCAACTTTACTTGGCCTAATATCACTAGTTCCTTAGCAAATTGTTACATATGCAATCATCCTGGCATGAATTTCCATCACAATTCAAATTAACATGTGTTACTTATTGCAAATTAGATTCACTATATCTGTACTTCCTTTTGATGGAAAAAAAAAAGAAAGAAAACATTTGAGCTCTATCACAAACATGTATCTTAACCCTTTAGAACCTACGGCATAGACTCTCTGCTGTACGCAAAATCTTTCTGCCGTAACGCATTGTTTTGATGCGGATTCTAAATGGCTTATGCGTAAAGATACCACACACAAAATTTCATCACCCAAGATCCTCTACATCTGCTGTTACTGCGGGTCAAAGTTTACGGGGGCGGTCCCTGGCGGTTCAGTAACTAAAGGATTAAGAGCATGATCCGTTAGTCATGGACGGACATTTGACAAATTTTGAAAGTTTGAAGGCCTGTAGACAATAAGTATTTAATTAAAGAGAGCTATTCAATGTTTCATTGCAAGGGGTATCACTGAAGAAGTTGAAATTTGATAAAATTTGGTTGTCATAGTGGCCTGTTGAAAGTACAATCCATAGAATATTCACTGTCACGGACGGACAAAATGCCAACTCTTAAACCGATCAGGCTCTTAAAGACATCATGTTAGCAATATAATAACTGTAAAGGCAAACCGTATTCCTTACACCCCTGTTGTAATCATGATGAAGGAATGAAGGTCTTCAAATTAACTCCCTTTTATTTCAAATTTATTTTAGATAGTGAATGTGGTGGTAAAATTGACCGATCCTGTCCATTAATCAACAAAAAAGATCAGTATCCATGATAAAATAAAGCTAATTGTAAAATATTCTTGTGGCACTGAATCAACTTTTATTCTTTATCAATTTCAACCCTCCTGGTTTTTCAAAAGTGAAGAAAATATTTCTTCATATGATAGAATAAAATCTTTCACATGGTTCATCCTGTAATATGAATATATTTTGATATGGATGAGTCTGCTTATTTTATTTTTTATGAAAACAGCGAGTAGATGAGAGAGTGGATGAGAGAGTGGATGAGAGAGAAAGAGAGAGAGAGCCTCATTGAAAAATGGAGGGCAGTATGCGAAAGATGAATGAAACAGTATCTTCTGCGGATTGATGAATTGATCTGACCTGGTGTTTACTCTGACCAAACTATATCAGTCTCATTAGGGTGGCAACCTCTATTGATCACATTGATCTTTAAGCCCACTGCTCCCCTTCTGTTTGCAAAGGTGTCACGACCCGTCGAGATGGGCGACTTTCTTCACGCCTTCCTAGCACAACGCTGTGTGCAAGCAAGGTTGGTGGATGAGATGGGGGGGGGGGGGGGTGGTCGGATGGTAGATAATATTCAGGTAGATAATATACCTATGGCTGTATTCTGAGCATCTACTTCATTTCCCAGCAAGTCTGACTTATAATCGACTGTTTTCTTTTAAAAGCCACCTGCAGCGCAATTCAAAGCCATTTATTGGGTCTTTCAGGTACAGTATATGTGAGCACCGTAATACCAGCACGATACTGTATATGTTTTGCGTTTATAATATGAAAATAGAGACCAGCACAATCTACGCAAAATACAAGGCCTGCAACATCCTTGCCATAAAAATGAAGTTCAATATTAACTTAAGCTGCAAAGATCGGGAGCAACAATGTGTAAATTCAGAGATACAGATAAAAAGTTACGGTCAAGTGTGATTGTACTACATGGAGGTCAGAGAATAATATGTAGGCATACATGTAGATATTATTATCAGAGAAAATGATATATACAACAACAAGATCAAAAACGATAAGAGCAGTGATGGCCTATTGGCGACATAAATATTCAAGAAAAAGGCAGGAGAAATATAAAATTTCAGGCACGGAAAAGTAAATTATTGAAAGAGAGAGATATGCGACATAAGCAGCTATCATTGTACGACACATGCACTAGTGACAATTTCTTCACGGTTAGTTTTTCATACAAACTGAATTCCTAAGTTAAACCCTGGATTAAACATTATCTTACACAAATGT
Source organism: Heliocidaris tuberculata (assembly GCA_025618425.1). Classification (NCBI taxonomy): domain Eukaryota; kingdom Metazoa; phylum Echinodermata; class Echinoidea; order Camarodonta; family Echinometridae; genus Heliocidaris; species Heliocidaris tuberculata. The sequence continues at coordinate 33,116,275 of CM046832.1, forward strand.
TCAACCCTACCACAACCCTTACGCTGTTATCTCTGACAAAATCAAACCTAAAGCAAATGTAATTGGAGCATGTGTTGGATCACTGCAGATGGAAGGCCAAAGAAAAAAAAAATAAATAAATAAAATACATGAGATCTGTAAAAAGAAAATAACATAAGAGTTCCAATCAGCATGGTGTAAAGAGGCACTGACAAGGATATCTCAATGTCAGGGAAAATCATCTTGACAGAAATGAAAAAAAAAAAAAGAAAAAGGAGAGGAAAACAGAGGAAGGGAAAAATGCAATCTCATGCCGAGATATGAAGCAGTATACTCGACGTCCCCCTGGGACCTACTGCTCATGAGTATGGGGTTGAATCAACTAGGCCACGATCGCGACGCCCTAAAAATTGAACCGAAATATAGCTGTCTACACACAAACAGGCAGCTTTATTGAAGAGGAAGACAGGGGCAAAGATGATTAATGAAAATATGAAAAGAGGGAGACATAAGAAAGAGAGAGACAGAGACAGAGGGTCAGATAGAGAGACAGAGAGAAAGACAGAGATCTAGATAGAAATACAGAGAGAGGGATAGGCTGAGTAATGAAGAGGTAAGGAGAGTGAGAAATAGAAAGGGAGAGGGAGAGAGACAACAACAAGACAGAGAATGAGATAGGCAAAGAGAGAGAAAGAAAAAGAAAGGAAAGAGAGAGAGAGGGGGGGGGGGGTGTGGAGGGAAGAAATAAAAGAAGACAGAAAAGGATACTAAAAGAGAGAATCAAGCCATTCAAGAGGGCACTGCATTTCAGAAAGAACAGAGAATTGCCTGAGGACAGCATAACACAAGCAGATGTAATTGCTCTTGTGACAAATGCACATAGAAAGACCAAAATGATATATTCCACATAATATCAAATGCACCATTATTCATAATGCCAGTAGGTCGCATGTGAAAGAAAACACTTCATCCATGGACATAAAGAGAATACGGAGATTATGAGAAGTAGAAAAAAGAGAGAACAGCAGATATTAAGTTTTGCACCGAATGATAATACAGTCTAACATGAATAAGAATCTTTCGTAGGAAGTAATAGAGCAATGGATAGGCAAGAAAATAGAAGAAAGATGGAAAGACTGAAAGTGAGACAGGCTATAAGACAGGGGAAATACAAAAACATATAATGAAATAACAACTGTTTAACTTTTCATTAAAAAAAAAAAGAACATGGAGAAAATCTTCAAGTGCTTCCATATTTGCATCATGACAAAATTTGTCCTTGAACTATTTTAAAGTATTTAAATTGGGTTTTTTTTAATAAATAAAAAAAAAAAAATCAAGAAAGGTATCATAGAACAGCCTCGAAGGAAATTACTAATCCGGCCTTAACCCTTTCGAGACAATTGACCACATTTTGTGGTTTGGCTCCATAACTTTTGATTCAGAGCCCTGAAAATTATACCAGATACATGAGCAGAAAAGGCAAAAATTTCTGCACACACTATGTCCATTTTTGTTACATGACAATTTTGCATTTGATACCAGGAATTTTAAAAAGGAGAATAAGCTTTAAAATCCTTAAATTGGCAACACATTGAGAGGTTAAAAATCATTGTTTTTTATCGAAATTGGCAACTTTTTCAACTTTTCGCTAATTCTTTTAACCATGTATATTGTTTTCAAAGACATTACCCCTTATTACAATCTTGTAGCACTAAAAGAAAAATATTATTGTTGCCAATTTGAAGAACAAAATGTGATCAATTTAGCCCTGAAATAATTCCTGTCCTGAAAGGGTTAATAAGTCTAGAATCAATACAATCGGGCCATTAAAGGTAAAAAGAGGCCACACAAAAGTTTTATGCTGAACATGCGTACATCAAGAGACAAGAAACTTATATTACAATATCATCACTTGCTTGTCGCAAACTTTTTCATTATCGTTTCTCCTGGATCACCCCTTTCTTCGTATTAACTCCAAGTGGAAAATAATTGCGGCAGCTATATAATAAGTTTGGCTCATGTTCAATACCAGTAAAAGCTTATTACAACCACAACAACAATTGCATACCTCTACCCTATGCATATGATTTACGATGAGCCTGAGTACAGCGATACTGTAATTGAGGAAATGAGTAATCATATTGCTAGATGGATAAAATCAAGGACAGATTGTGTATGCATAACCTCACTTAAAAGTAATCTCAAATTCTGGTAATGATGGAAAATGCATTCTCTCAGACTCAATACAAACTTACACCGACTGTTCATTGTTCAAACGACAAACAAATGAAATATACCGCACAATTCTGGTATAAAACATGCAACAGCTGAGTAACGAACAACATAAGATCAGAAGGAAAAAAAAGTTTGTCATCTTGACACATGTGCATAACACTTGTTCTCCTACATTTGTGTATGAGTAAAATGTGCTTCTCGGTGATTGCAATATCCAGCAAGTTTTTATTAGATTGTTCATGTTTAGCTGGTCTAAACAGCCTACCTACTAAATGGCACACAATTCAAAATTACTGCCTATTTCCATAAAATGAAATTCATTACCAAAACTCCACATTAGATTTAAACAATAATAACCACACCACAAAATTGTAGATTGATAATCTATCTATCCAGACTCTACAGACTACAGACACAAAAATTCAGAGAAGAAAAAAAAAAAGGGTATGCATCAATTGCTCTGGTTCTTGCTGAATTCTATCAATTTGGTCCACGGTCTCGTAGCATAATGTACTTACCGGTATATATATCAAAGGACATGATTCATTCATGAGGTTTCAAATATGAAATCTATTTCCAGTATGTTTATACAATACAAGGTAACTATTATTGTTAGCCAGTTTCTCTCGGAATGGAATTCCATTACGAAAAATCATCTTTAAACAAAGACATCACATCACAAAATTGTAGATTGATAATTACCACTCACAGAGGATATTTGTCCAGACTCTAAAGTCTACAGCCACAAGAAATTGGAAGAAAAAAAAGTTACTTCGCCAAATAATCTAATCCAAGCTGCACGGCAGATGCCAATTTGGAAGCGAAAAAGTTCATATCTTCAGGAGATCAATCGACAAACAGGATGCAATGGTGAGATGAGAAATGTCAACGGATACAACACACATGCGACACACATGACCATCCCCAGATGTAAACAAAGAGCCAATAATAAATAACAGTTTGCAACAGTGTGTATGAGAGAGCGTGTGTGTGAGTGTGTGGGGTGAGAGAGAGAGAGAGAGAGAGAGAGAGAGAGAGAGAGAGAGAAAGGGGAGAGAAAGGGAGAAAGAGAGAGAGAAGAGAGAGGGAGAAGAGGAGGATGAGAGAAGGGAGAGAGAATTAAAGAGACAAAGAAAGAAAAAGACAGAGAGAGAAAATAAAGAAAGAGACACAGAGAGACAAACAGAGAGAGACAGAGAGAAACTGACAGAACTAGCGAAGACAGCTGTTGAATAGGAAACAAAAGAATAATGGATTCAGAGAGATGGAATATATGGAAAAGATGAATAATAGTTATCAGTAGCAAATAGTAAGGGAAGGACAGAATGAATGATAGAGGAACAGAGTGAGAGACAGTGAGAGAAAGTAAGAGAAAGAAAGAAAGAGGCACTATAAAGACAAATATACATATGTTTTCTATACTTACACACATCAGCACACCCATGAACATCCAATGTATAGCACCAAGCTCTCGTAAACTGCCGATCGCTCTTAACTCTCTCTACAGGACGCCAACAAGAGTAGAAAATGCAATAACATCTGCCCTTATAGCCCATCAGAAATCATTCTCCACTACAAGGATCCATTGGCAGGCCGTCCCATCCCGCTACGCTAAAATATACCCAAAACACGACGATCGGAGCGAAAGAACATCCCGCCAGCAAGTGAGCGGTGGCAGTGAGACTCTCGGAGCGGAAGACAGGCAGGGAATCTTGTGTGTGTGTGAGCAAGAGAGAGAGGGAGAGGGAGGAGAGGGAGACAGTGAGATAGAGAGAGGGAGAGAGAGAGAGAGAGAAAGAGAGAAGGTGGGAGTGTGCGGTGTATAGGGCCGCGTGAAAGAGTAGAGTAAATGTACATGGGTATTTAAACCTGCATTAATGCTTGGTGTGAAGAGCATCGTTGACTATTTGGGTCGAGGGCTGGGGTATCGTCCTGCACAGGCAGGCATTGGCATGCATGAAGGTTCGCTGTTTGCTTTGCAAATGCAATCAAATTTTTACACATTATCCTGTGCAATGTATATGCCTATTGTGTGTACACGAGTATTAAGGGTGTGTTTGTAGAGAGAAGAAAGTTCTCGGCAGTGTAAATTTTACTTTTGTTCTTTGCGGGAGCTCTTCTTTAACTTAATATAACAAGCCTGAGATTCCCTTTCAGCAATTTTATGCATTATTTTGTTGTCTTTTCAGAGCTCTTTTGCAGATTCCCTTGTGGCAAATTTTTACATTTCATTTTGTTTTCTTTTAACAAACCTTTTCTGAAGATTATCAGACTTTAATGCTCACTGCACACACATATTTTTTTCGCAGTTTCTAGAAATAATTTAAAAGATTATTTCTGGTATTGCCATTGGCACAGTTGAATTTAAGACACACAGCAAATATAAAAGGATATTTGGATTTAGTGTTCAGCAATGCAATGTATCTTGTGTGAGTTGAATATAACTGATTTGTAATGTTGCACATGTTTCATATTTGACATTTTCTTTTAACAGCTAATTTCCACAAATTGCAACAGAATGAAGTAATACCTTGTCTTTTATTACAAATTTTTTTAAATGCTCAATTTACCTACATATAAATGAATACCATGACAGCACAGATTTTTTTTTCATCGTGAAGCATGACAGCAAAAGTGAATCGCAATCGTTTAAACAGTGATTAAGTATACATGCATCTAAAAAGTAAATCTACCACACTTTAACAAATTGTTAAAGTTTGTTGATATGAAGATACAGGTACATACATGTATACATGTTACAGAGAGAGAGAGAGTGCGAAAACCTTTATATTAATGAGCATAACACCCCATTTATTTCCTCCCAAGTGTCATCTGTACAAAGCAAACATTTCAAATACTCTTCTTTATTACAATATTTGATTAAAGTCTTATTTCTATTCATACATACATGTACATGTATATGTAGTTCTCAAGACAATTTCAACAGAAAAAAAAAATACTTTCATCCAATTCCAGTCTCAATCATCCTTCAAATGAATAATCCTTCCTTCAAGCATTCACATTTTCTACCGCTCCTATAATTTACAAATTTCCTAAAACGATACTATCAACTTTATCCATGGTATCTTATCATAATGTATCCATATACCTCATGACATAATTCATTCATGAGGTCTTCAAATATAAATTCATTTCCCTGACTGTCTATCCACTGCATGATAAGCAGATTCTCACTACACACCATTCATCGCGACGTCTCGGTGCTCTCCACTCCATTAATTCTTGAAATATCATTATGCATTCTGCATTATTCATGGCAAGTATGACTTTGGGCTCAAAACGGATCAGGCGTAGAGTAAATAAGTGAATTAATAATTGATTGCGTAAAGACAGGGAGCATTTATCACGTAATCCCCCCACTCATTGAATATTCTGCGGAATTCCATTAATTTTTTTTTTCTCACTTGTGGAATATGCTGCAAAATTCTGTTCATTTTTGTCCCCTCTATACATACAGAGTACCCCCCCCCCCCAATGTGTATTCAGGGTCCAAATATACTAGCATCCTACTCAAATAGTCCTAGAACAGGTAATGAATTAATAATTTAAGACACACTCACCCATCCCCTTCCGTCCACCGACACTAAACAATAATAACACAAAAGTTTACCCCTCCTCTTTTTATATCCCTACACCCCCCCCCCCCCTGTGTCTCTTCACCTCCCCCTTATATTCATACATACCCCCATATCTCTCTGCCCCCTCCAAAACACACACACGCACACACACACACACACACACACATACGTATAGATGCAAATGATAACTTTACCTTGGAGCTGATATTGACTACACAGCAGAGGACGCAAAGTTAAAACACACAATACCCAGGTCCCATTCCCGATTCCAAGCATGCATCCATCCTGGTATAGAATTCAATCTTTGCCTCCGAGACCCTCGTACGACCCGCTTGCCTTCCACCACTGCGGTGCTCATTCGTTCGGCGCAAAATCAATCAGGGAGCACTGGGGAGCATATTTTCACGAGAGCCAGGCAAACAGTGGCAACAAGTTCAGCGAGGCCTAATGCGCACGATCAATTCAGGCGTGCGCCTTTTTTCCCCCAATCTCTCTCTCTCTCTCTCTCTCACACTCCCATCGCTCGTAACACTGCCGACGTTTATTCTCCCCTTACGCTTCTGTGTGTTTCGGAGTAACTCAACAAATACCAGCATTTTGTCTGAGCATGAACTCATAATACTGAATGCTCAATGTCACTGATCATATTGGCTTGTGTTTACACTGCGCTATATTTACGTGTACACTGAGTGCAGAGATGCGGGATATTGATTGTCGGGGAGGCAGTAGTAAAAATGTCTTCTGACAAGAAATGGGGTTCTTCCAGAGCTAATGATTGCCTTCCCCTGTCTTTTCAAGGATTATATTCTACCTGCTTTGATTTCTAAGGACAAGGTTTTCCATGAAAATACAATCACATGGAATTGTAACAATATGAACTGCATCTACACATAATAGTTTACCATCACTTATAGCAATGCTAACACTTCTTTTTACATGCTGAATGCACTTAACTTGACAAGCTTTTTTTCTGTTCTTTTCTTATTTTCAAAAAAATTCATGTACTTTCAAGAAATAGCTCTCCATGCACTCAGGAGGATTGCTATTAATGTTGTAATTATATGTGCTTGATATTGGCAGTATATACAACAATATACAGCCAATATGAGGCAGGGGCATTGATTCATTCAGTAATTAAATGCATTGGAGGGGCAAGCATTGTTTGTGAACACTGCTCTGCCCCTCCAATGCTTTATCTATTTTGAACGAATCAAAGCCTCGGATATGAGGTGCTAAGGTCTAATGGTTCAGTCACTGCACTATGGACTGCAAGGCACAGGGTTCAAATCCCTGCCTCAGCACTACCATTAGCAAGATATTTATTTATATTCACCACTCTCGACCCAGGTGAGGTAATGGCTACCTAGTGGTACTGGTGGTAGGAAGAAATTTATTGAATGCAAGAGTACCTTATCAAGGAAGATTGACTAAATCCAGGGTTATAAATAATAGTAAGGCTTTAAATTCCAAGGAAAAAAAGACTTAACAAATCCAACTAATACGACTTTGTCTGCAATTGCCTTTAATCTCTGTCTACATCAACCTAAAAATGAATCAGATCCTCTAAATATGATGATGAGATAAATCCTACTACTGAAAAGCATTTTAATATCGATCTACATCAACCCCAAATTAAATCAGGGCCGTTTCATAAACCTTGTTATCAATGACAAGTTGCAATAATTGATATAAGCTACTGAAACCCTTGCATCTGATTGGCTGAGAGCAAATTTGTAATAGAACTTTGTCATTTGTCATTGATAACAAGTTTTTTTTTTTAAACAGGCAGCAGATCCTCTAAATGATGTCTACATACATGTAAATCCTATTATTGAAAATTTTTTTAATACTGAATTAACTTGATTTTCAGCTTTTCGACTTCTTTTATTCCATTCAATCCTACTGGGTTCTACATGTATACAAAATCGATGTAATATATATATTGTCAAAGGACATGTTATAAATTATCCGTGACGACTGCTTAATTTGTGAAATGGGCTCCCTATTCTACGAAAATGATTATTACCAGTCTACAGCTACATGCATGATGTAACATCCTGAAGGACGGCGATTATGAAACATTGAATATTACATATTTGGGGAATTTCTATTAGCAGTAATGAAACATTTGCCAATATCCATTAAAAAAAGGTTCATAATCATGATCTGTATTTCACCGACCTTCCATCTTTCAGCCAGGAGGGATTCAATACCAATTTTCCCCGGCCTTCGGTTACTCAGGAGAGTAGGGGGGAAACCTGGTCGTCAATTCCTACTATCATTTTACCATCTTTGCATGGATACAAAGCTCTCCGTTTCCTCCTCTCAACAAATGATCACTATTCACATCAGTTGCTCTAAGGTTTGAAAAATAAGAGCCACCTTTATCAATTTAGAGTTGTTAATTTCCCGTCGATTGAATCGCGACTGAAAGATTGTGACGTCAGCATCTACGCAAGCGGGGGAACAAGGAAAAATGATTTTGCCTTCTGGACGTACTCCAAATTACGAAACGGAATATTGTCCCTCGTCAAATTACTTGAAAGGCAGAAGAAATTGCTGATGATTGTATTACAAATTACGGGGAAAACTTCTACCTTGTCCAAAAAAAAAAAAAAGAATGAAGCTCGGAAAATTAAGAATATTGTTTGTCCAACTTCGTTTTCCTCGACCTGTCTTCCATTTTAATCATCATCCATCTTTTATTCATCTGAAAATGATCAAAAAATAATCATATTATCCTCAAGCGGTGGAAGAGAAGAAGTCTGGAATGTGATAGTGACATACATCAGTGATATACAGAGCCATATTACTGACAGCTAGACAATGCTCAGTATCCTAAAATTTTACTTTCTGAAAATGAAACCTTAACTGATTGAAGAGGATTCTCCTTTTGTGTGTTAAATGCGAAAATTTGCTTTTTGCCAACACACTTGGAGAAAAAAATAATGCCAGATTTACATATCGCACTTTTACCATGCCATGTTTTGTTTTTATTGTATGCATGTATTTCACGGTACATATTTCATATACCATATTTTGTCTGTTTGGAGCCAGAAGGGCACTATTAAACTCATATATATACTTTAAAAACAAAGTTAATGCCATTCTGGCTCCAACGGACAATTTTCAAATCATGATTTGCATTTGTGGAATAAAATTTAATTGAAGTGGAATGTTACGATTAGGGTTATATGGTTAGGATTAGGTAAAGAGTTTAAAGTCCAGGGTTGAAATCAAGAATTCTGTTAGGTACCTTTAAGTGAAACGCAATGGCGCATATAGACGCAGGAAAGATGCAAAGAGGAAAATTACCAGTTTTGTGTGGGCTTCTAAAATCTGAATAAAAGTTTTCATATTATTTTGCTTAAAAGTGTTCAAAAAGGTGAATACTAATTCTACATCCTAATATTTTGGCCCTGCCTCTATAGAATAAAATTTTGATTTTTGAATGATTTTGTCATATGTGTCTTTCCCGCGTTTCCACGACGTTTCGCTGAGCTACCTTAGTGCAGGATATTGACTGTGGAGCAATTATCACTGTACATGTACCATGTGTCATACAATCGGTTCTGTAAACTTCTGTTGATCCCACAAGGACCTTACTACATGTACAGATGAAAGTACTAAAAGAGCTCTGGAGACCCTAGTAACACAAGGATTTGCAATTGATTGCAAAGTTACAATAGCCAATCGAGATCACAGTTTTATGCGCATCTTGTTCAGAAAAGCTGACCCTGGACCAATCAGAATGGTTGTTTCAAATTTGCCATTGATTGCAAACCTTCATGTTAAAGCCAACCAAGATCATTGTCTCATGCACATCTTGTTAAAAAACAAATTAAATGGCTGAAATGCATTAAAATGGTATGATAGTTGATAATGTATTGTTTAATTTGATTGGCTACTCACTAAGCACTAGCCATTTTTAAAAAGCAATGTCAAAATCGTCTTTGCCAAAGTTTGGGCTGAATGGTGTTCAGGAGATACTGTCATTATTTGTGATATGAGGGCATTCAACTGGAATGGGGACCATTCAACCAACCTTGGGTTTACCATCCATTTCATTCAAAACTTGGGCAGAGGCAAATTTGACATGAATCAGGTTTTAAAAAAATACTGTTCAGCTGTCCATGGTTGGATTTTATTGATCAAGGTGTCACATTAAAAGAATCACAATTGGCTATTTCGTGAGTGTCTTTGATTTAACCTATATGTACTAATTGCAACGGTATTCGGCGTTGAATCTGGGTTTCCTTTTTATTGACTCACACTGTATAAATATCTCTCTCAAAACTCCAGAGGGAAATAACTGACAGCATTCGGAGCTGTCCTAATGAAGATACATTCAATAAGCTACAATCACAACATATGACCATATGATACCAATGTGAATGGTTGGAACCACAGTCATTCCGATTACACCAATGATTGTTATCATATGAACAATTGATAAAGATAACATATGTACATGCATCTGTCATAAAACAGTTTCACCTGTTGCACCCATACTAAATGCACAACATGTACGTGTCCAATGAGGTTCAGTGAGAAGTAAACCTTGGGGGGGGGGGGGGAATGATTGCACCTTCTATACCTTCAAATATATTACACATATTCGGTATATTGTCAGAGGTATGTCTGTAAGGAAAATCAGCAACAACTAATATGCTCACACCAAACACATGGATAAGATAATCAATGTCGGTTGATGATCAAGCTCTATGTGAAGCAGCTTCACTTGAATGGTCTACATACATGTATATTGGTAGAAAGGGGAAACAGCCAAATCTGTTTCAAAAATGGTCTTACAGTATGTGAACTCTCATAAATTGACAGGTACATGTAGATGCACATGTAGGTCTATGTTGGTTTAAATAAATGTTAGTCTACTACAGACAAAATGCACATTGTATATAAAGGAATAGATACAGATATGGATGTTATCTTCCAAGCTACAAAACCCGATTATAAAGACCATCTTTCAATAAAGACCCCTCAGGAGCATGTGGCTTTAATAACATTTGACTGCATCTAATGAATAAGCTGGGAAACAAAATGAGTTGAATGTCTTTTAAAAGATGCATTTAATGAATTGCACATTGTGTAGCTCATCTCACACATCCAGACATTCATTTTGAAAGTGCAAGTGTTATATACACTCAAACATTGAGTGCGAGTATAATTTATAGTACGTCCTGTACTTTTTCCCTTTCTGCAATTCCCTCAGTCTAACTTGCTGCATCTTGCAAGAAGATTCATGCATTCTCTATCAACAAGGTCTGCTTATTTCATGCCACCTCATAATTACAATACAACTGCCATGTACGCCTTGATCCGATGACGACGTCATGCAAGTCCACTGAAAGAACCCGATGCTGGCGAGCGACAGCCTTGCGACGACGGATGATAAATTGCCCTCATCTATATTTCATGCAAATTAAACGAGGCTGCGACACCACTGGCACGGGGAAAAAAAAGAGGGATGAGAGAGTGACAGCGCATTTGGCCAACACAATTAGATTGCATTAAAATTAATGACAAATGAATATTAGATACCATCAAGCTGATCAGTAGTATCCTGTTGGAGTAAGAAGCACTTTTTTTCACCCTTGTGCCTTTTTAGTCTTGACAATCCTTTTCTGCTGTTTCTATTTCTATTTGCGGTTTTGTGACTGATATGGTTGTTGCTATTGAAATTAATTCAGTGTAAAGTAAGTAAGAAGTATTGCATCTAATTGGGACAGGCTTAATTGGAGTTTTTCAGGGTATGAAAAATGACAGCGTGGGCACACACTATTACTGTCATGTTGTACTTTAGCATCAGTATCAGTATCATTTCTCTTGTATATTGGATCTTGGAGTTGGCAAATAGAGATGTTCTCACATCGAAGATCAACAGGTAATGTTGAGTCCTGGTACTCTGAGAATTCCATGTTTCCACTGAAACCAACATGTTGTCTGCTGAGAGCCAGAAGGGCATTAATTAAAGAACTATTAGTTAAGGCCCTTTTCAAGCTATTAAGCAGACGATATAGCAGTTAACCATATAACGGTACAATTTTGAAGATTTGGCAGAGATCAAGCAGACATACATATCATGCACAATAAATTGTGCATTTCTTTTCATGATCAATCAAAGGAGTTTGAGTCTGGAAACATTTGGTAACTTGGCCAATGGGGCAATTAATAGATTCACCTGCCAATGGGCCAGTCAACAAATCAACTTGCCCTTATTTCATCAGAGGAACCATTTTCTTTTAATCAAATTTAAAGTGAGAATACCTTGTGTTTAGAAAAGTGATCAAGAGAAGATCGATCAAGGCTGTGGTGTTTTTTTGTACTTACATGTTGAATGTACACATACCTAGAATGTGCATACTTGTAAAGTTGGTCAGCTTGCCCAATCGGGCAAGTGATATATAAATTCAGATTTCCATCTGTTCACTTTTGCTTGTTCTATGACATTGGACGAGTAAATTTGTGCTGGAAATGTTTCAATTCTACCAAAATGTTAAAGAGAAGCCAATAAAGATCTATATTTCATGGACTTGCTTTCCTTCACAAAAAATTAAGTACATTGTTCTACATATTAAGTTTAAGGGGAACCTACACGTAGCTGTGCATTTGACGTTATGACCACCGAATGTTTAATATATAATTGAGGAAAGTTTACTGACAAACAATTACAATAGCATAAAAATATGAAAAAAGCAAGCGTGAAGTGGTATGAAACAGGCCTTGATGTATTTGCAAATCAAAGAATCTATATACACCTATGAGGAGAGGACTTGGGCTGTCTAACATACATGCTAACCTTGCAAAATGTCTTCAAATAAAACTGAACATGCAATGATCTATAAACAAAGCACTGTCTGGAGTCCAGGCAGCAACTATATTATCATGTGTTTTTTTTTTTACTTTCCCTAATATCATGAGACAGTTTCAATTTCATTCTTACAGGGAGCTGGCGAGGGCAGCACTAAAAGCTCGCTCTAAATGTGTACACTTGGTTTGCTTCCAGCAGGTTGACAAACATATAGAAACCCTGAGGAGAGTACAGCGGGGGTGCACTCCCAATTCAATTGCCAGGAAACGATTTCAATCCCAACGTGTCTAGCCTATATAGACAAGACCTAGAGAAGGAGAAGGTTGGTAATAATCCATCACTCTGCTTCTCCTAATACCCTAGAGGATGAACCACTCTGTCTAGAGAAATAATATAACCTTTCTGTCATATCTGTCACATCTCCGTGCTCCCCAAGCTGCTGACGGCGCAGCGACGACTACTCCTACCGCTCCCGCGTTCCCGCCGTGCAACTCACCGCCGTAATAATAATTGGCCAATCCCCTAACGCCAGCATCGAGCTGTCAGACGCTTCTGTCTCTTCTCCGACGACCGGGATGTGCATTTAATGAAATTAAAATGACTCTCCTTCATCATTGCCCATCGATCGCATTACCTAAATGTGTGTGCCCCTCGTCATCCATTGTCAATTTCATTACCTACTCTGTTCGGTTAAGACAGCTCCGTGAACATGATAGACTATCTTGTCAACACCTTGCTCACTTAGTTTCCCCCACTCAAATTCTATTTAAGTGCAATGTAAACTTTAGATCAGATGGTAATTTGGAATGCAGCAAACATTGCAAATTTGCTAAACTGTAAAACATACTTTACTCTGAGATACAAATGGAAAGACCAGCTCAACAGCATATATAAAGTTCATGCATATCAATGATCTTCCATTTGTATTTTAAGAACCGTGAAGCGTGATTAAAAGTGATACTAGAGTACAAACTGATAATTCGCAAAAAGTATCTCTTCCTGGAATAGTTAGACCCCTTCCATTTCTGTCAGACTTAACGCTTAATAAGTTAATTTTCATTCTATGTTATGTATTATTGATTTTGTAATAATGTCATGTTATTGATTGTATTGATGAAATGTTAAGAAATATTTTTGGAAATCTATTTGTTTTATTTCAAATAAAACAAATTTGATCTCAAATTAAATAGAAATAAAGTACATGTTTTTTCATATTCAATTTCGTTACCTGACATTCTAGCCCCCTTCCCCGCATACTATGCATTTGATCTCAAATTAAATAGAAATAAAGTACATGTTTTTTCATATTCAATTTCGTTACATGACATTCTAGTCCCCTTCCCCGCATACTATGCATTCCTACCCCCACTCACTAAAGAGCAATCCGGGAAGCAAGCCCTTTAATATTGAAGTTGCCTTCATTCATGCTTTACATTCACGAAGGCGAAGAAGAAAAAAATTCGCCTGGCCGTCAGTCCGGTGTCCGATATGAATTCATCAAATCATAAATTGCCCCAACCAATTAGGCGTTCCATTCCATCCCAACCAATTAACGAGGTGAAAAATTGGTTCTAAATTTAGAGCTACGCTCCTAGTGTCTGTCTTTTCCTGGCTCCCCTAATTCTTTCCCTTTCTCTCCTAAGTATACCCCCTCCCTCTTCTTTTTCTCTCTTCTCCACAACCCCTCATGCCCCTCCAAATTCTTATAATGTCACACTGTCATACTTCATGCAACTTCTATAGTCATCAATTCTATCCATTTCTTTCCTCTGTGAACAAAAACCATGTTAAACATGACTGACCGGTACTCTCAAAAGCAGACTGAAATTTAATAAGCCAAGCTATTAAATCTTCGACTTATAGCCCGTTTAGACTACAAGAAAAAAGTTATAGGAGACTCGTATGAAGAAACGTCGTATAAAGAATCACGATTGGCGAAGGGATTGTACAGACTACTACATCATATAAAGAAACAGGTTTTCGTTTTGTATCAGGTTACATCAAGGACAGCGATGGAGGATACGGTATTACAGCTGATTGGTCACATCAGTGCGCACACACGATAGCCCTGCCCAGTTATACGATTCTCGTACCATATGATGTTCAGACTACAGGGGGATGCTGATTCTTTATTGAGTGTTTGTTCAAAACCATGTTCGAACACGAGTCTCCCTGCACATTTCGTTATACAACATTTCTTTATGCAATATTCAGACTGTGAAAATTTAAGTACTTATCGTATAGCTATACGATTGTTGTACAGCCATAAAATGAATTTCGGTAGTCTGAACAAGGGGTAAATTAATTGGTGAATTATTCAATTATTCTATGGAGTGCTACATGTCAAGTCAACGTCCCCATTCCACACAAATCATTGGATTTCCGTCATTAGAAGAAGAAAAAAAATCACGTAATCTATTTCTCGCTTTTCATTTGATGACTGAATAACTTTTGTTTATTAATATTGTTACAAACTTATATAAATTTGCGCAGAACGGAGAGGTTCACACTTGGTGCTTGGTGAATAAGCTTAACTTTAATCTGTTTTCTATACTACAAGCCTTTATCTTTATTTCATGTCTTACATTTTCCACAGATGGAAACTATCATGCTTTATCATTACCAAGTATTTTGTAAAAAGAATAACACAACCATTTTCCACCTTCCTCATTTAGAAGTCATTTTGACATCACTTTCTAGATCGTTAAAGTTTATATTAACAAATAGTGCAAGCATACTGTAATGAAAGTCACTATCATCACTCATCCAGTCATAACTCTGATCATAAGAAAGTCACACCCCAAAGCAGCAGAGACTTAACTGAAAGTTTCGAAAGTCTGATCTCCACTAGTTCAGGTAAAATTAGTACCGTTTGTTTCAGTTTCTCTTTTTCACTTTTGAAGAAAATAAGAAATATAATGGTCATATATTTCTCAGCAAGACTTCCCACATGTAAAATCATAACTGAAAGCTGAAACAACAGGCAATGACTAGGAAAATCTAGATGTGTGGGCGATATTATACGGATGCAAAGTCAATATCAAACCTTGTTAATGTCCGTTTTGAACACGTAGCCAAATTTAATTGGTACTCGAAACAAACAAAAATACTGAGGGATATCATGAAATTAAGACTTGCATATCCTTTCTTGTATCTATGGCTATGCACTCGTGATACCACTGTTTTTAAATTGTTTAAGGTCCTTTTTATTCCCGATAAGTTTTGAAATCATCTTACATTGGATAATTAGGATCAATGACCTACATGTACATGTAAACTTCCAAGTGGGCCTACATGTGTATCCTCTGTTAGGTGCCAGAAGGCCATTAACTCTGTGTTAATACATGTAAAGGATATGACTTAATGCCCTTCTGACTCTCTGCAGGTAATAATATCGTCTGTTGAGAGCCAGAAGGGCATTAACTCATACACTTTTACACAGAGTTTACACCCTTTAGGTTCTCAACAGACGATATACAGTAATGTACAAGACTCTTGAAAGTCAACTTGTGCATTAAAACCGTTGGTTGAGGCAGGGAAGAAATGGCATTTCTACATTGTATATGTTGATTGAAATCAATAAAACATATAAATTTTTAAAAAATTGAAAAATGAACTTGCAGTTTTTAATGTATTCCTGAGCTTTATCATGGCACGCAATTTTATGTTATATGCTTTGGAAAGTGTCTTTCTGGGCCTTTCTCCTTTTCTAAAGTTAATTCCGAATTCGGATAATGGCACTGCATGAAAAGAGAAATTGGCGTTTGTTGATTCTTGACTTATTTACCATGCAGTTGATCTGTGGTAGATCAGCAAAATGTACACAAACTAAAGAAAACTTGCTGAAAATCACATTCATTGCAATACTTGGGCCCCGTTTCATACATTTCTACATGTATGACAAAATTTTGTCTCAGCCAATCAGATGCAAGGATTTCAGTAGCATATAACAGTTATTGCAACTTCTTATCGATAACAAGTTTGATGAAAGAGGGCCCTGGTTTATTGCTCGGCACGCAGTCTGGATGACTAGCTCGATTTTCTTACCCTTCTTCGTTCTTTACTCAACTGGTATACACTTTCTAATAAAATCGTTTAACAGCTTTCATTTATTTGTGACATTAAATATTTGAATAATTGTTATCAGAATTTTTGTGAATTTAAAAGCCTCCTGTATACGATGTCTCATTCACATCTTCAGACCTTCTCTTCGTTATCCAGACATTCTCCCTGCTATGCAGACCTTCTTCTCTGTCATTAAAACTATTTGTCCTCTGCATGCACAAGGCATTAATGGCCTATCTTTAGACAAAATCTCCGAGTAACAACAAATATAGTGCAGTTTGTACTACCATCCTTGTGCTTCATTGGGTGTGTTTATACTTACTTTGCGAAGGCAGAATGAGCATTTTAAAACGCTCATCTTAAACATAAAACACAGTTTTATGGTGTACTGTTTATACTTTTTTCCTCCAGGTGAATTCGGGCTCTGCAGCTGGTGTCGCAAACCTCACTGCGCATGCTATACGTATATGACATCATATATCAAACATGATAAACGCATTTACAAATGATTGTGCATTTATGCTTGCCCAGAAATCTTTTTTTTTTAGAGAAATACTTATTAAAAATGCACCTTTTTGTGAACTTGATATCAGCATTTTAAATCGGCGATTATACGAAAATGACTGTGGACGCAACCATGTCATTAACTGAACACGTAACAAAAGACTCATTCGATCTGGCCTGCAAAATGGGAGCATAAATGCACCCATTTAGACTAAGGGCCTGGCACTGCATTGCAATTTGCTATACACATGGTCCTTATCAGACTCAGCAAAATGAATGACATGTAAAAAGTGTATCACTAAAACAGGGCTTGACGCTAAAGCTTCGTTCACATGATGCTGTAAAACCGCCATTGAAAAAAGGCAGCCAAAGAAAAGGGCATATATGAGCAGAGTGTGGTCTACATTTCTATATCTGATAACACAGAGATAAGTACAATGTAAGTACACTTAATAGGGGCCTTTTCTTGTCTTCTTGTCTTGAAGATAGTGCACAAAAACTCCTCAGAGTGGCCATCGATGTGCTGACACTCATGCATCCCTGCAATAATAATAATAATAATAATAATAATAATAGCTACATTTATATTGCGAACATATCCATCCCAGGGGATGCTCAAGGTGCCTATGAAGTACTGCTATTACCCTGGCTTGAGCCGAGCTGCCCTAAGGCGCTGAAAGCATTCAAGGAATAAATTGCTACCCGGTACCCATTCACCACACCTGGGTGGAGAGAGGCAAAGATAGATTAATATCTTGCCAAAGGACATTAGTGCCACGGCGGGACTTGAACCGCAAACCTTGTGATCCACAGTCCTGTGATGTATCCACTAGACCACAACACCTCTAGCGCTGAGTTAATTTAAGGCTTTCTGTTTATCGTTAGTTTAAATGTATAGGCCACATCAGGGGCGTTCTTTGCAGGTGAGGGAAGTGCGTTCCACTCTACTATTGTTCTAGGGTACAGGTAACTCCAGGAGGGGCCGAGCCAAAGGCAGCAGTGCTCCAGGTAAAAATTTACCACGTTAAAATCTTCTCCGGTTTGGTTCCGTTTGTTTCAAAACAAGGTTTTTCTTATTTTTCTGAGCACTTTCACACAAATCATCCAATTGCCAAGGTTGGATTGGCCTTTAACCCTTTGCCTATGGGAACCGGGTGGTCCCTATACTAAGCCTATGGGATTGAGAGAATTCAGTAGTCATCAGGTTAAATACAAATTTTCATCTTACCTTGTTCCGTTATGAAACAATTAAATGCAGGAACCAAACTGGAGAAGATTTTGACTCGGTTTATTTGTACCTGGAGCGCCACCGCTGCTGAAGGGTACAAGGAGTATTTCTAACAGTCTTTATGAGCCCTAATAACATTATCTTTTAATTTGTGTGATTGTCTAGTTCTTGGTTTTAAGGAAGATTTTGGAGTTACATAACTGATGTTAGAAGGGGTTAAATTGTTGGTCTTGAATAAAATTCTAAGTCGAGTTTTTGCTCTCCTGACTTGTAGGGTAACATTGTAGTGACACTACTGTACTCATTTATTACAAATCTAGCAGCATGCCTTTATTGCATGCAGCTACTTTTTTCTTTTTTTTCACCTCCTCTTACCGTCTATTTACATGAAAAATGTTTTTATTTTGATGTATAGTTCTTTTTGGGTAATTATATCAAAATCATTGGGGTCATTCATGTATGTACATGCAAAAAAACAGTTAACATTTTGAGGTAATATTGTGAATTTTACAGGGTCTATCTGCATTTGGACCTATTTTAGTTGACCCCTGATTATAATATGAATTCATATTTTACACACATAATCCTGCCGTGTGATCACATTTCTTTTACATCCTTTGACCAGGTAAAATGATCAATGATCAATACAAATACCCAACACTCTCTTTCTTACACCGATACATTCATTTTATCAGCTAATGATCCATAACCGTCAGATTAATTACAGTCTGAATTGTAGACAATAGAATATTGTGACCTTTGAAGGGCAATAAAGATAAAAGAATATTACATTGATAATCCACTAGAAGTCATTTGTGGAATAAATGCTGGTACAATTACAAGGCTGTACGTGCCCCTTCCCAGGGACACCCTTTTCTAAGGTATTGTTAACCATTTGCTTTTACATAAGGCCAAATGAAAAAAATGTACTCCTCTTTTGTCCT
Source organism: Heliocidaris tuberculata (assembly GCA_025618425.1). Classification (NCBI taxonomy): domain Eukaryota; kingdom Metazoa; phylum Echinodermata; class Echinoidea; order Camarodonta; family Echinometridae; genus Heliocidaris; species Heliocidaris tuberculata. Next base: position 33,135,661 of record CM046832.1, read on the forward strand.
CGCGCATGCATTTCAGCTGCCAAATCAAAGAAATTTTGCTTAAATGATTGGACTGAAATATATTTTAAATATCAAATGATGGTAAGTGATATTCACAAGTTTTCTTCCACATCATATAATCACCTCTTTCGCTGCCTTTCAGAGCATAAATGTACATGTAGTACATGCACACAGAGAGGCTAAAATCTATACCTTACAACATTATAATTCTGCAAAAGAAAGTCTATATAATGCCTTGTGGGAAATCTTCTCTTCCTATGAACGATTTATAATTTTTGATAAGTAATTTTTTGATAAGTGAAATGTTCTTAAGATTTCTGAACATATCATTCAGACACACTTGCTAAAATTTTTAGAGTTTTCAAAATTTTAGAGTTTTCAAAGTCGCTATTATACCTTTAACTATAGCCCATACAGTTGTTTTCAAACTTTTATAATATATATCCAGATAATGACACTTTGCAATTCTGCAGATATACATGTAGCTGTATCACTATGGAAACCTTGTCATAACTTCCTGGTAGAGTGGGTACCAATAAAAGCTCATCCCTCAGGGTGGAGAAGGAGAATGGAGTCATGACGTCAATATCACTCAATGCCCCAAAATAGTCAAATATGCAGAAATCATCACATATACGCATTAAAAATGAATTTCCAAATCCCACTTGATTACTCCATTAAGCTGTTCCGCAACGTGAACTCTGCATCAACCACAAACCTAATCAGAACGTACGTGCTTCCAGACCCAGAAAAACTTAGCCAATTTTCTCCCAACCACAAAATTTCCCCTCCTTCTCACCATCAATAATTCTCCCCTATTTACGCACACGCCCATATAAACCCCACACACTTCCTGCAGTTTTATTGGGTTTCCATGGCAAATGGCCCTCCTAGACATAATCAAAACAAACGCTTGATGACGTCATTGTCAAAATTACCACGGGGGCTGCTCATGAAATTAAAACATCCAGCCGAGAAATGTGCTATTTCCATCTTTTTCCCACCTTTTGAATCATCACACAAATATACTCACACACATTTGAATACATTTACCAGGGACTGCGATATGCTTTGGTCTGAAGTTCCTGGTTCTGTGTCGACAATAGTTCCTTTGATCAAAAGCTTTATATTGTGTTGTTATTCAGGCAGCTTTCTCTCCCTCTCCCTCCCTTGTGGATATGGATGTTTTATCCTTCCCTATCACGTCTCTGGCAAATGCAGGCTTTTCATGTTTTCAAGTGTGCACAGGGAAAGAAATGCACAATCGGGACTGTTGAAACATACTTTATGGGTCAACTTTTAAACTCCACTTGAAAAGCAATAACAGCATTTTCGAGGTCATGGAATGGGCGTGCAAGTATTGTATATACAAGTTTATGACCTAAAGCAACAGTTCAAAGCATTAAACCATGGATGAAAATTTAAATTCCATAGCCCTATAAACAATATACTAATATTTTTTACTGTCCTTTGCCAAGAACCTACAACAGATATGTACAATGTATCTAGTATCTACCATCCAGCATCCCTCCCCCCCCCCCCCCCCACCCACACATAAGATGCTATACACTGTAGTAGGAAGACAAAATATTTGCCTCATGTAAATTTGATCACCTGTAAGTATAATAAATACATGTTCAAACACTCATATAATTGCAAACACATACCTGCATAATTCTCGTTATGAAAATAATGCCTTTAACATTTGTAATAGTTGGTGTATAATGTAACACTTAGTCCTAAATCCATGGAGGACTTTGGATGTAGTTTCAGTTGTGTGTGTGAGCAAGGAGTGATAGCACCTTGGTGAGAGTGAGCTGTCAGTGTTTAACTCTTACAGTGCCAAGGGGTTTAGCTCTCTTCAAAATTTTACCAAAATGTGATCAATGCTTACTTTTCAAATGTCTGCGCTTCATTAACCATCTATTATTTCACAAAATATTGTGTAAAAACTTGTAGGAAATTTATTACCATTTCTTATGATACCAAACATTATTACTTTAACCAACTTCATGCATAAGAATTATTGAAAATTAAATTTGAGTTTCTTTTTTGTCCATTATAGTTCGGTTTCTCATTTGTTTACTATTCTTCAATGTTGAAATAAGGTAATATCTTTTCAAAAATATGCAATTTTCTCTGAAATTTTCTATGGTGGCATATAATTATAATCCTATATTTAGAATGCTTGATTTATGCTCAAAATTTTGATATACATTGACCACCATATACCTTCCCTGTGGTCGAGCAATTGGTGAATGAAAATGACAAGTCTATCTGTCACATATGCGTGCCATCGGCAATGAAAGAGTTAAACTATGGAACCCTTCAGCTCATTTTAAGAAATAAAACCAATATGTACAGTCAAACCTGCTTTATAGCGACCATGTATACCTGTATAGAAAGACCACCTGTCTAATAAAGACCATAATTTTTGTTTCCCTTGAACAGTGATTCCCATTGAAATCGTTGCTGATTTTACGAACCGGCATACGAAGCCTCAGAGCGTGTAAACATATGTTTCTGAGATAATCGTGTATAAAGACTTTGTCCATTTAAAATGCTAATTTGAATAGTAGGCCTGAGTCATCACAGGTTTTTCAAAACCCGGGTTTGAGTCGAAAATTTCGGGCGGGGACCGGGTACCCGAACAGGAATTCCCAACAACAGAAAATTTGAGTGTATGTAGTGACGGGATTCAAGGTAAAATTGCTAAACTAAAATGCAGCTTAGAGGACAGTTACTGAATCCAAATCGATAAAACAATGCTTTTCACGAGATAAATAACATTTTGGAATAAAAAAACATTAAGAAGTACTGCCAAAGGTCTCTTCGTGCCCTGAAACTGAGGGCTGAAAGAGAAAATCAAGCTTTGTGGTACCGTGCACGTTCAGAAATGAAGTCAGAATGTGAGTCACCTGTGCCCAGTGTGCAAGAATACAGCCCTAGACCGTAATACACACAGACGAGGGTCGAATATAACTGACATGATCGGATCAAAATTAGCTTTAAAACAACTGAAGATATCACGTAAGCGACAACAAAAATACAAAATTACCGTAAAACAATTCTTTTCTTTGGCAAAAAACAGTATGGGTATCCATAATATCTCAAAGATAAAAAAATGTTGGAGGACCACGAGTGCACTTCCTATCGAGATTAGGCAACCATATTGGACATTGTTCTGCATAACAAGATCGCAGATGGCAGCAGAGGGGAACAATTGTGGCTGATCATCTGATCTAGTGCCCACATTTATTTTCTTCTCTGCTGCCATCTGCGGTCTTGCTACGGAGAACAATAAGTGCACTCGTAATCCTCCAAGGCTCCAACATTTTTTTTCCTTTGAGATATTATGGATACCCATACTATTTTTTGCCAAAGAAAAGAATTATTTTGTATTTTTGTTGTCGCTTACGTGGTATTTTTAGTTGTTTTCAAGCTTACTTTGACACGATCACGTCAGTTATATTTGACCCTCGTCTGTGTGTATTACGGTATAGGGCTGTATTTGAGCGCACTGAGCACCGGTGACTCCCATTCTGACTTCATTTCTGAACGCGCACTGTACCGCCTAGCTTGAATCTTCCTCGCAGCTCTCATTTTTTTTAGAGTAATGAAAAGACCTATCGTCGTCTGAAATGATTTCCATTTATTACTGCAGCAAATGTAAATGGATTACATTGAAATTCAGTTTGTGAATTGCATGTTTAAAGTTCTAAAATTGGGTGCTAAAATTAGTTTTGAAATACCCGAAATGGACAATGCAAACTCGTGTTTCAGCGTGATGGGAGAGGACCGGGCGGGGAACCTTTTCGACTCAGGCCTATTGAATACCTTACTTTCATTCAATCATCGTAGAATTAGACAGGTGATGATGGTGGACTATTTTCTTTCATATGCATTGGATAAGAAACGCAGTATTTTTGGTTTAATCCCTGCTAGAATTCATATGCCGGTTTGTAAAATACCTGTTCGTATGCCGGTTCGTAAAATGCTGATTCGTAAAATGCCGGTTCATACGCCGGTTCATAAAATCAGCGACTAAAAGAACCTGTACATAAAGACCACTTTTTCTTCTTTCCCCTCTTCCCCTCTTTATATACAGGTTTCACTGTATATGTATTTCTTGTTTTTAGAGAAAAAGATATCGCATAAGCTTATTAATAGTAATAGAAATCACAAGAATTAATTTGGCAGCCAATTGCCTATACAAAGAAATGTATGATTAATAAAAAAAAAAGTCTTCAAATTGTGTGTGGGAATTGAACATAAAAAACAAACGAATACTTGGTCTATGGATAACTTTCTTAACATTACCGGAACATTTTAATGCAGAATGTTGGTGAAAATGACACACCCACTAAAATCACCTTTATATACACCATACAGTATTTTATTGCCTAAATTTTATCTATAAACTAAACAAAGTTCTTGCAGAGCAATTTAACACTACTAATAAAGATCAAACTTACAATGTTCTACACTAGTTACCACCCTAACCAAACAATCATGCATGCATGCATCTAGACTTTTTTCTAAGCAGGGTACGTCACTCTCTATTCATTTAGTTGATCATGTAAACATTTACTGAGCATACATGTACATACTGTAAGCACTTAATTAACCCAATTTAATTGAATGCCATTTATGTAGTGGTCACAACACAAGAGAAAATATATGCAGGTAATATACACACAGCAGAACAAAAGCGACATACAATGTGCATGTTTTAATGTCGCATTCAAACATCACAATAAAAGGTACATGTATGCAATGACATAAATGTATAAAATCAAAGAACCTTACCTCTCTAGACTAAAGTACTCAGTGGAATTACAATTTTTTTTTTTGTTGTTGTTTATATCCAATCTTAGTCCTTACGATCAAATCTAAAGCCAATCCTTGTACACAAAGTTTTCTCTTGACACATTTACAGTATCACAAAATGGGGGAATGAGATCCGTTAGAACAGGGAATTCCTTGGTTAGGCGCTGGTACCCAGCAGGTCCATGGTTATGATCCACAAGGCAGATAAGTGTGACTTCCTTCAGAGTACAAGCTTGACTGTCACTGCTTACCCAATGCCCTAGCTATCCCATTCACACATCAACGATGTACGCAACTTTAGAGTGGGCGGAGAGTCGAGCTGCACCTTTTCTTTTATTATTATTTACAAACTGCAGTTCTCTTGATCCCCTTGCTTTTGGTTTTGGGTGAGCAGACAAGTCAATAAGATATTTGGAAAAAAAAAGAGCTAAAGGAATTTAAAAGGTCCATTGAATTTCAAAAAGGGAGAGTATAGCACTGAGGTCAGATTTAATTGTGGGCCTCATAGTGTACACCGGATTTCAGGGTGTACTAACATAAAATATTTCTTTACAAAACAAGGTAATGATTGTGTGGGTGAAGTGTGTAGTTTTGACAGATAATCCAAAATTGAAAAGGAAATCGGCATGAAACTTGCTGAATATGATCGCATACTGTTCTACCTGCATTGACTGATACAAAATTGTAGATACGTCTGTGCTAGATATTTTGAAGTTCTATCTCTGAATTCTGATGAATTTTAATAGTGTAAACATCTGATAAGAGCTCACAATTGAGGCTACCAGTCATCTCTGTCTATATGACAAAGTACACTGCACTGCAATTTCACAATGGTTCATAGTAATCGGTGGACATACAGCTGTCTAGCTGCTTGTTCTACCAAGGAGTTATCACTACACATGCCTGTCGTATAAACAATTTTACATCTTTATCCCGGATATAAACCATTCTTCATCTCTCACTTGTTAAATATTAAACTTAAAGAGGGAAATAATTAACAGAAGCTGAGAATAATTAGAGAGAGAGGGAGTGAAAGGCAGGTCAAATAAGGAAAGGCAAAAAGTGAAAGGACAGGGGGGATAAACATTAAAACACAGAGTATACATATTAGGATACAGAAGAAGGATATGTGGAGAATAAAACAGCAAGAAAAGAACAGCAACAGCGACAGCAAACAAGAGGAAGCAAAAGAGAATGAGACGGGGGGGGGGGGGGGGAGGAGGTGGAGATGTATAAGCTAATTCCATCAGAAGTAAATTGGCAACATGTTTGCATCATTGTGGCTTTCCTCTCCATCCCAGGGAATTCATTTCTAGTCATCCTTCGTCTTTCTCTCTCTGCATCTCGCCCTCGGCCAGGCTCCAATTTTTAAATTCAAGAGAATGCAGCGCTCAAATCCCATCCCATTGGTCGTGCTCGTAAATATATACACTTTAAGCTGTAATTCCTGCCTGTTACCCCTGTATACATCTTCATGCCGAGTCGGGCTATATCATGAGCACACTGGGATGAAAATACTAGGGATGCCTTGCGTAAGCTCTACAACGGGGATAGATGTTCTTCCAATTTGATGAAGTCCCTCATCTTTCTCAGACGACTACCCCCAGGGTCAGATTGAATAATTGATCGAACCACAGAAAGCGTACAGAGTTGAATGGACGAACATGTACATGTACACGAGGCACATACACTAAGACTTATTACACAACTGTACTCTGGGCCAGCATCCACCCAAGACGAAGATTATACCGACTCATACAGGAATGGAGATTAATCATTCATTGCTACATAGAAATAATTCTCTCTTGATCATTTCATCATATATATTTCAAATATTTCAAGGATATCCTGTGTGCATATATACTGGTACTTCAGACTTCAGACTTGAATAATCAGATCTGATTGACACATATCTGTCAAACCCAATGGCGCATTTTCTTCCCCTGATGTTGCTGTTGATGTTTACTTTGTTTAAAATGGGTTGATCAAGATACAAGTTAATAAATTGGCAAATTAGTGAAAGCATTTGAAGTGTTTATCAAATAGTCTAGAAAGTAAAAAAAAGGGATCATTAAGTAAAGGAAAAAAAAAAAAATCAACTCTGATTTTCAACAAGAATAATGAGGATTTTAATTGTGCCACTGTACAAATTCATTTTAAAGGAAACCAAAACCCAAGGAGAGAATCAATGTTATTGGAAAGTGAAAATTCAGAGAAGCACTTTACAAAAAACTTCATTAAAATTGGTTAAAAAGTGAGAGAGTTATGGAAGTTTGAAAAGTCTCGTTTTACTTTCTATGGGGATCCTCAAATTGGCAAAATTGCTTCAAAATGGCTGATTTTGTGAACAACTCTCCTTTTGTTTTGTACACAGATTTTCAGATTTTCCCCATTATCTCTCAGGGTGCTCCTTGTCTCCTCCTGAACTCGACATATGTGGTGTAAAATACATTTTCCCATTATATATGTTGAGCTCAGAAGGAGATTAACTGCACCTTGAAAGAAAATGGGGAAAATCTGAAAATCTGTGTACAAAACAAATGGAGAGTTGTTCACAAAAATCAGCCATTTTGAAGCAATTTTGCCAATTTGAGGATCCCCATAGAAAGTAAAACGAGACTTTTCAAACTTCCATAACTCTCTCATTTTTTAACCAATTTTAATGAAACTTTTTGTAAAGTGCTTCTCTGAATTCTCACTTTCCAATAACATTGATTCTCTCCTTGGGGTTTGGTTTCCTTTAACTCTAAAATCTTGAAATATCAATTACATAAACGAGTATAGACCTGTATGTAACCATGATAATTTCAAAGGAATTTCAAAGCAACCAATGTACCCTCCTATGTAATCTCACTTATAACTCTCATAACCTTCTGGACTGAATCTACAACATGTAAAAATGTATTTTTATAAGTAGCTTTTGACCTATTTCCCCATGTCTGACAAATCTGGGAGCTTATGGAATTAGGCTGAACAAATCTCATGTTAAGCACCGTAATCTGGTAATACACTGAATCATCTTTTTGTTATGCTCTTTCAAGCCCTTTATTTAGTTATTAAGAGAGTTAAACCTTATCGTAAAATTGAATTATTTGAAGAGAATTGGGAATTCCACTTAAGTGTATCACCTCTGAAAACTTTTCATACAGTGTCACTTGATCTGAGCTAACCAACCACTCAACAAACTGAAGAAAAAAAGACTCATGGATAAAAGAACAGAAATATGAATGATTACCATGGTATTCATGCACTTACAGTAATTGTATTGGACTGGATATTATACAGTATGTTAATATCAATCCAGTATCTAGAACTGTGTAGCGAGCAATTGTGAGATAGATAGCAGTGCCTGATATCACTAAAATTGAAACTAAAGATATTTTCAAAAACTTGTGAATGATGCACTGGAATTGTTTAAAGATATGTATGTAGTAGCTCTGACTTTGAATTTGAAAAAGTTGAATGAGTAAATCAAAGTATATTTAATATACACAGCAACATGAACATACTACAAATATTTCACAACTAAAAAGGAACTAAAAAAGAGAGTTCTTTTCTCAGCAATACAATATTGAAATTGGTGCCTTTCTGTTCAACAGTTTCCGTAACATTTTTGACCATCCGCACACTACACAGACTGCACATTCCTAGTTACGAGTAACCAATAGTTGTGGCATTTACGATACATCGCTATATTTGATTACTCCAGTGCTAATAGCCCGGGGCCGCTGTGAAGTATTAAAAACAGTGAATAACTAATAATACGACCTAAATAAATCTCTCTTCCATCAAGCAGAATAACCCACTGGCAGCTAAGCCACCTGTGCGCAATTCATTGTTGTTGTTTTTTTGTCTTTACTTCTTATTTCTAATGCTGTGTGTTTCGCATATGATCATATACCGTATGTTCTATAGCAAGATGTAACACAAAAAATTTAATTTTCTCAGGAAAAAAAAAAAACCTGAAAAAGGCTTCAAAGTCATGGGAAAATTACATAAAGACAGATAGTGAATTTAATTTCTCTGCATCACATTCACATGAATGGTTCAGGTAAAATCGGAATGTACATGTGTCACACAGTTTTTGTGTATAGCTCTATTAGGCTTTGTACACTTGTTTTTAACTCTGTATCCTTAACCCCGGACTATCCTTAACCCCGGACTATAATTTTTGCTGTTCTTATTGGCAGTTTTAGTCCCATACTATCTCCCTAGCAAGAGCGCTTATCCCCATCTTTTGACATTTAGCCCCACCTTTGGTAGGGCTAACCCTGCTTTTTTTTCAGGGCTAAAATAGTCCCTTACTATCTTGGAGTTAGCCCACTTTGGTAAAACACAATGTGAACAGAAAGTGGGCTAAGCTTAGTCCCGTACTATCGGTGGGGCTAAATCCTCGTTTAGCCCCACCGATAGTATGGGACTTAGCAAAATTTTGCAAGTGTAAAAAGCCTATATCTAGTGCAGCTGGAGTCACTTGCGCACAGGTGCTGCTATATATTCAAGAGAAGATTGAGTTCTGGGGAGGTGAAAAATAATTTGAGCTTTCTCATTCCATTTTATGTCAGTTTGGAAGAACACCATAGTAGAAATGTCCCTTGACAATGATTGCTCTTCAAATGCACTCATATTCGAAATATGACGAGAAATTGCTGATCTGCTTGATATGAACATTAATTCATGCAAAATGTGTGTGCAGTCCCATATATCCATTTCTGTGTGCAGTGCATGTGCTTTTCAGTGAGATTGGGTAAATTTCTTATCAGTTAGATGATTAAAAGACCTCAATTCTTATGTAGACATGATCGACCATTCCCACTTGCTATGAGACAGTTTCTTTCACAATGCAATTGCATGATCAGAACCCAACTTTATCTAAAGCTGACAGAATCCATCAGTACTGAGCCAGAAAATTTTTATGACATTGCATCCTCCGATCTGAAAGGGCTTGCATATGAAGGTGTTGGAGCAGCAAAGAATATTTAAATATCAAGGGAATGTCTGCCAGCTGGCAAAATTACGGAATCATCACTACATGTAAAAAGCTCTCAAAAATTACTTCTATCAAAATTAGTGGAATTTCGTCAAATCTAATAATCTACAAAGAGCTCCTGTGCAAGATGGTAAGCAGTAAATTAGTATTGAATTTTCTTTGTTTTCTGCTTTTTCTTGTTCTTTTTCTTTCCTTCTGGCACCTTAGGGATGTCTTAAGATAGATGCCTACCATCTCTTAAAGGTGGCATCCATCTTGGAAGTGGGCGGCGGCACAGAGTGGAGTTCCGTACCAGGATGCAGCACATTTCCTGAACACAGAGAGACAAGATGGCATTACACAGCCCTACCCAGGAGGAAATGAGTCAGAGAAAGAGAGGGAGAGAGAGAGAGAGTAAGAGCAAGGAGGAAAATGGGAGGTGGTAGAGGAAAGGAGGGGGGTAGGGAGATTCAAAGACAGGGGAGAGACAGACAGACAGACAGACAGACAGACAGAGGATAACAGTGGAGAGTGGAGTAAAAGTGAGAGCAAAAAGAAATGGGGAACAATAGAAGCTAAAGATTTGTGTTTTTAAATAAATCCAGAAACTTTCACGAAATAAAACTTCTGCGGATTGTTAATGGCAGCCAAATTTGCAGCAAGAAACTTTCACGAATTGCAATAATTTTACGTTGTTTCAATTGTGATTTTATTATTTTGTGGCATGAAACTTTCACGAATCTCGACCACTCGAGAAATTTTCATGCACGCGAAAATTGACGCTTTTACAGTAATACTAAACTACTGTACACATCTGACAATGAGAAATTGTGGAGAGAGAGAGTGAGAGAGAGAGGGAGAGGAGAGAGGAAGAGAGGGAGAGAGGGAGACAGGACACAGGCAGACAAATTGTGTTGGTATCTAGATCTGTTAAGATTACAGGTAAATGTATATTGTATTTCTTTAACCACAAATGGCTTTAATTTCATCTTCACATCTCTCTTCTGGGTGCCGTTGCATAAAACTTGCTATTATAGTAACTTTGCTATTATAGTAACTTTGCTATTATAGTAACTTTGCTATTATAGTAACTTTTCATGGAATACTGGATTTTGATTGGCTCTTGAGCAACATTACCATGGTAGTTACCATTGATGGCAAAGTTACTATAATAGTAAGTCTTTATGCAATGGCACCCAGATCAGTCATTTTTTATCCTCTATAGTGTCCCCCTTTTCCTATTTTTCTTTTCATTTCACTGTATGTATATTGTTCCTTAATGTTTGTCCAAACTTCTATTCATTCTCTGCTCTTCTTTCTCTCTGCTTTTCTTTCTCACCTGCATTCTCTAAAACTCTCTTCTTACTTCTCTTTTCCTTGGTTCCTTCATGTAAATGTATTTTTTAATCATCCAAAACTATCTTTCCTTCACTATCTCCTCCTCTCTCTCTCTCTCTTTCTCTCATTCCTTTTCACTCTATATCTCTCTCTTTTCACTCTCTTTCTCTTTCTCACTCATCTCTCCTCCCCCACCCTTGTCTCTCTCATCTCTCTCTCTCTCTCTCTCTCTCTTTCTGTCTCTTCATCTCTATATATCTCCTCTCTATCTCTTTCTCCGTTAATCTCTTATTCTCTCTCCTCCCTCTTCCTCTACCTTGCCATCCATTCCCATGCATCTCCTCTCTGTGTTTCTAAATGAAGCATGATATGCCTGCCCATAAGTATTGATCTTACCGACCCATCCATTTCCCTGCCTTTCTCTCTCCAGGAAATGGTCTACCACCGCACCAAGATGGAAGATCCTTCCATCTTCACACCAAATCTTTACCGCTCTCTCAACAATGTAGCAGGCTACACACAGTATGCTTTGCCTATACCACAGTAGGTGTTTTTTCCATTAGCCCAGGTAAAGCTCGAGCTCGATAGCAGACTGAGCAACGTTTCTTGAGAAAATCCCCCGAGCTTGGAGCTTCATATCTCCATTGACTTGAGTCAAGCAATTTAAACATGCTCAAGGAATAAACTCAAGGTACAATGCACATGTACAAAGCATAAGCTTTCGAATCACAGTCTGTGCAGGTCTTAAGTGGCATATTGGCCCAGCAAATGGCAAATAGCAGGCTAGTCATGAACTAGCCCTAGCTTGCCTGAAATAGTAGCATGAGCTAATTTGTCCCAAGCAAAACAGTGAAATATATAGCCTGCTATTTGTGTCCTCACTGCAGATTAGCTAATTAATGCTAATATTAATCAGGCTAATTTCCCTGGATCAGAGTTAGCAAGCAATTTTGAAAACTCAGCTAATGAGGACAGGCTCAACGAAGAGCTAAATGCCACTTAAGATGACATGAGGTGCAACATGTTACTCTGCAAATTGGATCATTTCAGGAGAGGTGTCTGTTCCATGAACAGTGCTGTACGAGATTTACTTGACGTGTAGAAGCATCAAGCTTCGAGCGACCTCCCACGCTTTATTGAACAGCAAGTCTTCCATAGGACTAGCACTGGAACCACAACCCATCTACCTGCAAGTCTTACAAATCGAGTTGTGTCAAGTGTGTTGTCCTGTTCCTCAAAACCACCTTAAGTACATTGTAGTAAGCTACAGTCGACGCTGCTAAATTGACCATTTCAAATAGTATGCTAGCTTCATACACATACATGCCTGGTACAAGATGAATGAAATATGTAGCTTGTATTTATTGGCTAATTTCCAAGATGGGTCATCACACCACACATACATATATACAAACACCAAAAAAGCTCATCTCTAAAAATCTAAGAGCTTCTATATCTGTTATATGCACAATACATACAAAATATCTTCTGCTTTCAAGATCAAGGTCATTTTGGTATATACAGGATTTCTCATTGAGAAATCGGCTCTTCATAGAGCTGTTTTTTTATGGACAATATATCCAAAGATTCCAGAGATATTTATGTAGAAGTTATAGAATCCAAATCTGTTCCTCTTGGACCATATATATTCCAAGATTACTGGTACATTGGGTACAAGGGATGTATCAGTATACTGCTTAATAATCTTTTTCGATAGTGTTACACAAGTTTTACTTCATAACTCAACTTCAGGGCCCTGTTTCATAAAACTTGTCATCAATGACAAGTTGCAATAACTGTTATAAGCTACTGAAATCCTTGCATCTGATTGGCTGAGAGCAAATTTGTCAGTGAAAATCACTGACAAGACACCTGATGAAACGCCCCCAGGTTTGTGTCATTACAATGGGAATAAATTAATGAATATGAGATCAAATTTATTTGTTCATAATTCATAATTGAAACTACAGTTTAAGAATGACGGTTAAAAAATTGGACATTGACAATAGTACTTTCTGAGATATTTACCACTGCTAACAACCTTTCAATACAATCTCATCAACAAGGACATTTACCGAACTGTTTTCATGCCAGCACAATAAGTATTTTTTCACGGCCATCCAATCTCGTTACTCGTATCTGAAGACCTTTCCTGTTCACAGATACAATCAACACTGGCATTTTGTGACTTTTATTCTGTCCCGAAAATAAATGAAGTACATGTGTTCCCGATATTTCTTTTTCAAACAAATATCTCTCATCACAACAGTGGTGAGTACACTGTATGTATCTTCTGCCGTGACCTTTGCTTAGGATAAAGAAAGAACAAGCGTGTTATTTTAGTTGAAATTTCTACCACTCACCTGCAATTCCTAGTCGGACAAACTATGACAGGAAGTCTGACCCACTTCAAGTGACACATGCAGAATGCAATCAGGCAAAATCCTGCAGAAAATGTAAAAAGGAGGAGGAACCATGATAACAGAAAAAAAAAATCATAGACAATTAATCACTGGTCTTGAGAACTGTAATGTAATGCTAAGCCTATTCATACACATCAGCTTTAATAGAAAACAAACTTAGGTGTGTGACGATTTTATATAATAATCTTAAACATATATGAGACAGGGCAATGCTACATGGCAAAAAAAGCAGAGGGCTTAGGTCTGGGCGATACCATTTGCAGTTTCAAAAATAAGCTATGGAGTAAGGTACCCATAATATATCCCGATACTTAAAGGGCAATCCAACCTTTGTAATAATTTGATTTGTGTGAAAGCAGAAAAATCAAAGAAGCAGATCAATTTGTGAACGTTTGAACGAAATCAGACAAGCTATAAGAAAGCTACAATTTTTTTTAAAAGTTGTAATCACTATACATATGGGAATTTCAAATTGGCAGTATCGGTATGGTCACTGTGATGTAGCGTCAGTCAACTTTCCCATTCACTCCAACACACAAAATGACTAAAATGTAAATTTTTCAAAATGTATTTAACTCAGTAGGATCTTTTTCTTTTTGGAGGACCTATAACAATATACATGTATATGGCCCCAAGAGAACACCGTAATTTAATGATATTTTGGTGTACGACAAATGGAAGAGTCGACGGTGAATACATTACAATCAATTGACCAAATTGCCAATTTGAGCTTTGCATAAATGTAGTGATCTCATGTTTCAAACATTCATAATTTTTATTTTTCTTTTTCTGATTTCTTTCAAACTTTCACCATCCTATTTCTCTTATTTTTTCTCCTTTCACACAAATCAGATTTTAACATAGGTAGGATTACCCTTTGATGACATATACATGTACCAAGTAAGACATTTAGTTCCCTAGAATAAAACTTAAGTGCATGATCATACAGCCGTATATCTTTAAAGCATATACAGTTTCAAACTTTACTGGTAAACTAGTAATATTAAAATCTACACATATGTCAACTGAACAGTATCAGACCCATGATAAAATTGTACACTGAAAGACAGACATTCTAAAGACAGACAGAGTGCATCAATGGTATGCAGAATACCTCTTTCTTTAATACTTCTTGCTGATTCTAATGACCTGTTGCACGCCTGCCAATGGTTCATTTGCCATTGTCTATTAAAAATGAAATTGCACAAGATCTACGTGTACCCTAACTCTGAGGTGCGTTTACCTAATTACATGTATATCAGCATCTCAAACGAAAGCTCATTTGGCTGTGACTGGCAAACAATTTGACATCATCACTTCCTATAATGAGAACCTGCCAAGCATGACATATGGATGGCAGTTTATCACTCTTGCTTCTACACTCCCCCCCCCCCTTTCAATTTTTCTATTCTCCCTAGATGAAAGTACATTACACTCAATTCCATGCCTCAAACAACCCTTCTAATTTCAATATATCACACATAGTAAATATTAACTACACTGAATTAACACACTACAGTGTCAACTCAAGCGAAGTTTGATGGAGGAAAGTGATCAATTAAGATGTATTTTTTAAGCGACACCCATAAAAAATTACTACACGTGAGTCTGTTCAATGATGTTGACATTTTACAGCCAATTATTTTGAGCACTCTCAGTGAGGTTTCGTTTCAAGAACAAGTCTTTGAAATATTATGATAATAATAATATCAATGATATTCCATTCTTGTGCAGGACATACATGTATCAAATTACGATATAACATCTCTATGCGCTTTCAAAGGACTTTAATATATTATTACACCAGCTTAGCTCTGGCAACCATGGTGCTCCAGGTACCCACTTACTATACACCTGGATGAAGGGAGGCAAATGTAGATAAACATCTACTGCAGCAGGGATTCAAACCTTGTGGTTCACCGTGTTGTGTCAGTTGTGATTAGATCATTTTGAAGCATGAAAATTTGGCGAATCTGAACTGTTCGCAAAATTAATTAACTTTTCAAGCACATGAAGAAATTTTATGATTTTAAAGCATAGTCCCGACATTTCATGGAATGCCTTGTATATATATATATATACATATTTTCCTTTACTCAGTAATTGCATACTTTCTTTTAGAATTATTTTGGCAGATTGGCAGAATATATATAGATATATACATATATATATATATATATATATATATATATATATATACATATATATATATATATATATATATATACATATATATATATATATATACATATATATATATATATATATATATATATATACATATATATATATATATATATATATATATATATATATATATATATATATATGGTGGTAATTCTTTTTTGGATTCTGTCAGAATTTTATTTTTGATCGTTACCAGAACTCAAGATTATTCTTAAATTCCTATCAAGGGGAAACTGGAGAACACCTCCGAAAGGTCAAAGGCAACTGAACTGCTAGAATATCTTGACCTTTGCCAAAAAGTGGAAATAAAATCTCATCTTGAGAGGGTCCATGCTGTGATTAGGAATGGAGTGTGTACTCAAGTTCTACCCCAAATGCTCTCAAGCTGTTCATTTAGTTGAAGAAGCATCATATACATGTATATATACATACATATACAGCAACAACTGCCATGAACAATATACCTGCAGAGTATAAGACGTGGAATGTATAAATGTACAACCATACAACCATACATACATACATACATACATACATACATACATACATACATATATACATACATACATTTTCAGCAAGAAAATATTTTGAAAGATTTACAACTTTTCAAAGATTTTTAATTCAATGGGGGAAGATTTGCTAAAATCATACAAGGTATCATGTTATTCTACATTCTCTACATTTATAGCCATTGAAAATCCACTCTGAGTGGACTATATATTACAAAGTCATTTACATGATCATTACATCCCTCCTGTCATAAAGAAAGTTATTCCCACATGTCTTTATTCTCTTTACACACCATGAAGTCAACATAGAGATAAGTCTCAGACCCCGTTCGAATCTCACCTAAGAGATAGAAATGTAGAGCGATCTAGTTAAAGGGAAAGCCCACCCTCATTACAAGTTGGTTTTAAAAGAAGCAGAAAATTAAGGTTTGAGGTTTGAGCAAAATATGACCAAAAAAAATAAGTTATGGATTTTTTAAGGCTGTAATCAATCGAACACAAATTGGCAACTCCGTGACATATCATGCGAGCTCCTCTCCCATTTCCCCTGGACCCCAAAAATCATTAATTTCCATTTTCTCTAAAGGAAATATTCAAACATGTACATGCACCTTAGATATAATCATTGCTCATATGTTTTTGCCCAAAACCTGTATGAAACGAATTTTTTCCTTCATCAGAAACTAAGATAGTGGAAATTAATGATGGGGGGGGGGGGGGTACGTCAAATGGTAGAGGAGCTCGCAAGATATGTCACAGAGTTGTCACTTTGTGTTTGATTGATTAGAACTTCAAAAACTCATAACTTTTTTCTCAACGGATTTTGCTCAAACCTTCAGTGATCCGTTTCTTTAATTTTCCTGCTTCTCATAAAACCAACTTGTAAACAGGGTGGACTTTCCCTTTAAATTAAACTACAGTAGGCTTCATACTGGTTATACTTTTAATTTCATAAATTCATACTCCCTGACTAAGAAAAAAAATGGAGTCTACACCTCAGAGGTGATAATAGATGGTGTTAATTCTACTAAAAATATTTTTTGAACAGGACATGAAATTACTTTGTTTTCATATAAAGAGTAGATATATCGCTTCAACCTGGCAAAAAATATCCAGACTGAACTACAATGTACATCTACATATGGTGGTGGATCCAGTGTCCGAACACTTTTCAGAAAATCAACGATAGCAAATAAAATATCAAACGAATATCTGTCAAACTTACATAATGAATGCTCAAAGTCCTACAGAAAAAGAAGTTGATGGAATTTTAAAAAGACAACGTAGATTTAATACGATATTCCCTTCCGAGTGAACCCCTTCCCAACGACGCGGCGTTTTGGTCCCTTGAAAAAGGTACTGTATTTCCAAACGTGTGAAACCTATGGGAAAAAGACACAACCTTTGTTTCAATAGCGTGGTTTTCATACGCGTAATCCCACGCGTATGACAACCCATTTTAGGCGCTTAACTGTACACGTTCGGTAATACAATCTGTTCGGAATTACAATCCTTGACTATACATGGTACAATGTACACATGTATACATGTACATAGTACAATTAATGCACATGTACATGTATGTACCTTTATTACCAAACAAATGAGATCCCTCTTGAAATGGAGTATACCAAGTCTGACAAAAATAACCTGTTGTTTAGAGAAAAAAGAGAGAAAAGGTCCAAAAATAGCCTCATGCACTGCCACTGGTGTCTGTGACAACAAAGAAAGATGATTATGTCTTCCATAAATGCCAGGGGGCACTTTTTAATCAAAAGCAACGCTACTAGAATAGTTCCTCACAAATTTGCCAGGATATTATGAGCATTTCTTTCACTTTTTGTGTGTGTTTTGATGGCAATGGAGAATTAATAAGGTAGTGTACCTTGGAAGGGAAGTACTATTTTTATCATGTTTGAACAGACAAACAGTTGATTTCCTGTAGCATTGTCTATGTACATAAAAATAGATATACTTTCATCATCCCCATGCATGGCTGGTATTTTGAACACAATTCTATCTCTAATTGGAAGATGAAATCAAATTGGTAGTCTGAACCCCTTTTTATCTTACTTTATATAGCTATAATTAAATCTTTTATTTCATCTCAATTTGATGGTTTGATGGTTTGATGGTTAATTTTACCTGACTGCCAAGAAAGCATGTGCATGCAGGTAAGTAAGCAACCAGGGACAGATGGCTTTAAAGGCATTGATTAACTTTGCCCAGGATTGAAAAAAAAAATCACTGTTCCAGCTAATGCTGTAATCATAATTGCAAACCTTTAGCTCAGACAGGAATCTCCTGAGTTTTATAAGCTGATCGGTCGTTCATATATCAAGATATTTACGATTGAACATTGATGTCGGGATAGAGTACCACCGAACCCTAAAGAACTCTTACGGTCGGCATACCTCGCTCTATCACAGAATACCGTACGGGCTGGAAACCCGCTCTGAAATCGCCAAGCGCTGGTGCTTGGTTTTTGTGACTGCAGCCCGGCGAAGAAGCCGAGCGACTTGCGCTAGCGATTGACTGCGATTTTCTCTTTTTTAGGATAGTAAACGGGTTCCATTTTCTCTCATACTCTCACATATCCTTAATTATATATGTAGTTAGAGGACTGCACACAATTCACTGGCATTTGAGCTGATTTTACAATTTTTCACAAAGTTAATCAATCACTTTAAAGTGATTTGGTAACTTTGTAGAGGCTTGATAAAACATCTGAGCTGCCTGGCCTACATGCTATCAGTGTATGTAATATGGTGTAAAAATGAAGCCCAGGAGAAAAAAAAAGCACTTCAAAATCATCATGTGCTTCACAAAAGTAAACATACATGTATGCAAGTGACCGGAAATGCCAGACCCATTTTCCGCCACAGACTCAGTGTTAGACTAAAGTGTATGGCCATACGCTTTCGTAAATGGGAGCATTCAGTCATAGATATCTTGATATTAGCATTATATATTTGAAAACCTTTCTATGCCTGGCTATTTATTTATCCTTCTGAACATCATTATACAAGACAGATATCAAAAATCAAGAATTTATTAAATCAAGCCTCCACAAAGTTACCGAATCCCTTTAAGTCCTCTCATAGGGACTAGGTAATTACTCAAGGGCACAGCTAGCCCATCCATTTGGTTTCGGACCTGGGTCCCCCCTGTTATAAGACCACTGCTCGACCACTTAGCCATATTGCGCCTCCTCGGTGAGATGGTTTTGATGCATGTTAATCGCAGGTTTGCTTGTGCACAATAACTGTGCATCCTATCTTGTAGGAAATTTGAAACAAAACTTAAAATTGGGCAAATGGCTTTTATCTATATATTAATACTCAAAACCGTAAAAGGCCGTTTTTTGTGGAAGCAAAAACTCTTTCCCCCCGCCGTGTCCGCCCTCGCCGTGGCGCGGGATCGGTGGCATAATTCCACAGGTCGTGTAACCCGTAGTCCGCGTGCCACGTCAACCCCGTCGTCGCCGTCGACGTCCCTAAACGTGATTTGGGGGATTGGGGAGGACGGGCAGGCCGAAGGAACGGCTGCTTTCCGTGAGGATACCTCGCACGACGGCGGTGTCGTCAGCCGTGCAACCTCCCTTACGGCCCATCACAGGCACGGCATGGATGCGCATGGCGAGTGACGAACAACGTTGTGCACGAGGAGTATCAACTTGCATTGTGCGATCGTGTTAGACAACTCGCGTTAGCCATCTTGCTAAACTTGCTCTTACCGGGGGGAACCCCCGTAAGAAAATAACGATGGCATGGGGGTTGTCCCACAGTGTCCCAGCCTCGATAGAGCTCCATGGTATGTGTACGTATGTATTTCATTGTTTCATAGTACACTTTGTGATAAGTACACCATAGGAGTAGCACCCACGTACTGCGATGCAATTTCAATGCAATGCATATGCGATCGACGCGACAATGCATATTATGCATGCAATTTGTATGTACTGTACACACATGCACTCAACATGAGTTGACTACGGTTTCCCGAGCTTACAAATACATTCTAAGGTTGATTTTGGACGTGAGTGACATGCTTTAGATCTAACAGATTGTTGGAAACTGTATTTATGGACTTCCTTTGTCCTATTTTATCTGCATGAAATTCTTCTCTTTGTCGTTTGTCGTGTTCGGTCACGGCAGCGCCCGCTCTCTGAGGCTGGGATGGCTGCATGGCTGAACTCGAGGGGAGATGTCCGGCAGTAAATACTGAGCTGCTTATTCCAAGATTGGAAGCAGTTGACTATCTTCTGTTTTTTAATGCTACAGTTAGAATTTGATGATAAATTCACGGTATATCTGAGTAGATTCTACATCAATTTGAATTCTAAAACGGCAGTAAATTCCTCACCGGGTTGCTTATTTCAAGACTGGAAACAGTTTAGGTCGAATATCGTCATTTTTAAAAATTTGATGATATTTAATTCATCATAGTTCATACCGTATATTAGAGTAGATTCTACATCCATTTTATTACTCTAAAAAAATAATTCCGGAATCTGCTCAGTGAGAGCAGAGTCTATTTAAAAAGTATGTGTGTTTTGAAACCAGACGGATTTTTCTGTCTATGTAGATCTGTAGACTATCATGACTATATAGACCTAAAGGGGTTTTCACACCGGGCTTGCGTAGAGTTGCATAGTGCGGCGTATCGCCTACACTGAGCTTATGCTGGCCTACGTGACAATACGCAGAGGGACAAAAAGGGGTACGCGAGATGGACCAAAAATTAACATGTCTAATTTTTTCGCGTACTTTCATCGTAGACCACTGCATGCAGAAAGCAAGCAGTTTTTACGCAAGTATAAAACACTACGCTACTGTACGCCATGCCTACGCTATAGTACGCTATCATACATCAGTCTGACAAAAAACCCTTTGAGGCTGGCGTAGTATTGTGTACTTTTGCTTATTGTGGGTTCAGCATAAGCAAACTTACGTACCCTTTACGCCAGACCTACGTAAATGTACGCAACCCTACGCCTGTTATACGCAATCCTACGCGTAGGTACGCCAATTGCATATGTTGTAGGTACGCGGTACCTATGCACAGGGTACGCAACAATACCCCAGCCTACGCCGATCCTGCGCGTAATAAAGGGGCTTTCACACCAGCCCTGCGTAGAGTTGCGTAGTGTGGCGTACGGACGATGCCGAGCTTACTCTGCCCCAAGCAGTGCCTCCGTTAGCCTACGTGGAAATACGCCGAGGGACCAAAGGGGTACGCGAGATGGACGCAAAAAATTAAACATGTTTAAAGAGCACTGGAGGCGTCACGCAGAAAGTACGCAGTTTTACGCAAGTCTATATATGCAACACTACCGTAGAGTTACGTAAGGAAGGGCGTAGTGTTGTGTACTTTTTCTTAGTGTGGGTTCAGCATAAGCAAACCTACGTACCCTTTACGCCAGACCTATACGTATTCGAACGCAACCATACGCATGTTATACGTACACCAATTGCATATGCCATAGGTACGCGGTGCCTATGCACAGGGTACGCAACCATACGCCACCGTATGGCAGCCTATGCAAAACATATACGCAGGGACTACGCCGGTCCTGCACGTAATTTTGACGTATTCGGTACGCCGCACAACGCAACTCTACGCAGGCCCGGTGTGAAAGAGGCTCAAGACTATAGATCAAGCTTAATTCGTTAATAATAGTGCTGATGAAAGTTGGCCACAATATTCACTCTTTCAGTTTCAGGGGCAAACATGTGCTAGGGGCGTTAACGGTTAATCCTTTGAAGAATTAATAGAGTATGCTGGAGTCATGGGCATAGATAGCGGGGGGGGGGTGGGGGGGGGGTGTGCAGTGGTTGATGGGGGATATGATTAACTTCATTATAGAAAAATTTGAATGAAATCACTGGAGTCATGTTCATAGATAGCTGGGGGGGGGGGGGGATGGGGGTAAGTGCCCTCCAAAAGTCGCTCATTGGGGGGGGGGGGGTTACCAGATTTTATGGGTTCCAGTTTTCCCTCATTATTCTCACAAGCAACAACAAAAAAAATCAGCATTTTGGGCTGTCTTTTTTTTCCCCCAGGGGAGGGGGCCAGGCCCCCCCCCCTGGATCCGCCACTGATGGGGCATATGTGAGTGCATCAATTTTATTTTATTGTACAAAAAATGTAATCACTGGATTCACGGGCGTAAAAAGCGGAGGGGGGGGGTGGGCATTCATTAACAGTTTATGTTCATTGTAGAAAAAATGAAATAACCCCCAAAGAAAGTGGAACCTTTCTATACGCCACTGGCTGGAGTGAAGGGAGGGGAGGGGGCATGATAAGGGGATAGAGCCTGCACTCATCATCCATAATTGTCCACAGATTATTATTAAGTGGTGGATTCACAATTTTATCTGGGGTTTCAAATATTGCAGGGGTACGTGAGTAAATTGGATTATGACTTTTGCAAATCATGTTTCATTACAAAAAAATGTAATGGATGGCACGGTAGAATTTCATGTTTAGGCACCAGGCACCTTCGCTCATGTTTCTCCTTAGGTGATATTGGGAGAACAGGGTGGGAAAGGACAGGTAACAAATTTGCTTCAATAAACACACAAACATAAAACAATCTTCATGGAAGTTAAAAGGCATTAGCTCAAATAAAATAAGATTAATTTCACAGTATTATATGGCCAGTGATTTTCACGTGGAAACAAGTTTTGAAATAATTATATTGTTATTTCCTACATAAAAACAGTAGATATGCAGTCTCTCTCATCAGCAAAAGTGTATTATACATAATCACCACTATAAGACATAAAAATGATAAATTATTTTAGCCCAAAACCAAATAAAAAACAAACAGACTTTTACCTTTCAAAAAAAGCATGTGACATATTCTATAGTAAGAATGACATGTTGTAATCTTAAACTTATTTTTCTCTTAATATTTCATGTATTATTCACTTGAACTAATAAAACAATACTAAAAGAATCTAAGATAAATACAAGAGAAACTAAAAATTAACTTAGATGAAAAACAAAAATTACAAAATATTTCTTTTAGAAACCATTACCCATAGAACCATAATTATTAAGCATTTGTCTTATTAATTAAAAAACTACATGATATTCATGTACACATATTAACCTATCATTTGAAAACATATAGTTTGAATATGATTATTTGGTAACAAAAACATTGTAATATGTTTATCCCATTCAATATAATTTTAATAAGCCACAATTTAAAACAGTAATAATTTCAACATTGTTCCAAAGAAGATGTGTTCGCAAAAATCAATCCATACTTCCCTGGCTAGCACCCGTGGAATTTTTCCACGGGTACTGCTGCTAGTATCTCTAGAATGCACAATAAATATAGGTGCAACATTTTGGACATTAAAGCTGTCAGCTACAAAATTAGTATATTAATATTAGAGCTCAATAAAGGTGTTTTTGGTTAGCATGGTCACATACATTTTAGTTTTGGGCATTTCCTAAAAGAGTATACTTTTTTCTTGGTGATTCAAAAATTTTGAAGGCATCAAACAGTCTAAGAGTGGTAATTTTTTTGCAGTTTTTAGTAGACTTAAGTACGTCTTCTCTGGATTTTGCTGTATTGTTGTTGTTGTTTTTTTACAACCCTGAATACTTGTCTCATTTTGATCTCATGTAACTTGAAAACAGAGTAAGTTCTTGTATTGATACTTGTTCACAATGATGAGCAGGATGTGCTTAATTAGTACATGTATGCCAAGTTTAAGGACAATCTGATAATCTCTTCATAGAAATTTCTATTGAGTTCTAATCCTCATTAAATTGTGACCTCTACATGCAAGTCAGAGTGCTTCAATAGACTGCACATTTTAAACCCTTATTTCTCAAAAGTTTCATTCTGTGGGACTGGGCATTCTACTCTTTGTAAAGTTGGTTAGGATCATCCAATTCTAATGAGTTATATCTCATTTTAAAGCTTGCAGAATCTCCTCTTTCAGAGACAGAACTAACTAAAAATTCATTTCTGGCGACTTTTTGGTGGTTTTGTGGTGCCTGGTCACATATTTTCTTGCATGTGTAGTGAATATTATACAATGTATTCGTACTCATTGTAATGACTTATAAAATTGATAAATTCACGGATTCACCACATGATTTTGTACTGTAAACGTGGCAGTCAATGACCCAATATTTATCAATGACAAAATCTTTGTTCACTGTATGACGACACTAATCATAATAACCTCAGAGTGAGATGAATATCGTATTTGATTTTCTTAACGACTGTACCTACATCAAAGTCCTCTTACGTGAAGAAAAAGGCCCATATAGAAAACAACATGACTTACAATAAGATGCAAAAGCTGGAATCAGGATGTACAACATGTTGTATCCCCACTTCAAATGATTAAAATGCCACTTTGAAGGAGACAGGAAAAGGTTGAGAAGGAGAAATAGAAAGTAAACTGTTGATCTCGTCTGCTTGCATACTGCAATTGTCGATGTCCAGCATCCACAACTTACACTGTAGAAAATTATTGCAAGACAATATACCAGGACAGCGTAATAAAAAGCATGCAACAGCAGCAAAACTGTGATGAGGAATAAATTGTGGTATCGCATTACGGTAAAGCGTGCTTTGCAAGAAATGCATTGAGCCAGAGAAAGGACGTACAAGTACACAACTACAAAGGTGACGTTAGCAATTTACAATATTCATTATGTGATCGGGTTACATCATGTGATACCGTTAAACGGGTAGTTTGCACGGAATCGGGGTCCCAAGTTTTAGGTGTCCAAATGCATTTAGTGGAACTGCATGAGCAGAGTCCAACCTAAACACACAATGTATCATCCGCTAAGAGAGCCAGAAGGGCGTTAACTAATATGAATCTGTATGGATTAAACGCCCTTCTGGATCTAAGCGGACGATACAGAAAATGCACTACGTGTATACTGTTTGCTTTGTTTCTTAAATGAAACCAAAACCCAAGGAGAGAATCAATGTTATTGGAAAGTGAAAATTCGACATATGTGGTGTAAAATACATTTTCCCATTATATATGTTGAGCTCAGAAGGAGATTAACTGCACCTTGAAAGATAATGGGGAAAATCTGAAAATCTGTGTACAAAACAAATGGAGAGTTGTTCACAAAATCAGCCATTTTGAAGCAATTTTGCCAATTTGAGGATCCCCATAGAAAGTAAAATGAGACTTTTCAAACTTCCATAACTCTCTCATTTTTTAACCAATTTTAATGAAACTTTTTGTAAAGTGCTTCTCTGAATTCTCACTTTCCAATAACATTGATTCTCTCCTTGGGTTTTGGTTTCCTTTAATTACCAATTAATCAATTATATCTGAATTTGCATACATGCACAAATGGATCATTGTATCCTCATATCCACCTACATTTACATTTATCTGCCTATATCTGACCTATAAAATATAAGCAATATGTTACACTTGTACAGGTAGCTTATTACTATAAAGCACTTGCCTGAAGGATCAAAGTTACATCTCCAAGTCTAACAGGCAATTTGGAATCTTCCTACCTTCTACATGTACTTGTCAAATTTATTGGGCAATTTGTATGTTAATTTTAATAAAGGTACATGTATAATCTTCCCAATACAACTATATATGTGGCTGGGATAATCTTAAAGGGAAATCCAACCTTCATCCCAAGTTGCTCAGAAAGATAACAGAAAAAGCAAAGAAGCAGATTAGTGAAAGTTTGAATGAATTCGGACAAGAAATATGGAAGTTATGAATTTTTGAAAATTGTGATCACTATACACATAAGAATTTCAAATTGGCTGAATCAGTACAGTAACGTCACTGTGATGTACATACATGTATATGGATATGTTGCATGTCGCAGCAGACGACTCTCCCATTTGTTCCAATTCACAAAATGACTAGAATGTATTACTCGGTATGATCTTTTTCTTTTTGGAGAACCTACAGTATGACAATATACTGTCTACAATGTATTTTGAGTACTGCCTCAAGGGAAAAGGTGCTTAGGAGAAAAACAGAATTAATGACATTTTAGTGTAGGACAAACAGGAGAGTTGACCGGGAATATGTCACAATCAATTGACCTTACTGCCAATTTTGATTTTGTATTACTTTATTGTCAATCTCCAATAAAGGAACATAGTATAAACATAATGAGAGTTGCACATTCACAAACATAGTGGTAAGAGTAGTCCAGGTCCTAGCACATTACTGCAAGGGTAGGACATACAATACAAAACATATACAAAAGAATACAAGTCATAAAAAAAATTTTTTAATGAAATAAAAAATTTTAAAAATCAAAATAAATAATTCCAAAAAGACGGAAAAAAAAGATATGGGAAATGAAATGACACAGAAGATGCAGAAGGAGATTTTAAAAGAGTCTATTTACAGAAGAAGAGATATATTGAAGCAGGAAGTACGGGATGTCGACTTGAAGAAATGTTAAAGAGGAAAAGGAAGAAGTTAACAAAAACATGACATACATGTACATCATGATCACACACCGACAACTTGTGTATAATTGAGTTACACTGATGGTTTATAGCGGAAATATATAATTCCATAGGATCTAGAAAAAAATATACATGTACCACAATCACGTTATTTATAAAGAGATGGGAACTTAATAATGTACAAGTCCTCTACGTTTACATGTACATAAGTAATTTCAGAATTTGATTAAAGTCAGGATTTGCACGCACTATCTTATTTCAGAGAAGTGAAGAAAAAAAATTATCAATGCTTAAAAAGAACGAACCAATTTCAAGAAACACACTGTCTGCTACGAGTCAGAAGGGTGCATCGGACTCATAAAATTGAACGCAGAGTTACAATGCAAAGCCCTTCTGGCTCTTAACAGACCAGGAAATGGGCATAACTGCGATCTGAAGTGCGCAGTTAATATTTCAAGGTAATATAATCACACAAGTGCATATTCAAATGTCATGTAATGACGACTAATAACATCTATTTTTATCTCGGTGTTCGTTATGATTAACTTATTCGGTTTATCCACTCAAGCATATTTTCCCCTACATCATCAAGCATGTGATGTTTCTGTGATGAAACTCAAGTGGAAGCTACTGCTGCTTGATTACAAGGAAGTAGCAAACATAATATTGCCAAGTTCCTTGCTTCAAGTGCTAATTCATTAGTTTAACTTGGTATATGAAATAAGTTTATGGACTGTTTGCAGTACCTACAGTATTTGCTTTGAAAGGCAATAGACATGGTTTATGAAGTTGCCTGAGTGTATCGATGATGTTAAGTTCAGTTCACATATGTAAATATCTAATGTTTATGAATGAGATACAGATGGTAAAACTACTGGATGTGATGAAAGATACATGTACAGTACATGTACAGTTCTTTTATGCAACGAAGTCAAACTGAGTTGAATGGAATGCCGCATCATTCATGAAGCACTACATTTTCCATGTCATGAATGATACAATTTATGGTAAATATTTGATTTATATAAAGCAAATGGCCACAAAATTTTGACGTCAAAAGGTAAAAATAAAGTAGGTCAGGCAATGCGCAATTGGTAAATCAGATGTTTAACATTCTCCCTATGTGTTGAATAAGATATTTTGTAAAATGGTCAATATTCCTGACATTATATTTCTGAAAGGGTGGGAATTTCAAGATACTGTAGAGCAGAACATAATCCCCCCAAAATGTTTCTGTCACATCAGAATGTTCATAAAATATCGTGTCTCAGTCAGCCCCGCCCCCTGTGCCACACACACACACACACACACACACACACACACACACACGAGCACCCAGACACATGACAAATAAAGTGGAGTGAGAGTGAGTGTGAGACAGAGACTGAGCATAGGGGGAGGAGAGAGAGAAAAAATCAATAGAGAGAGAGAGAGAGGGGCAAGAGAAGAGCAAAAGAGTATTAACAATAGTATTTGCTGCACATCACAAGCAATAATATGAGAGTCACAAAAACAGATCTCTGAAGGACAGATGAAGGAAGAAATGCTCTAAAGATTTTTCAAATCACAAATTGACAAGAGAGCCAGCACCAATTGCTCTTGCGTAGGGTCCCAAGCGACCTCCTGAGAACCATTTCCATTTCAGCAGCACGAAATGACGCCACTTTACACTAAGGAGATGCTCCTTATTTTCACACAGAAGCAAACGCGAGTAATAAGAATAGACCACGGGAGAAAACTTCCTTGCTTCCTGAAGCTAGTCTGCATACACAGGCTCTTTTATAACTACATGTATTGGAAGAACAAGTAATGATTTGCATAACTCTTTACCAGCCTTCAAATTTTACACTTTTACTTGAAAATTCAAATAGCAAAGGATATTTCAAGGAAAACATTAATCAATAATTTCTTTGTGCTCTCAAAGACGTTTATCCTAGCCTACAGTT
The DNA here is from genome assembly GCA_025618425.1 of Heliocidaris tuberculata. Taxonomy (NCBI): domain Eukaryota; kingdom Metazoa; phylum Echinodermata; class Echinoidea; order Camarodonta; family Echinometridae; genus Heliocidaris; species Heliocidaris tuberculata. The sequence continues at coordinate 33,164,316 of CM046832.1, forward strand.
GTAGCAGCCCTGATAAATGTGCTGAAGCTGTCAAGGAATGACTTCCTACCCGTACCCATTTACTTCACCTGGGTAGAGTGTGGCAAATGTAGATCAATGTCTTGCCAGAGGACGTTAGTGCTGCGGAAGGGATTCAAACCTTATTCCTTTGATCTGCAGTCTCCAGTTTATCCAATATACTATAACAACTCTTCAAGAAGCAATTTGAATTTTGTTTGAAAAGCAAGAACGCTGGCTTGAAAAGCTGCATCTGGGGTTGAAACCGATACCTTTGAGCAATGCAAACTGAAAATAGAACAGCTCAAAATAGTCCTTGAAGCAGCCAAGTGCAACATCTAAGCAAACTACAAAAACACCACACTGCACTTGAGCATCAACATACTCCATCTTCAAAAGGTGGGTTTAAAGACCACGTGACCGCATGAAAACGGGCGGCACGGAGGGGATGCAGAATATTCACCTGTAGATTTTAATTTGTAATTGAGACATCAACAGGTTATATGGCTGACTTGATGCGGGCAAGCGAGGGAGCTTTGCAGAAACTGGGCCAGGTCATCGATGCCTGCCCATCCAATCAACAGAGCAAAATAATTCCAATGAGAGTAGAGAGGACGGACGGAGGCAACAAAAAAAAATTATGTTTCCTGTTTTCATCCAAGAAGATGTCTGTAGCGTTGTGAGAAAGAATGTGATAGGGGTAACTGGGCGATAGTGATACTGTGACAACAGGAGAAGTTGAAAAGCTATTTCCGGGGACCTTTGTATCGTCCGCCTGATGACGAGGGTGCTCAGAACAACTGGGTGGCTTTGGATGCAAATATCAAGGTTGCAAGAAGTACATGAAAATAAAACGAGCTAAACATGCATAAAAAGATCAAGACATTAGTAGTAATCTCGAGTTCTGGTAATGACAGAGACTCCTTGTGCAGACTACATAAATTCATCGTATTGCTACTGTATACAAGAATGGTATAGCTAAATATATAAATATATATATATATATATATATATATATATATACACACTTTATAAGTAATTAAATTTTCATAGTCTGATCATCGTATAAGGAAACATTACAGTATACACTGCACATGTATATCTTGCAAACAGGACCTCTTGGAATACCACTTTTAAAGATAAAAGGAGCTACTCTGTATAATTATCAGGATTAGATAAATGTATGAATAGATAAATAAATACATAAACAAACAAAAAAATAACCCTAAACTCTTAAATAATAGGAGTTGTAGCACCCTCCTGTCTCTAAGCAGACGATAGAATACGTTGTGGTTGTTATCAGCTGAAGATATCGACTTAGTGACGTAGAATGTGATGGGGTTTGAAAGAGAAGGACCAGGCCCACGAAGGAAGGATGTTGTTCTGATCCTCATCAAGACAGATGTCTAACTTGGAATTAGACATGCCCAAGGTAAGGACACTCATTAATGGCTGCGGAGAGGGAAATTAAGGGAATTCTGTCTTGTTTGGATGCTGTGGTTTCCTCTAAAGCTAAGAATATCGCGTTCTTTAGATACATGTGTAGCGTGAATCTTTTGATTTTTTACCTCATTCTGGTTATGCTATGTGCTATGTATATATAAATATATTATATCACTGAATAATCTGCTTGCAGAAATCTGCAAGATTATTTGTCATTTGTTCCTACTTGCAGAGAATTAATGCCCTTCTCTATTTTTTAATTTCTCTTACTTTGCTTTATGTGCTACATAATAAATGGACACAAGGTATATGTACATGAAGACATATCTCATCATTTTCCATTTCCTACTCTCTTACTCTGTCCAGATGAAATCTCCCTCTACCTGTAACTCCTCATTCAGACGAGCAAAACTTATTGTATAGCTACAAGTATTTTATTTCTTCTCTTCTGAACACTGTATCACCTGTACTGCAAAATGCAGGTTTAACCCTTTCACGACATCACTCCACATTTTGTGGTTTGGCTAATAACTTTTGATTCAGAGCCCTAAAAAATATACCAGATGGACGAGCAGAAAGAGCAAAAATTTCTGCACAAACTGTGTCCATTTTTGTTGCCTGATCATACTGCGTTTGATGCCAGGAATTTTAAAAAGAAGAATAAGCTTTAAAATTCTTAAATTGGCAACACATTGAGAGGTTCAAAATCATTGTTTTTTATCAAAATTGGCAATCAGCAAGTTCGCAATGATGTATATTGTTTTTAAAGACATTACATTTTATTAGAAACGTAGCATTACAAGAAAAATAATATTGTTGCCAATTTGAAGAACAAAATGTCATCAATTTAGCCCTTAAAATAATTCCTGTCATGAAAGGGTTAATTAAGCATTGTTTCGAACAAAAACTTAATAATCGGGGTCCATCACCCATGTGAACACAGTATTAACAAAAACCATAAAATCAGGCAACATTTATTGTAAGTTTGCGCCAACATGAACAGCACGTTGTATATTTACACTCTCAAGCAATTATTGCCCATGATGTACATGTAATCTGACACAATATGATTTCAGCTTACCTCCTTGAACTAGTTTCTTTACATTCTTAACATGTGTGAATGCCACTTTCTTTTTAAGAATTTTATACAGATTTCCTCCTCTTGGGTGAATGCCCTGTAAGTCTTTCTCTCCCCACCTACAGCTATGTTCATACAGGACTTGTGATTTCGAAACTTTAAGTTAGTGAAACTTTGAGTTAACGAAACAAAGACTCACTGACAATGACGAGGGCTCAGACAGGCCTGAAACAACGAAGCTTGTGGTTCTAAGATTATCGAGCAATCATCATTTAATATGGACAGGAAGGTCATCATTAACAAAAAGTTTCAAAACTGCGAGTCCGTTCATACGGTATGAAACTGCAAGATAACTTAAAGTTTTGAAACTGCAAGCGAAACTTAAAGTGTACATGTAGCTCCCTTCGTGTGAACCTGACTTATAATTTCTCGCATGCTCTCTCCCATCCTCCCAACCTCCCTAATCCCCACTCGCACGTGATGCTAAACCACCTTTAAAAAAGATGCTGAGGCAAAATAAAATTAATTAAGCATAGTGTGCCTTACATTTCTGTATCTTATAAAACACAGATACATGTAAGTGTACTTCAGGACTTTTTATTTACACATAGAATGCTTTTATAGTGCCTCCAGGATATCCTGTACAATTTTTTTTCCCACCGGCTATAGAGATAATAAGTGATGAAAAATTACTTTGTGGTCATTAAATAGTAAAATCTACTAAAGGATACAGGTCACTGCTCATATGAAATGACTTATTTCATTCTTGGGTGAGACATGGAAGTTATGCATGTACACGTAAATGTACATTGTACGAACACTGAGCAAAATGTTCATTTTTTTTAAATACGCCCAGAGGCAAATGCGGCAACATTTTTTAAAGGCAACTTACTGTGTCTTGTGTGGGCAAGACGTAATTTACTGAAGTTCTTACCCTTTCTTCCATTCTCTTGACTATACTCCCAGAAACAACTGACAAGAGAGCTTAACCCATTGCCTACGGGAACCGGGTGGCCCCTATATTAAGCCTATGGGAATCAGAGAATGCAGTCGTCAACGAGTGAACAGCCCTTCAATGGACGAACAAACACATGGTCTCCATCCTCCTACCCCTATAGGGTCACATGGCGAAGGGTGGCAGCCCCTAGGGAGTACCCATCAATTTGATTAAGCAGGAAATGTACCCAGGGGCACCCCAAAATTCCCAAATGCATTAAGTCTATTAGTTGAATAAACTCGCAAGCTGTCAGACGGGCCCAACGCAAACTCCTCTTTTACGCGCCACCACCATTTGTATCACATTATCGCGGGCAGTGTCAATGGATGTTTCATGAGAGAGAACAGCTAGGACAGAGATGCACAGAGAGGGTGTATAGTGAAAGGAAAATGGCCACTCTAAAATGATGAACTTTCAGGCACATACATGTATGTGTGTATGTTTACACACCTACATGTACAGAGTACTTTATAGAAAAACAGAATACACAGTGACATCAGACTTCTGAAGTGTCCCGTAGGAAATATACACATATACAATGTAATATCACTTCATAATTTACATGTAGGTATTGTGTTAACTGGTACATTCTACGTCTAAACAAGGAGTTATATCGTTCTGTGATAACTCCTTGGTCTAAACACTGTTAACGTACCTTTGCTTTATCGAAACAAAGTGCATGAATGCAAATGAAAGCAGACATACATTTATTTACATTTTGCCACTTAAATTTTGTTTTTATTCAAAATATACAAAACTGTGCATGTACAGTACACATATACATGAAAATGAATATCTGAAACATAATGGACATACCATATGGAGAACAGAAACTCAGGCTTACCTTACTTTGACCAAAAATTGGCTTTGGATAAAAGACTTCTAAAAGCCTTCAGATTATATTTTATCTACTTCAGAGGAAACCTACCACACTCACTTTGCTGTTGGATGTACTGAATAACTTTTAAATTAGCAAGATATATATATATATATATCTTAAGCCATAAATAATATCCAGCCTAATTTAGATCATGCATGCCCCAAGTAAAGCAGAGGCACATTAGACAAATTTTGATACCACAGAAGCAAAAAATATAAAATTAATAATGCATTTAATAGCGGAGAAAGCTAAAATTAAACGATAAATAAGTATATATATATATATATATATATATATATATATATATAGAACACTGTTGTAATTCAGTACTGTTCAAGCAATATTGTTTGTTGACATAAAAAACATTAGTAATATAATATTCTGCTAAGGTTTTATTCAATTTCCAGTTCCATTGTGTAGTTTTGTGCTGAAAGAAAACAATTAATGGGCTCCGAGTAAAATAGCGCAAAACAGAGAGGGAAGGGAGAGAGAGATACAGAGAGGGGGAGAGTAGAGAGGAAAGAGAGAGAGGGAGAGAGAGATAGAGAGAGAGGGAGAGAGAGAAGCAGTGATCGTATACTGTAGTATGTAAATGTAGCTTTTACACAAATTATGTTGAAGGAAAAATGGCTCTGAGAGAGACACAAAGAAAGATACAGAGAGAGGGAGAGTAGAGTGAAGGAGAGAGAGGTAGAGAGAGATGCAGCGTTTTAGTAACAGTAAACTGAAGCTCCTAAAAAGTGCCATCTTTTAACAGGATTTGGAAATTGTCTGTGCCTCTTATTTTCCCATCATGCCTCATTCTAGTTTGTAGAAGCTTAGAAAGTATCTGCAGGCATTTTCCACATATGCCAAGTCAAAAATATAAAATGAGCCTATCATCCCAACAAGCTGTTTGTCAAAATTCAAAATAAAAAGCAATTAAATTTCAAATTATAATCTTAATTTAGCACTCACTGTAAGTTGGTGCTCTTCAAGTTCTGCCAGTTTGATGCCACTTTAACGGAAATAACATTGGCCTACATCGCACATATTAGTAATATATTAGTAATATATACATGCCTCTTTTTTCTTTTCTTTTTTGGAGAAAAAATTGTTCTGAGCTAAACTAAGCTAAATAACCCCAAAAAGGTCACAACTGTTCATCCTTTCATACTGGAAAAAAAGAAAGAGAGAGAGAGAGAGAGAGAGAGGGAAAGGGAGAGGTGAGAGTGTAAGAGAGAGAGAGAGAGAGAGAGAGATGCAGCGTTTTAGTAACAGTAAACTGAAGCTCCTTAAAGGGGAAGTTCACCCCGAAGATTACTTGAGTTTAAAAAATGCAGAAAAAATAAAGAAAAATATTGGCGAAAGTTTGGACAAAATCCGTTAAAGAATAACGGAGTTATGGACTTTTGAAGTTCTGATTTTGTGACGTCACATGCGAGCAGCTCCTCCATTATGTAATGTGATAAATATTCCATAAAATACAGTTTTCTCAGAAAATTTAGAATATTTTCGTCTGTGCATTTGATATATTGTCAGAAATGTTATTCAATACTAGATTCTGAAAAGAAACAATATTAATTTATCGTGGAACGTAAAAAAAATGCGAATATATGGAATATTTATTACATGACCAATGGGCAGCTGCTCGCATATGACGTCACGAATCAAAAACTTTAAATACTCATAATTTTTTATTTTTTGACCGATTTTCATCAAACCTTCGCCAATATTTTTCTTTATTTTTTCTGCATTTTTTAAACTCAAGTAATCTTCAAGGTGAACTTTCCCTTTAATAGTGCCATCTTTTAACAGGATTTGGAAATTGTCTGTGCCTCTTATTTTCCCATCATGCCTCATTCTAGTTTGTAGAAGCTTAGAAAGTATCTGCAGGCATTTTCCACATATGCCAAGTCAAAAATATAAAATGAGCCTATCATCCCAACAAGCTGTTTGTCAAAATTCAAAATAAAAAGCAATTAAATTTCAAATTATAATCTTAATTTAGCACTCACTGTAAGTTGGTGCTCTTCAAGTTCTGCCAGTTTGATGCCACTTTAACGGAAATAACATTGGCCTACATCGCACATATTAGTAATATATTAGTAATATATACATGCCTCTTTTTTCTTTTTTTTTTTTGAGAAAAAATTGTTCTGAGCTAAACTAAGCTAAATAACCCCAAAAAGGTCACAACTGTTCATCCTTCCATACTGGAAAAAAAGAAAGATAGAGAGAGAGAGAGAGAGGAAGAGGGAGAGGTGAGAGTGTAAGAGAGAGAGAGAGAGAGAGAGAGAGAGAGAGAGAGTCAGGGAAAGAGAGACAGGAGACACACATGCATCAAAAGTGGCAAAAGAAGGTTGTAGGCCATATCTACATGTAACATGCAAGCAGTTTTTAGGTTGAAGGAGAAAAAGGCCCCCGAGTTAAATAACGAAGAAAAACTGTTGAGTTCCTTCATATCACAGAGAGAGTACAAAGGAGAGGGAGAAGAAGGGCAAAGAAGGGTGAAAAAAGAGAAGAGAGGAGAGGAGAGGGAGTAGAAAAAAAAAAACTGTGTAAATTATGGAAATCTCATGGATCTCTGTCTAGCAACACATCTCAGTGGCAATAATGGAGGTTGAGATCGATAGATTGCAGTCACTTGGCCTACCCATTCCCATTTGTCACTCATAGACCTTGAGATTCTGCCAAGATTGTGCCAAATAACAAGAAGTGAGGATGGAACGTATTGTTTTACATAACCTGGCATGCATTTTCATGTCATATGCCTACATGTAGCCCAGATTATTAATGAGAAAATGTTGAAATTCATTAAATTTGCAGGTCTGGGATAGTCGCTGAATAACAAGAAGCATGGAAAGTATTGTTTCATATAAACCTGGCATCCATGTTCATGTGTGAACTACATGGAGCCAAAATTATTAATGAGAAGAAATGTTGGAGTTCGTTAAATTTGCAGGTTTCCAAGATCGTGCCGAATAACAAGAGGTGAGGAGTGTATCGTTTTATAAAACATGGCAAACGTGTACAATGTACCTGCATAAAGCCAAGGTAAATTCATTTGAAAATGTTCAAATTCATTCAATTTGCAGGGTTAAGATTGTGCCAAGTACTAAGACAGTGCGGAAAGTATTGTTTTATATAGCCTCCCTTGTGCGTGCTATATCCCTCAATTACATGTATGCTGTGACAATGAATCAGAAAATGTTCAAGCTCTTTGAATTATGGGTCTAAATGTTACAGTGTGTGCTTGGAGCATCAAAAGGATTAATGAAATTGTTAAAACCTATTTTCGGTTACATTATTAGCAGCAAAGTACACATTGAAATGAAACTTGTGAATATGGTTTCACATTATCCATCATATATCAAAAGATGGTGTTGGTTTTTATACAGGTAATGGTCATAAATGCATCCTGGCTTAAGGATGTAAATCATTCTTCATCTCTCATTTGTTCAATATTTCTTTTTAAAAAGAGGCCAATACTTATCAACAGCCTAGAATTGCTAGTATTTTGCTATTTACCAAATGGAATGAATCCTTTGAGTTCTTTTTTTCTTCAAAACTATAACCCAGATGTACTAACAAAACTAGCATTTGGTATCCTAAAGAGATGGCCTACTCATTTCAGCATGAGTGCAAACAAAATCATCCTTAAAGGGGGTACCCAATGCTGAAACGATGTTAGTTCATTTAAAAGATCATGATTTTATTAGCAGAAAATCATCTGCCTTAAGTTTTTTAAAAATTCGTGTTGCTAGAAAAATCCCCGAAATATGGTAAGACTTCAGGATATTTTGGCCCCTCAGCTGTGTCCCAATTTCAGCTAGGTAACCACAATGACGTCAAAGTGGTTACCCAGGTTCGCGTATTGCAGATGTGTTACGCGCTAGACTGTACAAAATTAATGCATTACACCTTGCGCGCATTTTGCTATAATCGCGCGACAAAGTAACCACTTTGACGTCATTGTGGTTACCTAGCTGAAATTGGGACACAGCTGAGGGGCCAAAATATCTTGAAATCTTACCACATTTCGGGGATTTTCTGGCAACACGAATTTTAAAAAAAATTTAAGGCACATGATTTTCTTCTAATAAAATCATGATCTTTTAAATGAACTAACATTGTTTCAGCATTGGGTATCCCCTTTAAACAAAACAAAAATCATTTAAAAATATCTGATACAATGGTTTGGAAATAAACCATGCTAGACCTGTTGCAATGAATTGTACTATTGTGTATTATGGAATAACCTTTGCAATAATCGGAATTCAATCAGACAAGGATGATTTCCATCAAAATGTTCTAAACTGAATCATATTCAGTTCATCTCCAAATAATGCTTCCATAAAAGCTTGTGAAAAAAATACACTGGGGGAAGAGACTAGAACATGAGTTAAGAAAGATATAAAAGAGCAGTTGGAGAGAGCCTTCTTTTCTTGTCGCATTGCAATTTTAGCAAGCCACTATTAACAATGATATGGCAAGCTTTCTTTCTCTGCTCAGTCGTGAAATGAGCGCCTCGACATCCCGTTACCCTCTCTAATACCAATTGTGGTGTATATTAATCTCCCATATGTGCATACTTTATTGATCAGAAGTGTGATTAAAGCACTGATGACGTCAAGAAGAATCTGCAAGAGCAAAGACAAGCCTCTACTACTTTTGAAGCAGGCACAATAACCCCCCCCCTCCCCCCCCCCCCCCCCCTTCCTCGCTCTGGCCCTTTTCTTCTGAATTATTGCATTAACATTTTTCCTTATCCTATCTGCAATTTCCCAGACAGCATTCTGAGAAAAGTGGTTGACACTTAGGGTGACGCTTTCTCACTGGCAGTTCTTATACCGAATGTATGTACATGTATGTACATGATTACATATACAGGGAGAGGGAGTACAAGAACAGATATATACAAAATATATACATGTATGTACAACAAAAAAAAACAAGAAAAAAATGTGGTAGTTTTTGAAAAAAATCTAAAAGGGCTTTGAACATCTCAATAAGATCTCTAAACAAATTAAATTTGTCCTCAGGAAATTTCAAATCTCAAGAGAGCTCTTGTGAACAACAAATAATTCTACACAGCAGTTTTTATATATTTCTTCTTGAAAGCAAGATTTACACTGAACATCTGCTGTATGTTCATATCCATGTATCGCTGAAACAATAGTCAAACCTACAGTGTAGTTTACCATTACTAATGCAAGTGCAACTGTTGGCCCGAAGAGCCCTCTATCGCCATGTTGGGGGATTAGTGTATCCCTTTAAAAATCTACTCTACCAACATCCATGTCTCAAAAGACTGGATATTTTGAATGAAATCTGTACTCCCCCGAGTTGCACCCTATTTCCATACATTGCACTGTGTATGTAACAGTCACCAACATGGCTCGAAATAGTGGGCATCGCTGAGCCTATTACCATGATGCCTCTGGCTCAAAAAGGCTCAGCGAAAATATTACTCTTCCGTTAGCCTTGCTCAGAAATGAATAAAACATGAATGTGTTTTGGAAGTGGTATTAGGGATCCCGATAGTGATTAGGACTTTCTAATTCTGAACAGTTAAATGTAAGTTTGAAGTGAGTGGCGATACTTGCAGTGAGCTTTTAAGGCACAGATCAGAAAGTATGCATTATTTGCAAATTATATGAAATGAAATTTAGGTAAAACCCAAGTTCAGCAAATGGTAAATGAATTTAATGTTTTTCCTGATCCATTTCACAGTCCAAAGCACTGTAACATGGATGTGTACATCTTAATTTTACCCCCAAAAATGTATCTGTGATGGTATAGAAAGGTGCATTATTAAAGGGAAATCCAACCTTCATAATAATTTGATTTGCGAGAAAGCGGAATAATCAGAGAAGCAGAGTGATGAAAATTTAAACAAAATCAGACAAGCAGTAAGAAAGTTATGAATTTTTAAAAAGTTGTAATCGCTCTACATGTACATACATGTATGGGAATTTCAAATTGGCCAAATATAGGTAATATCACTGTCATGTAGTGGCGGACATCTGTCCCATTTGCTCCAACACACAAAATGACTAAAATGTCATTTTATCCAAAGTGTATTATTCAGAAGAATCTTTTTTTTTTCATGAGGACCTATAACAATATGCGTCTACTGCCCCGAGGGTAGAGGTGCTTCGGAGTAAACCGTAAATTAATGATATTTTTTGTGTACGACAAACAGGAGAGTCGTCCACCTGTATGTCACAATCGACTCACCAAATTGCCAATTTGAAATTCGCATAGATGTAGTGATCTCATTTTTCAAACATCCATAACCTTCTTATTGCTCGTCCGATTTCTTTCAAACTTATTTTTCTGCTTTCACACAAATCATCTTATTACCAAGGTTGGATTGCCCTTTAAACCACAGTACATAAATGCCTTCAAACAAATGGCAATAACCAAAACTCTAACATAAACCCCAATTGCAATCCTAACTCTATATCATTGATGAAATAAAGCCCAGAACATTTGCGCCATAGCATATGTCTCGGGAGGGAGGGTACATGCATGCGAAGGTTTCACTTTCTCTGAAACATCCTCCAGACAACCTCTATTAACCCTTTCAAGACAATTGACCACATTTTGTGGTTTGGCTCAATAACTTTTGATCCAGAGCCTAAAAAAATATACCAGATGCACGAGTAGAAAGAGCAAAATTTTCTGCGCACACTATGTCCATTTTTATTGCATGACCATATTGCGTTTGATGCCAGGAATTTTAAAAACAAGAATAAGCTTTGAGATCCTTAAATTGGCAACACATTGAGAGGTTTAAAATCATTGTTTTTCATCAAAATTGGCAATTTCTTTCAACTATTCAACAAATTTCTAACCATGTATATTGTTTTCAAAGACATTACATCTTATTTGAACCATGTAGCACTAAAAGAAAAATATTATTGTTGCCAATTTGAAGAACAAAATGTGATCAATTTATCCCTTAAATAATTCCTGTCCTGAAAGGGTTAAAGGGAAAGTTCACCCTGAAGATTACTTGTGTTTAAAAAATGCAGAAAAAATAAAGAAAAATATTGGCGAAGGTTTGATGAAAATCGGTCAAATAATAAATGAGTTATGAGTATTTAAAGTTTTGGATTCGTGACGTCACATGCGAGCAGCTGCCCATTGGTCATGTAATAAATATTCCATATATTCGCATTTTTTTTTACGTTCCACGATAAATTAATATTGTTTCTTTTCAAAATCTAGTATTGAATAACATTTCTGACAATATATCAAATGCACAGACGAAAATATTCTAAATTTTCTGAGAAAACTGTTTTTTATGGAATATTTATCACATTATATAATAGAGGAGCTGCTCGCATGTGACGTCACAAAATCAAAACTTCAAAAGTCCATAACTCCGTTATTCTTTAACGGATTTTGTCCAAACTTTCGCCAATATTTTTCTTTATTTTTTCTCCATTTTTTAAACTCAAGTAATCTTCGGGGTGAACTTTCCCTTTAAAGGCCTACTTTGTGTGCAACTAGAAAGGTGCTCTAGAAAGGAAATATGCCATGTTTCAGAACATGACTTTCCTGTTGTTATTCAATTCTGCTTGGCAACCAGTCAAAAATAACTATTTTTGGCAAAAATATATTCATTGTAATACATACATGTATGTATATAGTTCAAAAAACCTTTTTTTTAAATTTAATAATACATTATTTTATAATTCTTGATAGTTCATAACTCACTATTTGTTCTTGCAACATGTTGTTGTTGGAACATTTACAATATACATCTAATCCTGATTCCATAGATTTGGTGGCTTTGTAAGGTCCATTTTGTATTATACATGTAAGTTAGTCTTGAAACAAGCACGACAATACTCCATATCCGACCAAATCGGAAATCCATGCAACATGTAACTAAAAGAAAGTACAATGCATTGTAAATGTCCTCTCGGATGACCTCTGCTAGTATCGGAAGGTGTTTGGAAGCATTATATTATAGAGACTAATAAAAGTCAATAACCTGCCTAAAATGGAAAATAAAATGCATGCATTTCCTGGGAAGAAGACCAACTCAAAACACCCAAAACCCATCCCTGTCAATACTCGCAGCTTGTTTGGGCACTTCAATTGAAAAATTGCATAGCTCTAGGACTCTTGTGTCTGTACCAATGGCCGCAAATCGAGGCAATTTTCTTTCCTCGAACTCCACTTGAAAGCAGCTCAAGTTGAATGGCTGAGAACAAATTAACATCAATCACTGAGATATCCCTCCAACATCAATGTTTGATGCCATCTTTTGGGGAAAGTCTTCAGCTCAAAACAGCTAGACTCCAATTTCCCCCATTTGTGATGTTATTGAGAGCCGAGTAGTATAGATCTATAAAAACCATGAAGAACAGAATAAAATTACTCCTCTTTGCTGGGTATGTTTGCATTTTCAGATGCAGTATTTATAAAGGGGAATCAGGTGAAGGTCTTCATACCTAAAATAGACACAAGTAAAGCAGACTCAAATTTCTCCTATTTGTGATGTTATTGAGTGGTAAATGTTCTATGAAAACATAAAGAACAAAATGTCTATTTGGAGCCAGAAAGGCGTTACTCCATACAAATGATGGGACTTATAGTGCCCTTCTGGATCCAGACAGACGAAAATCAAATTAGCCTCTTTGTTGGGTGTGATTACATTTTCAGATCCAGATACATGAAGATGACAAATCCTGTAAAGGTCTTCACACCTAGGTCCATTCAATTATGACTCCAATGTTAGCACAATAAACACTGAGAACTACATGTAATTCTTGAAATGCTTAAAATAGCTACAGCTCTGAATGAGTCTGACTTTAAAGTTCAAACCAAATATTGCACAGATACAGTGCACAAGTACACGCTCTGAATCAATACATTAAGGCTTTTTCTTCTTGGTGGCTATGTTTTATTTGGGGGATGACAAAATTACCTTTTTCATGTAAACATTAAATTGTCAAAAGTCATGATTTCTGTAAAATTCATACTTTCCCATATGAAAAAAATTAATGGGATTATATTCTGTGCCTTCAGCAGACCTATTAATAAAAAATATACAACTTTTTTTTTCCTCTGGTGACTTATAAATGTACATGTATACGCAAATGAGTTTTCCTGAGGAGTGTACATCATAAACAGTCTTACTCATGCAAAAAAGTATCCATTCAATCTACCTTGCCACCATTAGCATACGACAATTTTATTTTCACTTCACCACACAATTCTAATCTTTTTTAATCTGAACCTCCATGTATCTTTGGAAGGCAAGTAGAGAGTATATGTATAGAATTTACAGTGCCATAAAAATGTACATGTACAAAACACACATGAAAAATGTAGGGTTGACGTACATACCCGACCTGGCAATAGAGGGTATCTGATGATAGAAAAACAATGTGTTTGCCAGCTCACGTTCAGATCAAATCGATAAAAACATGACAAATGTCTCCAACAAACAGAGATATTTTGAGCATTTTCTGTTCATTTCTTTATCTGATGCCACAGTGCGATGAGATGTGCACATCGAGTGAATGCACAAACACACTCTTATGAAGCCATAGAAGTGATCTAGAGATGACCTGTTCATGGTTCGCTGAAGACACATGTATGTACTACTATGAAGAAAAATATGATCCCAGGAAAACCAAGGGTAATGGTAATTGATGCTTGACAAGCTATCAGTAATCGTAAACATGCACATCATTTATCAAGTCCCTTAGTATGGCGCTCCAATATTTGCTTTGGCTTTTAATATCTCACCAAAGGTAGTGGTTTCGGTTTTAGGTCCAGTTTATGGTAAGGGTTAGGTGAGTGCTGGGTTAGGTATAGGACTTACATGTAGATATAGCTTGAAGTTTCAATACAGATACATGTAGAGTTAGAAATTCACCGCAGAGCAACTTTCACAGGAGCTTTTGTCATGCTCTTAACCAGTGGCGGATCCAGGAATTTGAAATAGGGAGGGGGGCACCAGCAGCGAGGGAGCGAATGGTGTGGGAGGGGGTATCCCTCCTCCCACGGTAAAAATCACAAACCAGAAAAATTAAAGTGGGGCGCCCTCGGTGCCCCTACCTCAACCTACATGTAGAACACATTTAATAGACCAACATATACAATGTACGGGATAGTGGCCCTTATTCCTGGGAACTTTACATAATTTGCTTAAATCTTTCTGGAAAAAGGCCCATATTTTCAGCTGCCAGGCTTCTACCTTCTGGAATATTACAATGATTCCCAAGGAGTTGCATGTCTTTCTCACACTGAATTTCCTTAAAATTACCAAGTAGGATTTGCCCACAGTATGGACTACATCAGTGGATTATGATCAAAATTGCTGATTATATCAGTTTTAAACGATAATGAATACATATACTTGAAATATTGAGAAAAGCCCAGCATTAAGATGTGGAGTCCATAAACCAATAAATATCAATTTGCTCAAAATACCATGTCTAGAAAGAAAACCGAATCTTTAAAAATTCAATGCTTCATTCAGAAATGCACTAATTATCTCAGGAACAAACAAGCTTCAGTGTATTTGTTTGCCTATCGAAAACACTGTAAATAACATGTGTTTACAAATGAGATAAGTTAAACTTCTATACACACTCCAGTTTAATACTAGGATAAGTACATGTATTTGTGGTCAAAAAAAGGTATATCTTTATCCTAAACATCAAAACCAATTTCATTTTCATTTTTTAGGGGGGGGGGGGGGGGTCCATCAAGAAAGTTGATGATGCAAGCTCTGTCCAAGTGTATGGTATTAGTAACATTTCTACATCATTTTTTTATTTTCTCAAGAGCTGCATGAAATTCTAGGCAATACTAAACTGCACTAGTGTATCCTCCCAAATTATTGGGCATAAATCTGAAATATTCACACTTTTGAAGTGTTTAATAGAAAAAAACCTAACCTGAATACAAAAGCCACAGCGATACACATGTAGTTTACGTGTCCAATGCTATTATACAGGGTAGCAGCATCAACGATAACTTTCATGTACTGGTACTTTCACTTTACATTACACGTACATGATACTACAATTCACATGTACATATAGTTACCCTAGATCCAGCAACAATAAGATCTACACAGGGGCAGACAGCAATTGATCAATTTTACTACAGTTTGATTAAATCAGGATTAGAGATAGGGTGAAGTTTGAAATAAGGGTGTAAGATCAAGGCATGCCTAGGATAATAGTCTCAGGATTTGAGAGTGCTCAGCATTGTCCTTAGAACAAAGACAAGCTGATTGGGTTGGAATCCAGTGCTACTGACATTAGAAACCCTAGATGAATACAAATCACAAGCCTTTGAAGATTAACATTGTTAAGTACTGCTTGCAGGCCCACCATCAATAGCTTCCCAAAAGAGATTACAGTGCAGACTTTATATACCATGTAGCCAGAAATGCATTAGATGTACATGTAAATGGCATTGCAGTAATCAGACAATAAAATATGAATGGTGACAGACATTTAAGGTCAAATAACATGATTCTGATTAAAGAAGCCATACAATATCGCTGTATGTAAATCAGACTATCCCTCATACATATTTTTGTATGTTGTATGATGTTAGTTTTTAGTTGTAGGCCTACTCATATGCACTGCATGGCACAATGGTTACATGTTGTTTTTCCAAAGGTTCATAATTCCGAAAAATTTTAAATGATTCATATTTCCGAAAAATTTATGTTAAGCTCTATGGCAATGAACCTTTTTTATTTTTAGGAATTACGAAGCCTATAATTTTGGAAATTACAAACTTTCGAAATAATGAACCTCTATGCAATAGATGTTAAGAATTATGAACCCTATGGGAAATTTGTGTTTCAGAATTATGAACCATCAGAAAAACGAACCTTTGGAAAAATGAGTAAATACAAGCCTATATTGCCCAGTTTTATAACATGTTAAGTCCATAGGCTGTTTGTGTAAGAGGGTGATATAAGAAATATTACCCTCTTTGCCCTGTTTGCACCAAAGACGAGGGGAATACAATTTTGTAAAACCATAGTTCAGATGTCTGATACTGATAATAACGTATTATATGCCGTATACATGTATATAATCACACTATATTGGACTAGCTAGAGGATGTTCTTCTACTCCTTCCTTGCCAGCGAAGGTCGCAACCAGTTGGTCGCGACCACCATGAAATTTTTTCTGATTGTTATGTCCCTTCACAGCAATGGCTCTGTGAGTGACCTAACCCTATGTGTGGGTTGTCCATGTGCATTAAACCCTATAGGTGGGGTATGATTTTCTTCTTGCAGACAAATCAAATAAGTAGATCTCAAGGGATAATAATATCTTTATTAATACTGCAATGTATGACTATTATGAGTTAAGTTTTTTTGTTTTGTTGTTTTTTTCTAAATTTCTAACTTTAGATCAAATAATTTTAGCATAGATCTACATGTACCAGTACCATACAAGCATGACAAGAGCCTCCATTCCACTCTCTAGTGTTAGTGAGAGGTCAATGTCAGTCTCCAATTTGACATGGCAAAACAAATCATGTCATAGACATAGACATAGACTCACCGACTCATACTCGTACTACTGTTACTTTTAATGTTAGAACATATTAGAAATATTGAAATCATTTTAAACTGCTAATTTCATTCAGTTTTTCACAATTTACTTAAAACACACATGATCTAATGTCTGACTCACGGCCGATATGACCCGCACAACCACACCGAATTTCTCTTTTTTGTACACAAGGTTCACTAAGTCAGTGCATGAAGCTCTATTCTACCCTCGCATAAAAAGGACTTACAACGAGGCAGCAAAAGATAGGACGCCCGATGGTACGGTGTAGAATCCTTTCAGAGTGCCGTCGACAATCCGGAGCGCTACATCGGCAACGCCTTCACTAAAAGCATCCAAATCAGAACAAATCTCTGGGATTTAATGATTACTTTCACTGGTGAGACTTTCACTCTAGCTGGCTTGAATTACCGGTAACAAGTAAAGTGAGAAACAACAAGTAAATTAGGCAAAAGTCACCGCAGAGGAGTCGCAGGGGATACCCGGTGCAGCACTCCAGCTGAAAGCGGAAATAAACTTCTCGCTCGCCAATATACTCAATGCAAAAACCACACACCGAAAAATAATAATAATAACTGCAGCGTAGACTTTTTGCAAGGCGTTAGCTGACAAAATAAGAAAAGAAAAGAAAACCATTGCCCCCAGGCGCGAGCAGTCCAGCCGCGGGTCATCAATATGCAGTCGTCGCTAAGTGACGTCATTCACTAGAATGGCGTCACAAGTGGGTAAACATAATATTATATCTCTTGTGATACTTTGTCAGTGTTTTAAACTGCTACTAAATGCTCTGGCTTCGTTTCCGAGCCTGATTTTTAAAGAGTGGTGTGAACATACCAGGAACTCCGATATTGATTCAACTCAGAATAATATATCTAACGGGTCGATATATAGATCCATGTATCTATTAATTTGATATAGACCTAATCAATTATAGAGTGATATATGATGGCATATTATTTTGGGACTCCACAGTCTGTATGCACAATGTTCATATTTTATTTTATCATAACCATGCTGCTAGAAGAGGGATGATGAAAATTAATATGCCCGTGTGTAAGAAAAATACGCCTCCTCTATATAGGCCTATTCTGTGGAATCATTTATTCATAATTATAGGCGTATAAATGCAAATATTGTTTTCAAGTTATGCATGAACGGTATATCCATCATGACATTGGAATTCATTCGACCAGCATATCACAACAATACAATAAATATCTGTTTATTTCCGAGGGACTTCTATGTGATATGAACCAACTATTTCAGTATTTCTTTACTTAAACTTGTTTCATAATACTAAGTAATACGCTTATAATCTGTATGCAGTATGGCCAAATTTATGGATAACACTCTTGAGCATTCCCATTATTTCTGTTTCACGGGTTAAACTCATTTCAGCGTAGAACATTTTCATTGTATATGATATAGGTATATACAAAAAACTTGAAACACATTGCACGCTCTTATTTGCATGATAAAGCGAATTAAGTTATTCTTTGTTTTATTTTGTTAGTCGGAGTATTTTTGGGGGTGTTTTTTTTTTTGGAGGGGGTTGTTTTTTGTTTTGTTTTGTTTTGTTTTTTTTGTTTTTTGTTTTTTTGCCTTTTGCCTTTTGCCCCTATCCTGCCCCTTCTTCTTACTTTTGACTTCTTTCCATTTCTCATCTTCCTATTCTCTTTTCCTCTTACCCCCTCCGCCTCCGTCTTCTTATTCCTCTTCTGCCTTAGCGCTATATAGTATTACAAAATGGATACTAAGGGTATACACAATGCAATACCCGTGATGATTCTCCTAGCTGAAAGTAAAATACAACAAACTGCTTTTAGGTCATTGGCATGGGCGTATAAGGGCACATTATTCCACCAGTCGTAGAAACAATGTCCATGTAAAGATCTAAAAATGAACAAAATTAAGATTCTAACTGTCAATGAAAGAAAATGGGTGGTCCAATCTGTATTACTGGTGTACACTATCCATAAATAGGTGCAGCGTTGTACCCCTCGATGTTACCTGAAACCCCTCTCTCTCCTGCATGGAAAGACGTGACGCCAACAGCATTTATCAGCGATACAAATCATATACCTTGACCAATTAACTGATTAATATCTGCAGGATAGTCATTTAACTGACTGAGGTCTACATGTAGCCTATATCAGTTCACAAGTGTACTGCCTTCGTGTGAAAATATACCCCGGTGAATTAAAACTACCATACATCGCTCCCGTTTATTGGCATCTTGTCTAAAAGTGATGTCTTCTTACCAGGCCAACCTGCTATATGCTTTCACACCTATGAAGAAGTGCATTCCAAGAGGGACAGGGGGCTCATGCGGAAAGGACAAGGGTGGATCCAGGGGTAAAGGGACTGGGTAACGGAGGGTCCGGATCCCCTCCCCTTTGTCTCTTTTGCTCGTCAGACTTTTGAGGAATCAGAACCCTTTTACAAAATCCTGGAGCCGTCTCTGAAAGGAGCAATCAAACTTTTTCTCAAAATGAACCCATTCCACGCTATTGCCCCCCCCCCCACCATTATACTGTGGCGCCTCTCTTGGTTATCAATTTATGTGTAAATAGTGTACTTTCAGATTGAATCTTTAATCATACGTTCATCAGTTCATACTGACTGAATACAAATAAAGTTGAAAAATTTTAAAATTTACCAAACCAATCACTCTGATATCCACGACACATCCTTGCATGAAATAATTATGGATAATTGTCATGTTGGTCATAACGATTATATTAATCAATGTCTACATTAATTTTAATTTGTTTATGTGTGGGCCATGATAGGTTTATGTTTATAAAGTTGATTGTCTGAATTATGATCTGAATATTATCCAAAATAATTCCATATAGCCTTTATACGTCACTCGATTCGTTCCCGATTCCGCCCCTTTCTTTTATTGCACTTCCTCTGATTTTCTATTAAAAAACACACATTTTGTATGGTTGCAAGAGGAAAACAAATCAAAGTTCAGACATGAATAAGATAAAAACAAATTATCTCATTAACGAGTATAAGGATGGTCGAAATAGTACCTAAGAATAGTAACAGCCTGAACTGGCCTCGCATTCTCTGAGACCATCTTGAACGCTTATCAAGAAGCGGATACGACACTCCACTAGGGGTCGTTGACCGACAGGACAGTTGATTTCTTGCCTTTCTCCGATTTCTGTCGTCAGATTTCCGTGATGACGTCACAACTCAGCCATGCCACACTGGACTTTGACTGATCTTCTTCGCTTTGCCCTTTGTATATTTTCTGCTCTCTTTCTTTCTTTCTTTGTTACCCTTTCTTAAGTTTTCAATTTCTTCTCCATTTTCGTTTTGTTGTTGGTTTGTTGTTGTTTGGGGTGCGGTGTGTGTGTGTGTGTGGGGGGGGGGGGGGGGGGGGTAAGTGACCTTATGGGATCCATAGACTAGTATTAGGTATTATCGCTCTACAGTCGGCCTAACTATTGACAGCTATATGGAATATACCTCTAGGTACTTTCATTACTTCATTAGTTTTATAAGAGAAACTTTCATTGAATCAACATCTCTAAAAATGGCAATAAATGAAAACAGAATTTGCCAAAGCCGTGATAGAATAATGTATGGACTCTTTGACCAAAAATACCAACATCCTGCGTAAATTGTTTGCAATTGACGAGTATCGCTGCGGAATTTCTAATCAATCAATTTTGCTGTGTGTAAAAAGGGTTTTCGTTATTTATAGACAACGAATCAATAATGTAACGTGATGATGGTTGTTTTGTGAAGATTGTGCTAGACATGACGATGTATCATTTAGGCTTGATAAAAAAAGTAAAAGAAACGTCAATGACGCAACTTCTGGTTCTTTGACTATCTTTCTGCCTCACCATTATTTATCTCTCCTTTTTGTCGCTATCCCTTCCTATCTCTATAAACTTTCTTGCCAATTCATATACAACTTGGACCCCTATTCTTTCTCAATTCTATGGCCATGTATCTATCTTCTTTTTCTTCTTTTTTGTTGTTGTTGTTGCTGGTTTTTTTTGTATACCATTTATGTCTAGCATGAATTATTATGTACCTTTTATAGGGAACTAGCGTTTCCACAAGCTCTGCGTCTTTGCTGGTATCTGTTTTCATTCTCATTTTCATGTAAATACCGTACTTGAATGCAGTCTTTTCTGTTCTGCACATTGATTTCTTTGTCATATTATTTTTGCATTGTTAATTGTACAATTATTACTTTGAAAAATGATGGTGAAATAAAAATATATGAAATCAAATCAATTCATCTCTCCACTCTCTGCTCTCTCTTTTTCCTTTCTGTTTCCAACTCTCTATCGTCTTTTCTATATCCTATTATTCTCTTTCTTTCTTTCTTTCTTTTCTCTCTCTCTCTTTCTTCTTTTTTCTCTTCCTCTTCTCCATCTTGATTTCCCCCTTCCCTCATCTTGATTCCTCCTAATCTTTCCACGTTTGAACGATGAGGACGCTACATAAGATTTTGATGCAGAACCTACGGGAAAATGCTATCGCTGTGTACGATTTAAAAAAAATATAATCTGAATGTGATTTCAGTTTATTCTTCTGTAATTTCTGTTGATATATTTTCCTTCCATGATCCATCCATCATCCTTTTACTCTTATCCTCCATTCCTTCCTTCAATTACTCCTTAAGTTTGTCTTCACTCGATTTGGCAGATAACTGCAGAGTGCTAACAAATCGTTTTCATGGTGTATTCATATTTGATTTTTGCACAGTGGCCTATTGGTATATTGAACAATAATTAAATATGCACATTATTAATGCAGCGAATAAGTATAAATAGCATGTAAGGGGTACCTATACTATAGGATAAGCAGCAACTATGAAATAATGTATTGTAGCTGGGCCGTACAACCTAGGGGTTCTGAGGGCTCGAATGTTCTCCCCAAGTTATTTATTAATACTTTTAAGAGTTATTTTTGTAGTGAAAAGGGACTAAGAATTGTGAAATCCCCCTCCCCCTTTTTTTCTTTTATTTCTAACAAAATTGTGTTGATCATAATGGAACGAACATAGGAACGGTGAAAATAAAGATCGTAAATTCTGTTTTATTATTATTTTTGCTACATCATTGTTCAGAAAATATGCTAAATCTCGACTAAATTTTGATAAATAAATAAATGTCGATGAACAGATGAACAATATTGAAAAATTTCTTTAAAATGACGTCGGCATAATTACCTATTACATTTTGAAAACTCAATTTTAATCTATGAATGGTGTGGAGTGGTTCGTCTCATTCTTAAGAAAATCTAGAATAGTACATTGCAAACAATAATTAAATTTACAATTCTAGTAATTTAATCTAAAATTTACAACTCATATAATTTAATTCATTATATATAAAAAAAAAAATTTTTTAAATTTTTTTTAAAAAACCGCACTTCTCCCTCTCCTTTTAAGCCTTCCTCCTATTATCATTTTTCCCATGTAAACGACATCATACAAGTACAACCTGAAATCAAGCGTGTAAACTTCCAAAATGTTCAATACAATTTTGGCCTGAACAAAACCAGATTTTGGGGGGAAAATTCATTGTAATGAAAAGAAATCTCAATACTTCCTTATGTACAGTATGTCAATATGGGTTACAATCATGAATAAACCGTCTGCTGAGAGCGAGAATGGCGTTAACTCTTTATATAAATTATGTTAAAGGATTTATAAGAGTTAATGCTACTCCGACTCTCTACATTCATGACAGTGGCAGATCCAGGATTCTCTGCCCCCCCCCCCCATATAACACTGCTATCAATTCTTATAATTTTTAAAATGCTAATAATTATTTCAAATCCGTGAAGTGGTGACGTCGTTGGTTTTCAAGGTAGTGATCTGATCCGATCCGGCAGATGAACGTCGGCGCTTGTCCGTCATCACAGCGAGGACAATGAATGCGACGGCAATGACCAGCATGCCGCCAGCTACGGCGAAGATGGTGATTTTCGTTGCTTGATTCAGCTCTGGAAATTTGAAGATGAGAAGAGGGGAAAGAAACAACAAATAATTAGGTTGCTAATAAGATTTGTGCATGGTAATAATAAAGTTTTAGAGATTTTCTTCATTTAAACATAACAAAATGGCAGATTGACCAAATGAAGAAAAAACAAACGGTACATCAGTACAGTTGAGAAGATTGACAAATCATTATTTTAAGAAACTAGAAGAATTGAAGCATGGTATACAGTTTGTCTGGTCCCCCTAAAAATAATTCCATATTGATTTATGTGACAAGTCCCTTTAAAGAACTCACTATCAATTACCTTCAGAAAGAGAGCGAGAGAGAGAAAAAAAAGAACTCTATTTCCTAGACAGTTTGATGTTCGATCCTCCTGAATCTCTTTATGTTATACATGTATTAATGAGGTTAAAAAATTCATACTTCTGAAGGTTCGTTACTCCGTGGGTTCGTCACTCCAAAGGTTAATAATTACGAAGGTTCATTATTCCGAAGGTAGGTAATTCTGAATGTTGGTAATTCCTAAGATTTGGAATCCCGAAAATAAAGTAGAGTCCTACATCATTTTCGGAACTACGAACCCCGGCTACGAACCTTCGGAATTATTAACCCTATTTCATTTTCGGAATGTTTCGGGATTATGAACTTTCGGAATTACGAACCTTCGGAAAACGAACATTCGGAAAAAGAAAGCTTCGGAAAAACAGATGCCCCCATGTTTGAACCCTTCGGGTACCAAAGACAAATTTTGCTATTCAAATGACTTATACCCACTGTGTACACTTGTATTTTGATTTCGGAATAGAGTATTACTTTGCTCTTATTACCTCGAGAAAACTGTTCAGAGCATTATTTGTGACTACAATGAAGAGCTGATCCTTTTGACTTTTTTTTTTTGGGGGGGGGGGGGAAATATCGGCCTCTGCGGTCGTTTGAGGGTCCTTTAATCATTACTATCTTTCATTTCACTGCTAAGAATCAACTAAAATAGATTACTTTGGGACACCTTTTTCACAAATAAGTGGGTGTAATCATTTTCAGTATTAAATTCGACATTGGTAATATGTTTTAATGAAAGTGAACACTGTTCCTCTGTTGGAACCGTCTTTGAGCCTAACAATAGCGGGCCATTAGATTATTGATATTTTTGGCACTTTGGACACCTTTAGCTTTTTCTTTATTCAGATGGCGTCGTTTCCACGCAGTATTAAATTCTTCATTGGTATTCATGTTTTTAGAAAAAGTGAACAACGTTTCCATGGGGTCGTCTTTGAGCCTAAAAACTACCAATTATACGAACTGATTTCAAGCTTACCAGATCTTTCTGTCTGAGCAGCGGCTACTTGGAGGTCAGTACCGCGACGGAGTCTGGTCTTTAGCGGTCCGTACGAGAGTGACGCGGTCAGGGATACCGAACTGGGACTGACTTCACGACGAGCTCTACCGCCGCGCGACAAGCAACCCAGTGAGCAACGGGAATAGGGGTCCAAAGCGTTGCAGACGTGTGCGTTGCACTGCATGAAGACCTTTAAAAAATAAAAGTAAATAACTTTAATCAATCTTTGTGAGCACTGCTCGTGGAAATCCTTGACATCATTGCCAATATGATCGTCATTTTGATTTTTTAGATCAATACATTGCTTTAAAAATATTTCGTACAATTCATACAACTGAGAGGCTAACACCATTTTTAACTTTCACGTTTCAGGAATTTAGAAATTGAAATGTATTCTTCGTCGTTTCATTCGCTTATTTTCTAACTTCATCAAATGAACATAATTATATGGCCCTATCCATTCACAACTTCGTGAAAATAATACAAATACTATACCTGCGGGAGATCATTTAAGAAACTACCAGCTTTGACGGAAAACTTCCTGTCTTTTGGATCAGGCGACAGCAAAAACTGCACGGAGTCATCCACGGGGCATCTGTGTGAATGGAGCCAAAACAGAAGTGACATCAACACGTGAACGACAATATTGAAATTAAGTTTCGAGACATAGAGATTGGAACATTCTTACATTCATCATTTACTTTGTCAAATATGTAAGTTTTTATATTTTACACGAACACCTATCGTACTGAATCGCGTAGGTTTATATCTTGATAGGATAAAGCTTAATAGACAATTTCTGAAATAGAAATCCATCTAGAATAATATAATGGTATGGTAACTCATGGGTAACTTAAGTTACAAAGTTTGTTTGATAGGTGTCATCTAGAACAAAGGCGGATTCAGGTTTCGTAAGGGGGCACAATCTTTCTTTTGTGTATTCAAGGTATGCTACATTCTTTGGTTTAAAGGGGGGCACGCCACTAATCTAAAGTAATTAATGCTTATAATCAATATCATGCAAGGTACATTATCGCAGTTGTGGTGATTCACATATGATCATTATTTGCTACTGAACAACATGTAATGCAGATTTATCACGGAGACGAACAAAAATATAGAATTTGTAAGGGTGGAATCAAATGGAGACAACATACCCATCCGATATAACAACGTGTCTCATCTCTGCGGTTGGCTTCGCATACGGCGACATCCAGCAAGATTCCAGGAACAGACTGAACCCGTCCACAGTCATCAAGTTCACTTCAAAGAAGAGCTCCTGTCCCATATCGACCTCCAGGACGACACCTTCCCCGCTCCTCACGGGCATCTTGAAATCCTCGTCGCGGTACTGTTTGATCTCCAGCGTGAAGTTACCGAGTCCGGTGAGTTCGTTGGTGTCGCCACCCGCTATGAGGCTGTCTACCTGAGCCTTGGTGAGTTGGTCTCGGCTCAAGACGCACTGCACAGGAACGGATTGGCGGTTATCGTCAAAGATGGTTTCACGGTCATCTTCAGGGCTGGGAAAATGCACGACGTTGTGGAATTTCAGGGCCGTCATGGTAGCCTAGATGAAAGCAGGACGAAGTGCACGATATAAACTTGACAACTTTAAAACATACATTCATGTTCGGGGGGGGGGGGGGGAATCGCTTAGTAGCACAGGCATACGAGCACAATATCAAGGTGGGGATGGGATGTGACATCTACACCTAACATTACATTTTGAGTTTTGACCTCACATAACTGGCTAGCTTGAACTATGGCAAAGATATACTGCTTCTCCTTCCCCTCATCACCTATTCATTAATAATGGTTCTTGTCTAAAATGATTTTCAGACTGAGGATGTCCATGATTTAATTTTTCACTAGCAAGTCCGTCTTGTTTGACAAACTGAATGGGCTTCATTACAACGAGGCTTTCTCGCAGCCCGAATATTAAGTGAAGTTTGCCCGAATATTAAGAGTTTCAAAATCGTTGCTGCACTACTCTTACTAAGATAATTCGGTTTATCATAAAAGGTAATCAAATAGACCTCTGCCTGGCACTAACCTCCATTCGGGTACCACATTGATCGTAGAATGTGGAAAGGCGAGCCATGTTGTCTCCTAGTGGGTTTCCACGGCAGGCTGGATCCGTGAAGCTAACGGATTGAGGTGTGTCCACACCAGGCACAGTAGTTGGTACGAAAACGGTCATGGTGCTACCGGTACACCTGATGGTTAGAGCTGGATCAAAAGAAATGATAAAGAAAAGCAAAGGAAAAGACAATATGTCTTTTGAATTACTGCAATCAGGTGAAAAAATCGTTTTGCAGTTTAATATCTTAACCATTATGATCCCATTTAAAATAAGCTAATTGTCATCTTGAAAGGTTATCCTGTCAAGGTTTGTTCCTATTTCATTTGTATACATGTACATTTCTCATGCCCTAGATCTATATATACCTGACAAGAAAGCAAAATAAAATAGAATCATTCTCCCAAGAGCAAACACGTATTGGATCTTTTGGTTTTATCAAATCGATGAAAGATGTAAAATAAAAACAAACTTACCTCCCCCTCATAAGTAAAATTGAACTTACCAACTTCACAGAGTGGTCCAAAGAAACCAACAGGACACCTGCATCGAACGTCACCAGGTGCAGATGACATGCACTCTCCACCGTTCTTGCAGGGATCTGGATGACATGGGTCTAGTAACACCTCACAGTTTGCACCTCCGAAACCCGGTGGGCATGCGCATCTATTGAGGAGTAGTTGATTAAATAAGAACAATGATGTTTAGAATTATCTTCAATTTAAAGATATTCTAACAAATCTATTCATTTTGATAGCTGAAAATGTGTTTCCTATATTGTTTTATCATGAATAGTATTTTTTATCAGTAGCATTTATGTGGCTCTCTGATGATGATCTTGACTTAATAGTTTAAAAATTTGGGGTTTGGAAAACGGAATTAAAATAAACTATTCAACCTAAAACAAATAATTGTTATTAGCTAGTTTTGAGTTTTGTGAACTCGTTTCGAGTAGTATCGAGTTCGGTTCTGTTCTGTTTCATGTTTATCTGATAATGTAATGTTTTGAAATGTATCTAATGCAATATTTGTGCAATGGACCTTGTGGAAGATTAGCCTTGTGCTAAACAAGTTATGCGATTAAGTCTACTACTACTACTACTACTACTACTACCAGAATGGAAAGTGATATTTAAGAAGCGTAGAACGTTTTATATTTTAGGACTTAGATGGTTGAAGGTGGTACTAAAATTTTCCTTACGTGTATCGACCAGCTTCGTAGTTTACACAGGTTCCACCTCTGCAAGGTGACGACACACATGGGTCTACAGGGATGTCACAGTTTTCACCAACAAATCCTTGCCGACAGACACACTCAAAGGAACCGGGGGTGTTGCGGCAGACCTTGTTGTCTGGACACACAGGGTGACTCTGCATGCATTCGTTGACGTCGAGGTCACATCGCTCTCCTTCAAAACCCACTGGACACACACAAACAAAACCATTCTCTGTCGTTTGGCAGGTAGCACCATGAAGACAGGGATGACTTTGGCAAGCGGTTATTCTCATTTCGCAGCGTCTTCCAGTAAATCCCGGAGCGCAGACACATCTGAAACCATTTTCTCCATCAAGGCAGGTTGCGCCGTTTAAGCATGGATGAGTTTGGCATTCATTTACGTTTCCTTCGCAGTTTCTACCTGTAAAGCCAGGCGCACACATGCATCTGTAATCATTCTCCCCATCATAGCATGTGGCGCCGTTTAAACATGGCTGTCCTATGCAGTCATCTTGGTTAACCTCACAATAACGTCCAGTAAATCCTGGCTTACATTCACAACGATAGTCATCAGTTCCGTCATAGCACGTTCCGTCATTAAGACACGGAGTACTGGCACATTCATCTATGTTGATCTCACAGTATCTTCCACCAAAACCAGGTTGGCATCTGCATATGTAATCGTCACTGCCATCGATGCAAAGTGATCCATTTCTGCACATGTTGTTGATGCAGTCATCTCTGTTGATTTCGCAGTTCCTCCCTTCAAACCCTGGGGCACAATAACAAGTGTATCCATCAACTCCGTCCAAACAAGTTGCTCCATTTTTACACGATTCAGTACTGCAATCGTTGATATTGAATGCACAATCTGTCCCGTAAAATCCTGGGGCGCAGTGACATTCGTATCGTCCAGGCCTGTCTATGCAACTTGCTCCATTCAGACAGGGATGACTCTCGCATTCATCGACGTCAATTTCGCAGTCCCTTCCAATGAAGCCGGGGTGACAGTGACAGACGTAACCATTTATCTGATCCTGACAAGAACCTCCATTGCGACATGGGTGTGAAGCACATTCGTCTCTGTTGATTTCACAATTACGTCCTTCAAAGCCAGGGGAACAATGGCAGTCATAACCATTAATTCTGTCTTCACAAGTTGAACCATGACGGCATGGCATGCTCATACATTCGTCAACGTTGATCTCACAGTTATGTCCTACAAATCCTGGTCTGCAGTGACACATATACTGCCCACGTGAATCTGAACAGGTACCACCATTCAGGCAAGGACTGCTATTACATTCATTGATATCTATCTCGCAGTTACGCCCTTCAAATCCGTTGCTGCAAACGCAGTCATAGTCAGCCACCAAATCCATGCAAGTGGCTCCATTCATACAAGGACGGCTATGACATTCATTAATATCAATTTCACAGTAAATTCCCATGAAACCAGGAGCACAATGACAGGTGTAGCCACCGACTTCATCGATACATACGGCTCCATTCAGACAAGGATTACTTTCGCATTCGTTCTTTTCCATTTCACAGAACATTCCATAGAAACCTCGAGCGCAGTGACAGGAAAAGCCACCATCCATGTCGCGGCAGGTTCCTCCATTCATACATGGTATGCTTTGACACTCGTCTACATTGACCTCACAGTTTTCCCCAGTAAATCCAGATGGGCAACTGCACATATAGTAATTTATTGCATCATGACAAACGCCACCATTTTGGCATGGATGACTCATACATTCATCGTAGTTAGCCTCACACATCCTACCAACAAAACCTGGAGGACACAGGCACCTGAAGTTGGCCACTTCATCAATACAGGTTGCTCCATTCCTACATGGATGACTGGCACATTCGTCAATGTTGACCTCACAATTACGTTCGACAAACCCAATAGGACATACGCACTCGTACCTGCCCACGCGATCAATACATGTACCTCCATGTAGACAAGGATTACTGCAACATTCGTTCTCCTCGATTTCACAGTTCATCCCTATAAAACCAGGTTTGCAGATGCACCTGTATCCACCAGGACCATCCATGCAAGTTCCGTTGTTCAAACATGGTTGACTTGCACATTCATTGATGTCCTCCTCACAGAGAGGGCCAATGAAACCACTAGGACAGACACACATGAAGGCATTGAAACGATCAACACAGGTAGCACTGTTCTGACAAGGCATGCTCATACATTCATCACGCTCTGTTTCACATCTTTTACCGACATAACCTTGTGGGCAATGACACATATAATCATTAATTCTATCCTCACATCTTGCACCATTAAGACAAGGGTGACTTGCACATTCATCGGCTTCAAATTCACACAACATGCCGTAGAATCCAGGTGAACATTGGCACATATATCTGTTGACCTGATCCTGGCAGGTTGCCCCATTTCTACAAGGGTCACTTGCACACTCATCGATGTTTTCCTCACAATTCTTGCCTCTGAACCCAGGATTACAGTCACAGTGGTAATCTGCTATTTGATCCAAACAAACACCACCATTTAGGCAAGGTCTACTTTGGCATTCATCGATGTTATTACGGCATTTCTTACCATCAAAACCAGGAGGACAGAGACACCTGAAATTAGCAATCTCATCAATGCAGGTCGCCCCGTTTTCGCAAGGGTTGCTACTGCATTCATTGCGATTAATTTCACAGTTCCTCCCTTCAAAACCCGGACTGCAAGTGCAACGATAACCGTCAACACGGTCTTCACATGTAGCTCCGTTCAGACAAGGCATGCTCATGCATTCATTCTTTTCAATTTCACAATTCATCCCAAAGAAACCAGATGTGCAGTTACAACGATAACCATCAATGCCATCCATGCACATAGCCCCATTTTGACATGGATGGCTTGCGCACTCATTCCGGTTTGTCTCACAGTTCTTTCCAAAGAAACCCGGAACACAAGTACACTCGTAGTAAGCGAGCCTGTCTTTACAGGTGGCGCCATTCAAACAAGGATGACTTTCGCATTCGTTAATTTCTCGCTCACAATCTCGACCAATATATCCTGGGACACAGAGACAATGATATCCATCTACCTGGTCAACACAGTGAGCACCATTCTGGCAAGGGTGGCTTGCGCAGTCATCGTGATCAACCTCACAGTCACGACCATAGTAACCAGCAGGGCAGTCACAACTATAGCTATCTTCAAGATCCCTGCACGTTGCCCCATTTTGACAGGGCATACTAATGCATTCGTTCCATTCAAACTGACATTCTCGGCCAAAGAATCCAGGTCGACATAAACAGACATATTCTTCAACGCGGTCCTCGCACATGGCCCCATTTTGACATGGATGACTTTCACAGTCGTCTATATTAACTTCACAATCCCTGCCCCTGAAACCGGGAATACACTCACAGTCATAATCGTTGAATTTGTCATGACACATTCCACCATTTTGGCACGGATGTGATGCACACTCGTTCCTTTCGAATTCACAGTTTGGACCATCAAAACCTGGTACGCACTGACACCGATAGCCACCTGCTACATCAACACAAGTAGCATTATTCTGACATGGCTGACTGAAACACTCATTGACATCTGTCTCACAGTTCAAACCGAAAAATCCCATGGGACAGACACACTCGTAACCATTGACCTTATCGATACAGGTTCCTCTATTAAAGCATGGCTCGCTGCTGCATTCATCGATTTCACGTTCGCAATTGCGGCCTGAAAATCCAGGCAAACACTCACAAATGTAATCATTGACAAGATCCGTACAAATTCCTTCATGTCCACAAGGGGCACTTGCACATTCGTCCCTTTCAATTTCACATAAGACACCCATGAAACCAATTGGGCAAACGCAGTGGTAACTATTAGCTTGATCAACACATGTTGCATCATTTTGACAGGGTGAACTGCTGCATTCATCTATGTTAATCTCGCAATCTCTACCCATAAAACCAGGCAAACATTCGCATGCGTAGTCATTAAGCAAGTCAGTGCATATACCCCCATATTGACATGGCATACTGCTGCATTCATCAATTTCTTTTCCGCACTCAGGTCCAGTATAACCTAGAGCACACTGGCAACGGAACCCATTGACACGATCAACACAGGTTGCACCATTTCTACATGGCTGACTATTGCATTCATTGATGTCTACCTCGCACCTTATTCCTTCATAACCACCTGTGCACATGCAAGAAAATTCAGCAACCCCGTCAATACAAATCCCCCCATTTTCACATGGAGAGCTTTGACATTCATCTATGTTTATTCTGCAGTTGGGTCCATCAAAACCTGCAGAACAGTTGCATATATAGCCGTTGTTTCTGTCTATGCAGTGACCACCATTGTCACATGGATGGCTGGCGCATTCGTCAAAATTTATCTCACATAGCTGACCCTGGAAACCGGGTAGACACTGACACGAATAACTGTCCAACATGTCTTTACAGAGAGCTCCATTCTGGCAAGGTTCACTGAGGCACTCGTTTGTCTCGTTTTCACACCTCATCCCTTCGTATCCGGGAGCGCATACACATGTAAACTTGCCAACTTCGTCGATACAGGTAGCCCCATTTTCACACATATTAATCATGCATTCATTGATTTCATATTCGCAGTCCCTACCGACAAAACCTTGTGCACATGCGCAACGATATTCGTCAAATCCATCAATACAGCTTGCACCGTTTTGGCAAGGATTACTTATACACTCATTTTTCTCATACTCGCAGTTAGGTCCATCGTAAGGTGATAGGCAACAACAAGTATAGCTGTCGAACTGATCTACACATTCTCCCCCATTTTGACATGGATTGCTATCGCATTCATTAATTTCCAGCTCACAGTCTTTTCCTTCATATCCAGATGGACAGACGCACATATAATCTGCAATCAGATCTTCACATTGTCCCCCATTTCGGCATGGATCACTATCGCACTCGTTCGTCTCCATTTCGCAGTTGATACCTTCGTATCCAGGACTGCACTGACATCTGTACGCATCGACTACGTCATCACAAGTAGCTCCATTAAGGCATGGATCACTGGCGCATTCATTGGTTTCATTCTCACACCTATCACCATAAAAACCTGGAACGCAAAGGCACGAATATCCTCCTGCTTCATCAACGCAAGTTGCTCCATTCTCACACATGTTTACAATACACTCGTTGATCTCGAACTGACATTGTCGGCCGATGAATCCACGTGGGCAATCACACATGTAACCGTCCAGGCTGTCTCTGCATGATCCTCCGTTCTGGCAAGGTCCACTCGCACACTCGTCTGTTTCTATCTCGCAGTCATCTCCTTCGTAACCCGGTTCGCAACAGCAGGTATACCCTGCCAATTGATCGACACACTCGCCACCATTCTGGCATGGAGAACTCAAGCATTCATCTGTTTCCACCTCGCAATCACCACCTTCATAGCCTTCAGTGCAGTTGCAGAAATAACCGTTGATCTGATCGATGCAAGGGGACCCGTACTGACAAGGGTCACTTGCACATTCATCAATGTTAACAGAACAGAACTGGCCATCGAAACCGGGAACACATTCACACATGTACTCGATAATTCCATCGATGCAAAGGGCACCATTTTCACACAGGTTATCAATACAATAATCGATATCCACTTCACAGTTATCCCCTTCGAAGCCCATTGGACATGAACAAACATACCCATCCAAGTAATCAGTACAATTAGCCAAGTTTTGACACGGGTTACTTTCACACTCATCAATTTCATACTCGCAGTTGTCCCCACCATAGCCAGGAATGCAGTTACAAGTATAGCCGTCAACCCCATCAGCACATGTGGCATTCTGCACGCAAGGATTACTTGAACATTCATCTATGTCAACTGCACAGTTGTCCCCTTCGAAACCAGATGCACAATAGCATAGATATCCATTAAGTTCATCCTGACATGTGGCGCCATTCTCACAGGGCATACTTTCGCACTCGTCTATTTCGGTCTCGCAGAAAGTTCCGTCGTATCCCAAGACACACACGCACTTATAAGCAGCTACCAGATCTACACACGTAGCTCCATTAAGACATTCTACAGTGGCACACTCATTGATATCTTTTTCGCAGGTGTCTCCCTCATATCCAGGATAACAGTTACATTCATAGCCATCTATCATATCTATACATTGTGAATTATTGAGAGAACATGGGTTGCTTGCGCATTCATCAATTTCGTTCTGGCAGAGATAACCATCAAAACCTGGGAGACAACTGCAATTATACCCGGCAACCTGGTCATTGCATGTACCATTGTTCTGGCAGGGCATGCTCGCGCATTCATCTACTTCTACCTCACAGAAAAGTCCGTCGAAACCTTCTTGGCAATCACATTCATATCCTGCTACCCGATCTACGCACACGGCACCGTTCTGGCAAGTATTGTTTGAACACTCATCAATATTGGTTTCGCAAAAGATGCCATCGTATCCTGAAACGCATTCACAATAGTATCCAGCGGTGACATCAACGCAGGTAGCTCTGTTGACACATTCATTTGCGATACATTCATCAATGTTTTCCTCACAGAGAAGTCCTTCATAACCAGTAGCACAGGTGCATGTGAATTCATCCACACTATCCTCACATGTAGCGCCATTCAGACATGGGGTGGAGGCACATTCGTCTATGTTCACTTCGCAGTTAACCCCATCGAACCCACCAGGGCAGGCACAAATGTAGCTGTTGACAAGGTCCTGGCAGGTTGCACCATTAGTGCATGGGTTACTGTCGCACTCTAGAATCTCAGTCTCACAGTTGACTCCTTCATACCCTTCTGCGCATGTGCATGTGTAACCATCGACAACATCGGTACAGGTACCCCCACTTGCACATGGCAAACTTGCACATTCGTCAGTCTCAGTTTCACAATCAACACCAAAGTATCCAGCTACACAGTTACACTGGTAGTTGTTGATAAGATCAATAC
The DNA here is from genome assembly GCA_025618425.1 of Heliocidaris tuberculata. Classification (NCBI taxonomy): domain Eukaryota; kingdom Metazoa; phylum Echinodermata; class Echinoidea; order Camarodonta; family Echinometridae; genus Heliocidaris; species Heliocidaris tuberculata. The sequence goes on from CM046832.1 coordinate 33,198,857, forward strand.
ATGTGGCTCCATTTTGACAGGGGGTGCTATCACATTCATCGATTTCAGTCTCACAATTCGTTCCTTCATAACTGCCAACGCAGTCACACTGGTAAGCATCAAACAGATCCTGACAGGTACCACCATTTAGGCAAGGGTCACTGTCGCATTCGTTGATTTCGTTGATGCAGGTATCTCCCTCCCATCCACTAACACAGTCACAACTAAATCCATCAATTAGGTCAACACAAGTGGCCCCATTCACACATGGACTGCTCTCACATTCGTTGATCTCTATTTCGCAGTTGGTCCCAATGAAACCCGACAAACAGGTGCAGTTGTATCCAGTGGTGGCCAACTCCGTACAAGTACCACCATTTTGACACGGAGAGCTGAGACATTCTGAGGCAACCTCACAGAACTCCCCGCCGAAGAATTCAAGGCATGAGCAGCTGTAACCAAGGAATTCGTCCTCACAGGTACCACCATTTAAGCAGACTACGTTATTCGTGACGCATTCATTAATTTCAGTTGTACAATCTGAGGATGGATCTTCGTACCCGTCGAGACACTCTTTGAAGCCGTCGGAATCGCATGTGTAGTGGCCGCTTTCATCATCCGTGTCTCGACAATATATTCCACAAGAGGTACCATAGTAGTACTCGTCACAGAAGAATGCGTAGTCAGCTTCCAAACTGAAATCGAAAAACAACAACAACAGCAAATTAACTTAGTGGGTAAGAGCGAAAAAAGGAGAATGTGTATTTAGGGTTATGCTTAAAAAATGGTGATAGAGAAAATTGAGAATAGATTTGAGATTGGGTTATACAATCAACGGAAGGGTAATATGTAAAAGACAAACCATATATTTACTGTGTGTATTAGTGTGTTTAGTGTATTATTTTTCTTTTCATTTAATATGAACTAAGAAACTTGTAATGCCATGGATGTGATGAAATTAAACTTGAGTAATAGTCTTTGCTTTTTCTTCTTCGAACAAAATCAAAGCTCCTTGCTCCATGTAGTTTAGATCTTCTCATCAACAATTACATTTGCCGTTCTTTTCTTTTCTTTTTTAGTACGCTCTCAGAAATATCTTTAAAATATATACACGACCTTTCATTAATTCTTTCACTACGTTATGATATAAGTCCATCAAAACAGCCTGTATATTGAATATGCATGTTAGAAAGATAAGCTTTTGTGAGATATCTGTGGATGATTTTGACTGCACATACTGTTATTCTAGCTAGAGTTTTGTGCTGGGAATCGATATTACACATTTCCAACTAAACACCAAATACTGTACCTCGTTTTAGAGAATGTTCGAGATCCAACGAACAATAGTGTTTCAAAAACGGCAACATCGGCGGATGTCTCCGGTGTCCCAGAGATGATTGTGGTGTAGCTATCTACCAATGTAGTATCAGTATCGTCGATATCCACGGCTGTAATACGAAGTTCCACAGTACCCTTTAAAAGTGAGAACGCAAACTGGTAGAAATAATAACTTGGGGATGTCTTTGGTTTTTAGATTTCATTCAGAAATACTTGCAAAAATGTACATTATGCGAAGTTCTAAACTATTTACCTTTCTTTAAAAATTGTATCTTCTAAGTTTGCAAATGGTTTTCTTCAGGTACAGAAATAAGCTTGATCTACCGAAAGAAAGGAACAACTAAATACAGGGGTTCTCTGTTTCAGTAGGTCTCATATTTCCTTTTTGGTACAAAACATAGAATACAAGTTTCCTTTTCCCTGATCTATTGTAATTGTAATTGATAATGCTGTTATTATTATTATTATTACTATTATTATTATTATTATTATTATTATTATTATCATCATTATTATTAATATAATGTTAATACCATAATCATTGTTAGTTTTCGTATGGTTAACACTATCATTATCGTTATATTAAATATTATCATTATTATTGCTATCATTCGGTGATTGAGATTTTGTAAATACTATGTCCTTTTTGAGGTACAATTTTTAACTTGAACTTACCGGCCAGGCGTTGAAGGTTGAAAGAATAGGATTGGTTGTGTTCCCGACCTGTGAGCTGAAATTTATAGATGACCTGTCTTCTCCAACCAGCCCCGTGTACACATCCATGTAGGTACATGCTCCAGAGCTGTTTAGTATGAGGAGCAATAAGGATTTTATTCGGGATGTCAACGAGTCAACTATTTACTGAGCGTTCAAGTAAGACCCCCCCCCCCCCCACACATACACACACACCCTCACACACACATTGCTACTTTTAATTTTTGAAGGTCCCGTCTTCCGCGAAATGTTGACTGACTTGTTTTGTTTTGTTTTGTTTTTATTGTGTAGCAAGGAGTTGAAAATGCTCTTACTGTACATGGTCAAGAGAATATATTTCCTTCATAACATCATGTTTAATAAAAAATTAGCATCATAGTATATAATTACGTGCAACTTACTTTAACTAGGCACACCTGCTCACCCAAGTTTCAACATAATACGTGCCCCTGTCTTTCTTTTTAGGCAGTGCTGGGGGATGTCTGACAATTGACTTTCTCTCCCGTGGGCCTATGGTTAGACAAAGAAGCTACTTTTATAATTTTACAACTGTTAGGGAGTAATTTGAACAAGAGAAATTGTGATCCTTATAATTTTATAGCGATGGGATTAGCAGGTAGAATTAAAGTTAAAAACTCACTGTATAAAACATATCTAAATCGAATAGCTGAGTATTTTCTTTTCGTCTTAACGTAAACTCATCAATAGCCTAAGCATTCTGCAGAAAAGGTTAGCAGAAATTTATTAGCCCAAACTGCGTGTTGAAATCGTAATTGGAGAACAAAACTTAAACTGGAAAATTTATGAGAACAATCAAATATAGGACATTAACAACGTCAAGAGAAAATGCAAAATGCATTTCTTTTAAGACCATCTTAAAACAAACCTCTTTTATTTATTGTTTTATATTTGACTCAGCAATGTTTGGGCACGAGTAACTTTGATCGCGAGTGTTTGCCAGTCATCGTTGTGCAAACCGCCAAAGTCATAATTAAGTTTGAAGCAACAATTGAGTCGTGCACGTTTGATTTTGTTTCCTTAAAAGGTATAACGTCTAAGACTGTTAAAAGAGACTTCTGATATGATGGACTAAGGAATAACAGAAGGAATTTATCTCGGAAAGTGACATTGTTGACTGAATAATGTATGTTTCGAAGATACAGTGACAACCTCGTGGCAACTAAGATCACGGTTTTGCAATTTTAAAGCAAATTATTTGCTTTCTCGGGAGAAATCTACTAAAAGTTTCAGATGACTGACGTAAACTGCTACAACTGATTAAAATACAACCTGTGGTGTGTTCCATGACGTTTGCAATGAAGGACAAACATTTTAAGAGTACCGTATCACGCCGTTTCAACGAACATAGTGGATCTAATGTATCGTATTGATTCGAACTTGAACTCCATGAATAAATGAATAGATGCATTCCAAAATTAATTCTTCTTCGCTTTTCGTGTCTTTCATGTATTCATATGATCGGAGAGACTCTTGCACAGTGAACAGCCATCTTATTTGCTACCAATAATTGATCGGGCAGTATTGTTGTTCTAGAAATAGAAATCATGCTATGTGTTTCATCGATTTAACTATGTAATCATGAAACCCTTCAGAAGAATGTCATCACATTGATTTATTTTGTCGTAAATATCAGCTTGTGAGAGGAGCATACTAGATGTGTTGTCTGTTTGAAGAGGATAATGCAGTTTTGTTTCCGTTTTTTTATTTCATGGAAAGGGGATGGGGATGACAGAATTCATCTGTGATAACAAATTAACAGTAAAACATCTTCCTTTTTTTCTCTCTGTGGGGTGACAGAGTGGACAAGAAAGGACGAAGTTAGAGATGAAATACGTTGACAAACTCTGGACTATGTAAAGAAAGAAGGCTGAGATGTCAGGAGAGAATCGTTTTATTAATCAAATTGGATATAAAGTGAATAAAATTTGTTCTGCATTTCTTAATTTAGAACTTATAAATCACATAATAGCCTGCAGGCTCAACAAGATTATTATGTCATTTCCGTATCATCTTTATTTTAGAAGTTATGACAATATAAACCAGAAACATTGGGTCTTATTTTTTGTCGGAATAATAGAGCGTGGTAAGAGTCATCTCATCGAGGCTTCTAACTACAGTGCTTCCTCTGGGAATAACGATAAAGTTGCAACCGTGATGTAGTGATTGACATTTTCGTTTCAAATTTTGTTGATTATTTCATAGCTTCGGGATTCTTGGACTTCCTTGGATACGCACTCGAAGAGGAACCATGCTTGCGCTAGAAGTTGCTAATATTATCTGGATTTTGATAATCTGTCTGACAGGTCTCCCTGGTAACTTCTTCATTTTGCTTGTGTTCGCTAAACGCCATAGGAAGATATCCGCAGACATTTTGGTGATGACCCTAGCTTCATCGGATATCTACTCTTGCGTGATGTATCTCGTCCAAATCGCATGGCTCCTCAATCTGGATGCACGCAGTGATCATTTCTGTTCGGTAATTTGGTTCACTGGTCGTTCATCTGTCTGTGTGGAGACTATCATTACAACACTGATTGCCGTTGATCGTTACTTCGCAGTTTGCCATCCATTCCGATGGAACAAATCCAAGAAGCGAGCCATATATGCGTCTGTTTTTACAGTGACCGTAAGTCATATCCTCAATATCCACTATGCCATTAAAACTAAAGTACTTGATAGATGTTGTTCGATAAGGTTAATGTGCACATTCGATGGCATGCCGTGGCTGAGAATACTAGGCAATGTCGTGATGACCTCTTTGTTCTTCTTGGGGGCCATCTGTTTGTGGTGCTATCTCAGGATATGGATGAACATGAGAAAACATCGTCGCGTGATGGCCGCCCAGCGTACCTCGCTTACAGGTTTGACACACAGGCAGACTCCAATGGAACCGATCACCTCAGTCTCTTCAAGGGTCGAAGGCATTGTCCGGGTCAGTGTAAACGGTGGCCTCCAAGGTGGCAGCTCTGAAGACAAGGAAGCACCTTGTCCATGTGTTACTACACAACCACAGGCCCAGCCATTGCAAGAACATCGTGAAGCAGCGAAGAGCAGCAGCACACTCCCCATACATGAAAGTGCATTTACAAGTGCAGTTTCTGACGAAATCTGTGTGGAGTCCAGGATTTGCCAGCAACCACCCAACACGGGTTCTAGACATGGTGTAACAGCAGAATCTGACCAACCTGTACCTGGTACAAGCAGACGGAGTCAACCTCCTGTACAGGGACCCAAGAAAGACGACGTCATGACAAAAATGTTGCTCTTGGCCACCATCATCTACATAATCACCCTGTTACCATCAGCCTTCCTAGAGAACCTCCCTTCTGAGAAGCTCATAACTATACAACAGTCGCAGGTGGGAGAATGGGGAGTATTTCTCGGCTACGCCTTACGTGGCGTCAATTACACCAGCAATTTCTTTGTATATGTAGCAATGAATAAGGGTTTTCGACGGTCTTGTGGGAATCTGGTCAAATGGAATTCATCCACATAGCTGCCTAACGTACCGATATCATGCGTTAAAGAATTTGTGAAGATGAAAAAAAAAAAATCGGTCCAATCTAGATGTTTTATTTGTGTTTCTGGCGTCGATGTGTTGTGCATTTTTCCTCACGAAAATCGAGCAGCAAACTCAATTTTGTGAGCAGATTGAATGGTGTGCGAATAGAATATGAATATCAAAAAACAAAGGGCGTTGTCTTGTGCCGTTTAATTGTTAAACATTTGTATCATAATTATTGCCTTTAATCTTATATGACCTCCATCCGATGTCAGAGGTATAATTGTAATTTTTTTTAAAATTTGCCCTATCAAATTAAAGCTTTGTATGAAAAGATATTTTATATGCCAACGTGGGACATCAAAGTCAAGTGACGCGTTAGGAACATGAAAGAGAGAATGACAAAGAGGTGTTAAAACGCAATAATAATAACAGTAAAGATATATTGAGAACCTTATGATAATAATGATACAGATTGATTTATAAAACGTATGTAATAATCAGCAAAGGTCTCTCTTTGCGCTTTACAAGAAATAAAGTTCGAAAATATAAAAACACTGTCAAGCTTACAAAGTTCTTATGCTTATTTCTATTGATGAAACAATAGGAATTTCGTCAGAGAATAAAGTCAATTTTGAAGTAATTTTTGACAGACATTATCCTTAAAAGCTAAAACTGAAATACAGCATGATTATTTCAAATAACACATTTGTCGTGATTATCATCAAATATGTTATTACAGTCGATGTGAAAAAATGTCAAATATAAGCCGTATCTAAGAATGACGAATGAAATGATTGAGGTGTACATGTAATACATCACTTTGATAAATCTATAAATGTTCATTCATGTGCATGTGGTTGTATAGGAATTTATATATGAAACTGCAGTATATGCATTGAATTCCATTGCCCTACATAATATTATTAGATCCGGAGGGAAGAGAAAGTTTATCCCCCTAACAATAACTATAGTTTTTGTGTAAAGGTAATGAGTGATGCGTGCTCATAAATGTACACAGTGGGGTAGAGTGAGTCCATACATTTAGGGGGGGGGGGGGGGGGGGGGGGGGGGGGGGGGGGGGGGGGGACACCGATCTCACTCGGTAGATATTAAATATAAATTTACAAGTACATTAATTCGAGGAGCAGTAGGAGGGGTTATAGCGTCTTTTTGTTCTACTTTGCAATCTCTGCTCTCCCTTTTCCCCCTTTCTTTTCTCATTTTTCTTTCCTTTTTTTGTTTTTGTTTTTGTTTTTGTTTTTTTGTTTTTGCATTTGACTTTGGGCCTCGGAATGAACATGTGTATTTAGTGTTGAAAACGGATACCAAACACAGTCAGATCAACGAGAGGAAACCAACATCCTCCGTAGTCATGGTAATATTGAGTTAATAAAAACAAAGTTTCTTTTGACAGATGGTCGTTTCTTGCATAAATTTTCATTATTTTATAATTAAACCCGTTTTCGACTGTGCCAGTCATTCTGGATAGATCGTTTCTAAATCACTTTCCTAAAAATGATAATTGTGAATCTACATATTCCAAAAATAAACAAACATTTCAGTTGAAGCTAAAATAAGCTCTAGAGACGGATTTTTATCATAAAATCGGAATTTCAGGAGTCATTTTTGTAACAAATGCGACGTTTAATACTTTATATATCACAGGAATATAAACATGTACTGAACTGATATTTTCAGTACTAAAAACTTTTACCTGTTTTGTGAATATACTCCAAACTTGTGTTCTTATCAGCAGTGATCAGTAGATGATATCAATATAACCCTTTCGGTTTTTTAAAACAGAAAATGCATACTTATTATCATATTTTGTTATAGTAAGATTGACTTATGAAGATATTATGTAGTCTCTTAATGAAAAAACAAAACAAAACAAAACAAAACAAGAACGCTATCATCTGTAAAATGAATAGATGCATGTCTCTGCACTGTAAAAAATAACTGTAAAACTACAGGTCTTTTGGCCCTTGAAATTACAAGTTATTGCCGTTATTTCAGTTTTACAGTCTTTTTCCTGTAAAACAACAGCAAGTTTGTTGGTTTACCGGAAATCAGCATATATTTTAAATTGCCCGATATAAAACACTGTTAAAAACCATTTTCTCATATTTTAACAAGTTACCCTGTTAAATTACAAATCGTTTCCATGGTTCCGATTTAATTTACACAGATTTTCCTGTTAGAAATTAAAGTTTCTACTATTTAAAAAAAACAACAAAACAAAAAAAAAAAAAAAAACGGGAACCTGTTATTCTACATGTACTGTGGAAAAACGGGCATTCCCGGCATCCTGACTGCCAGGAAATTTTCCGTGAAAAAAACCAAAAAAAAAAAAAAAACAAAAAAAAAAAAAAAAAAAAAAAACAGCAATTCTTTTTACAGTGTAATTACAAAGGAGAAACTAAAAGGGAAAAAAAAAACTTTTGCCCGTTGCTCACGAGGTCTCACTTTGATTGCGTTACTACTTGCGTTAATCAAGTTTGTGAATGCATTATTTTTTGGGTTTTCGGTTTGATGGTTTATTTTACCTGACTGCTATTAAGAAAGAAATATGTATATGCTTGTAAATAAGTAACCAGGGGACCGACAGCTTTCAGTCATCTCCAATTAACTTGGTAATCAATGCCTTACCAAATGGCACTAGCGCATCCACCTGGACATCGTTTCATCAAACCGTCATAAGTACAAGTTCCCCGACATCAAATTGAAACGTATGTTAACCCTTTCAAGACAATTGACCACATTTTGTGGTTTGGCTTAATAACTTTTGATTAAGAGCTCTAAAAATTATACCAGATGCAGGAGTAGAAAGAGCAAAAATTTCTGCACTCACTGTGTCCATTTTTGTTACATGACCATATTGTGTTTGATGCCAGGAATTTAAAAAAGGAGATTAAGCTTTAAAATCCTTAAATTGGCAACACATTGAGAGATTCAAAATCATTGTTTTTTATCGAAATTGGCCACTTTTCCAACTTTTCAACAAAGTTTCTAACCATGTATAATGTTTTCAAAGACATTACATTTTATTAGAACCATGTAGCACTAACAGAAAAATATTATTGTTGCCAATTTGAAGAAAAAAACGTGATCAATTTAGCCCTTAAATAATTCCTGTCCTGAAAGGGTTAATTTTAATACACGTGTTTCAATGGAATGTCGGCGAACTTGTTCTTATGACCGTTTGATGAAACGCTGCCTTGGTTTCGAACCCGGGTCCTCCCAGTTACGAGACCACTGCTCTACCACTAGGCCACCGTGCACTATTAATACATGGTTGGGAGTGCGTTAGTGCGATCTGGCAACACAAAGGTTGTTATCGTGGTGTATACTAACGCACGAGGCGTAGCCGAGTGTGTTAGACACCACGATAAAAACCTGCGTGTTGCTGGATCGCACTAATGCACGAACTTACAACCATGTATTAAAAGTTTTATAAAACGGGCCTACAATCTTAGTGTTTTCTTACAATCTTAGTGTTTGATCCGGATTAGCCGTGCGTTAGTCCCCTCGCCGTGCGTTAGTACTTTTTTTTTGCACGGTCACGTGGTGTCATTTGACCAATCAGGATGGCTACATTCTTGAACCCGTTTTATAATGTAAAAAATGATTACACTGTTCATTTTGCGATCACTTTTTGTACGATGTTACTCCCATATGGTGCGTTGGAGGACCACCAGGCACTGATGTCAAGCAAAATGACCAAGCGGTCATGAGAGGAATACAAACGCAGAAAGTAAAAAGAGATCTTATTTATTGGACTACATGTATTTTGATGTAAAAATAAAAAAGTTGCAACTCTTAGGGTTCATGTATGTGATATTTATTTATAAATTGTAAAGCTGTAAATCTAAGTGTATTAGTAATTGTGTGAACTCAATATTTTTTTTTTCTGTTTTGTGTTTTCGAGTGTCGGATAATTATTGCAAGCTTTGCATACATACTTCTGCTTTTCAGTTGTTTTTTTTTTTTTATAATTTGATATTCTGCGTTGTCAAACATGCATTTTACCATTTCATTAGGTCAAGGAACCCGCGGGAATTTGAAGAGTTGCACTGAATGGATTTTTATTCGAAGTGCAATGCATAACCTGCACTTGAAGAAAGACGTTTAGCGTCTGGGAAGCCAAGTTTGCAGCTTACCTGGCTGTTATCTCTGATTACAGAAGAACTTCATAGGTAGAAAAAGCGTCAGTGATAAACAAATTCGAACTTTAATTTGGACAACATATTTTGTCAGTCAAACCATAAAGCACAGCACACAATTCCAAGTACATTAGTTAAGACTAAGTAGTGTCAGTATTGCAGAATGTTTACGGGGAAATCTACAGATTGTAGTCTTATTCATTATCTGATGAAGGTGCAGGTTTGTTCGATTTCGCAAATATTTCGGTGTGACGTTTCTCGAAAGGGTAGATTGTATTTAGGAACGTGCTTCAATTTCAAGTTATAGACTGCGTAATACAGGTACTAGCTCCAAAAAATGTTGATATCATAAGTCGTCAAAGAAAAAACAAAAACAAAAACATCAAACACGCCCACAATTTGTTTCTTCTCTTCTTGGTGTGGCAAATTTGGAGTTCATATTATAGGCATCGCGATAATTGCTGACCCTTTTTTCTGCCTGTTCACATTGTTTATAAATATCTGTAGGAAAAGTGGTTTTGCCCTTGTTCATGTTCTATTTTTTTTAATTGTTAAAGTAATTTGGTGGGAGAAAATTTCGTCGGACGACCCCCCCCCCCCTGACAACAAGAATAATTTTTAATTTGTTATAGTATTAACAACAAAAAGAATGAATGAGCTGCATGTTTTAGGACAGACATAATAATATTTTATTGGTAAGAAAATGGTAAATGTATTCGCATGGCTAAGGGGTATTAGTTTTTAGCTTCTCAGCTTCCTTGACCTATGAAATAGTTACATTTATATATAAGACAATGACACTTTCCTCTCTCTCTCTCTCTCTCTGTGTGTGTGATATCTTTCATTATTGTTGTGAATAGCAAGATGCAATTGAAATAAATACTTGTATTTCTTGATAACTGAGTGTCAGTAATTGTCTGGAGCATTTTCATGTCAATCGTATTTTGGCCGATGTTCCTTCATCGTTCACTCTCTCTCTCTCTCTATTACTTCCACTGTCTCTATACCCCCCCCCCCCACATTGTCTCAACCTTTCAGTTTCTCTTTTTATTCCATCAATATGCTAGAATTATTTAATTTGTTGCTTTCAATCATAATCCATGGCCCTAATCCATCGCCACAGAGCACTGTGATCCCCCCCCCCCAATGATAATAATAAATATGATATAGAATATAATCTTATATCTTTCATTAAAACTTTCTTCTTTTTATTTTTTTGTAGAGAAAAGGCAACTGAAATTTGAAGGCCTTTGTTTCTTTCCTCTCTTTTCTTTTCTTTTTTGGAGTGGAAAAGTCGCTCCCAAGAGCCTCTGGGGGACCCCTCAGCTCTCCTTAAAATGCTTCTACGGGCATGTTCATACTTGGTTTCAACACTGCAATTTCATAATTGAATCTACTAACCTTGGGAATTCATCCAGGCAGATCGTGAATCCGATGTCGCATCCACCACACCCGATCACCGCCTCGTCGCAGCAATCATAGTTAAAGTCCCTCGCATCTCCTAAGTAGTTTTGCAGCTCGAGAGTAAAGGTCCCTGTTCCCAAGACATCCTTCACCACCTTGATAAATGGACATGAATATGTGGTGAAATTAAGTTATTTAGTTTAACCGATCATCAGTCCCACTTGGACCTGTGACAACCTGCGACCAGTCTGCTCCTTGTCTGTGACTGGTAATTACATGCAGGCAATCTTGGAAGAGTCGTGTAACAGGTCTTGGATGATCGCTGTTGGTCGTATAGGTGGTCACAGGTATAGTTGCTCGACCCAGCGACCGAAATAAGTCACAGATAGCTTTAAGATCATGTTTTAATTTTTTTTAATGGTTGAAGCTTCAGTAGTCGCTGCTTTCGCCGTCTAGTCTCAAGTGATCGTGCAACCGGTTGTGTGACAAGTCTTCGGTCTTATTTCTGGCGACAATCGCACGACCGGTTGCGCGACTTGCCTTGCGACTGCACCTGGTCGACCGAGAGGACAGGTCCCACGACTGTTTGAACAATTAAAGGTTTCTATAATTTATCGCAATCTTCCTTGAAACTGCATAGGTGCTGAGATTAAATAATATAGCCATATTATCATCAGCTATTTCCAAATAATTTTGTAGACATGGATGCCAATCTAGAGCAGCTCCGTCATATTCGCCAAAAATCAAATTTCATGGATAATTAAGGCGATAACCATACCGAGCTTATTTAATATAGGAGATATTCATAACAGATTTTACTGTAATATCAAAGCTAGTCATCAGTTTGAATGATAACCCGTAACTTTTACACTTGAGCCAAATTAGTTTTTCGTTACGCTCTTTCCAAAATTAAAGGACGTCGATGCTGGGCTTGCCTCAGACAAAATTTGGAAGACACACGTATGGTGGTTGATCCAGTGTCCGAACACTTTTCAGAAAATCAACGATAGCAAATAAAATATCAAACGAATATCTGTCAAACTTACATAATGAATGCTCAAAGTCCTACAGAAAAAGAAGTTGATGGAATTTTAAAAAGACAACGTAGATTTAATACGATATTCCCTTCCGAGTGAACCCCTTCCCAACGACGCGACGTTTTGGTCCCTTGAAAAAGGTACTGTATTTCCGAACGTGTGACTGTATTTCCGAACGTGTGAAACCTACGGGAAAAAGACAACCTTTGTTTCAATAGTGTGGTTTTCATACACGTAGTCCCACGCGTATGAAAACCCATTTTAGGCGCTTAACTGTACACGTTCGGTAATACAATCTGTTCGGAATTACAATCCTTGACTATATATTTTACAGAGCTGTTTGGGATTTTAAAAGCATAAATAAGCATAAATATAAGAGAAAAAGATGAAACCCACTTTTTACCATCAAAGCTACAGAATACGCTTTGGGGATAAACAAGACTCTTCATAAGGGAGATTATGAAAATATAAATAAGTAAGATTGCATATCAAAGTATAATTTTCGTCTTAAAGGTCATGTAAAGTTTTGGTAAACCGTCCAAAATTGTTCGTCAGCTTTCTTCAATTTTTGTTGATAAATAGCAAGATACTAGCAATACTAAGACACTGTGAAGATTTCGCCTCCTAAAGTTTAATATTAAACAAATGAGAGGCAAAAACTAATTTATATGCCGGGACAGGCACGTAAAATCCCAGCAAAAAGGCATGTGCTATACACTGTTTACACACACACATGTAAAACCAATAATGAGTAGCTACACACAGTGCACAAACGCTGTCTCTATGCGAAGCCCCAAGATTGCTGTGCGGGGAGCCGTCGGGGTGGAAGGATCCTAGCATAATGGCAGTGATCAAGCATTCCTTACAGATATTTACACTGAAATTCACCAGAAATCATAGATGGAATACTAAATGATCTCTTACAGACATCTTTTGATACAAGGAGAACAACATGAGACTATATTTAACATGTTTCTTTCCAATTTTCTTTTTGCTACCAATACTGTACATGAGCTTTAATCTAAATAATGTATTGAAAAGTGAACAAAGGCTCAAAGTCTTCAATTGTATTGTAATATTATTTGCATTTTTGAATCAGTGATAAGAAATGCATTGACTAAAAAGGTGTATGGTATATCAGGTTGTAAATTTAAAAGAATTTTTTTTTTCTTTCTAAGAGTGAGGAATAAATTTGTGGTAAATTGTGTTGAATTTTATCTTGCACAGAAACAAATGTGAAGATAATTCTGGAACTAGAATCTCAAACAGAGTGATGCAAAAAAAAAAATTGATCTTCAAATAGAAAAATTGAGATTCTTAGTTTTCCAATTATAAGGTCTAAGACCTACAAATATAATAACGCAATTAAATCATATTAGTCCGTCTTATGTAATTCTAAAATGATGTGCCTGCAAATGGAAATAGTATAATCATCATGATGATTAACTTACCATCGACGTAAGAATTAGGAATGGGAGCACGAATGCCCGTCTTAACTCCATGGCGCCTTGATTCCAAATGCCTACCAGACTCCAGTCAGGGGTGTGAATTTACACCCCTTTGCGGATCCCGATTATGAAACCTCACACCCCTTGAGGTATATTTTAAGGGTTGGGCCTGTGATTTCATCTTAAGCATATGTAGGCATTATCTCTTTAAGCTGGGTGGATTGTGTAATAGTTAATCATATCAATCGGAGTTTAATGTTCTTATAACCTGGTACAGATTTCCTCTTCATTATTTAATTAGATGTTTGCATGGAAAGGTAAAGACTAGTTTAGTTTATGACGGAATTGAATAAGTGACGTGCCTCTGAGTGTAAATGTACACAATGAGCCTTTCCTCCCAAGTAAATTTTCAAACTGACGGAGGCTGTTCTGGGTGAGATGAACAGATTTGTTTTTGTCAGAAGAAGTTTTGACTTGTACTGTAAAGATCCAAACTGCAAAATGCTAAATTTTCTGGCTCGGCCGCTACCCAACCTCTCATAATAAATTATACATAAATCTACCAATCTACCTCGCTGAAATTCGCAAAATGCACAATCTTCTTCGAGTGGGATGTACCTGTACAGACCCCCCCCCCCCCTCCCCCCCAAGAAATCGCCGCCACTGAAAAATACAAAGTAAGATAAATTTGTATTATTGTAATTATGGCAAATTATTTAGCTTTATACAGTAGATTTCATCCGATTTTATGAATGAATATTTAAGCAAAATATATAATTATTTGTGTCAGTGGTTTAAACACTTTACTGGAGATGCGAAGGTCGTTGGTCGATCTCCGGCACGTCACTTGTGTCCTTAAGCAAGGCATTTTGTCTACATTGCTTCTCTCCACCCAGGTGGTAAATGGGTACCATGAGTAGGATCCAAAAGTCATTGTGGTAGGATAACATGTGTGCGCCTGTAAAATTGCGTCTGCGTGGCTGGAATTCTCCCTAGGGAATAGAGAGCGTGTGCATTATGTGCGGAACATATTATTAATCCAGCGACCGGGGTAATAGAATATACAAATATTGACTGCTCATGAGGATGGATGATTACAGAGCAGTCCATATTTGTTTTATATACCTCATCTTTTTTTACTGATTCAGTTGCTAAGTCACTCGCCATGTTGAATTCTTACGCGCTGCGCGTATATTGAACGCAGTCACGTAGCCTAGCAACTCACGAAAGCGCTCTTAAAACCTGAATACAAAAAGCGTACACAAAAAGCCAAACCTGAACCAAATTTTGTGTACGCATGTGTGTGCAAAAGTCGCGGAGGGGTTACGCGTTCTATCACAGGGTTTTGGCGTTCTATCATTTGACATTAGGTCAATTGATAGAACGCCAAAACCCTCTGACGCAATGATAGATCGAGATGCGCCGTGTCATGTGATATAGTTTTGACCAATCAGTGAATAAGAATCTATGTATGAGGTATATAATAATTATCATGTAAAGCGCTAGTATTATGACCTTTACTTCCTGACAATTAAGGCTATGTATGATAAGGAATAACTCAGCAAGATATTCCCTCCAACTTTAAAATGGGACTGTTTGTTCCAGAAAAAAGATTGATACACTGCAAAATAAAGAAAATATAGGGAGAAAGAATGAATGAGTGAAATAAAAGAAACGAATGAGAGTTATCTGGTATCACTGGTAGTATAAACGTGCAATACAGCTTGATTGCATTCTCTCCTATTCTATTACACCTGGTAAACGGTAGAAGTGATATTAAACAGTGGCGGATCTACACAGGGGGAAAACCGGCCCGTGCCCCCCTCTTTTGAAACCCAACTGGCATACCTTAAGTACACAATGAAAAAAAAAAATTGCCCCTTTGATTGTGTACTTTTCCGATTCTGTGCCCTCTCTTTTACAAAATCCTGGATCCGCCCTTGATATTAAATACCGTGTTATAAAAACATTGAAAGTTGTTTAATTAGTGCCGATGAATTTGACAATTCCCCGAAATTGAGAAAAGAAATTGGCATACCTTATGTACATGGACAAGCCCGAAAATTAATGTGCCCCCATTTAATTTTTCGTCCCCAGAGGTATTTTTGTTTTATTTGCTTGTCAGAATTTTTTCTGAATTGTGCCCCCAACCTTTAACAAATCCTGGATTTATCCCTGAATCCAATTATCTGAAGCACATGTTATCAAGGAAACAATAAATATGGAAAAGACTAAATAATACACTAATATACATGGACATCAATAAACGGTCATCATCTTCTTAAGGTGTCATACAATGTTTAACTATGTTACGTTCTATTTAAAAAAGGGCATAGGTCAAAGGTAAAGGTCAGTGAAAGACTTCCGTTTCTTCTTACGCAATTCAACGAATGAAGCATCCAATAATAGTTATGATGAGTTAATGTCCAAATATTTTTAAAAGACCGACGACATTTTCACGTCTAATATAAATGTGGTTGACACCACTTTCTTCACCATATTAAAGTTGACAGATAATTTATTGTTGTGCATAATAAGATTGCAGACCTCCGGTTCGATGATTTCATATTAACGAATTTGGTTTCAGGGCCATACAAGATAGCGGTTTCGGGTGGGGGTTTCGAGTGAACCCCCCCCCCTAAAAAAAATAGTATTCATATTCTATTTCATTTTTTTCTTAGTGAAAAGCAAAGGTGACCTCAAAATATAAGAGAACCTGCATTTTGCTTGTATTTTTAGTAGAAAAGTCGCTCTCAGGTGCCTGGGGGAACTCCCCTAAAAAAAAAAAAAAAAAACTTGTACGAGCAGTTTCAGTGTTTGAGTACTATGTTAAAGTGAAGAGGTGAAACAGATCTTGAAAATGATTAATCCTTTATGGCAAAGTGCTCTGTCGTCATGTTTGTCTTTAAGATTTGAGGTGTGTTTTTATTCCATTTGGATCATACTGGTATATGTTGGTACAAGAGTTCTTACAGGGATAGATAAGATTATAACCCAAAGGTGCGGACTGGTAGTCATTATTCACCGCTCTAAAAAGCAACGCTTATCTAAAGATCTCGATTTCGTTTTATTTGGTTTCGCCAAATTGTTTTGGGCACAACAAGGCGTCGTCACTAAGATTATAATGACGTCACACAATAGTATAACCTGCAATTGTAACAAAGTATATCAATCAAGAAATAACTAATCATTGTAAATGTATGACTACCCCGCTAAAGCTCATAACTTGATATATTAATGCTGTTGGATAAAATAATGAAAAGACGATTGAAATTGCTTTGTTCGTCAAACTCAGCTATGCCAGATGAAACTATTCCACCATTTGAACAAAGTAATTCTTGATTAAGGGTGCAGACACATTTTTTTTAGCTTGTTCAGGCGAATAAATCAATGAAGCCGAAAAATCTTTATGACGAGAAAATAGTTTATCACAAAGTTTTATTTTATTTCATTTTAAGACAAACTTTAACAATACTAATAGGGTATGCTCGTAAAAAAGAGATGACATAATAAGGTTTGTGCTTATGACGTCACGTGGGTGCGTCACTGCAGTGTGCCGGGCGGTGTCGTATCAATGTATCTTCCAGTCGAATTTAAAACCTTAATTTTGTTTAGAGAGAGAGATAGATAGAGAGAGAGAGAGAGATAGAGAGAGAGAGAGAGAGAGAGAAAGAGAGAGAGAGAGAAAGAGAGAGAGAGAAAGAGAGAGAGAGAAAGAGAGAGAGAGAGAGAGAGAAAGAGAGAGATATGGAGTAGGAAGAGGGAAGAAATGTATACATATAAAAATAATTTTTTTTTTCAACCACCCACGCAAAAATAATTATGGTTTTACAGATCTGCTGGTATCAAATAGATTTACCTCATGCAGGACCCTGTATAAGACAATGATCATCCGAAAGACGTCATGTCATTGATTCGGACCAATCACTCACCTGGGCCACGTTTTATTAAACCAACGGTTGACAAAGTTCAGTGACGAATTTGCTCACAGCCAATCAATTGCAATTATTTCAGCACCCGGTACCTTGTACATCAGTTACTGTAACTTGTTATTGACAACAAGTTTTATGAAACAGTGCTCTGCATTGGAACACACATACTATTCCGATTTTTTCCCACTGAATTGTCAAGGTTCGCATTTCAGTGAATGACAAACAGATAAACTGCCAGTGACAGATATTCAAATACATTAATAAATACTCTATATCTCTACTAAACGCCAGTACCTGTGTCATGTCTAATAGATGAGAAGTATTGAAATAAAAGTCATTTTCTGTAGACTTTTTTTTTCTTTCTTTTCTTAAACTGACATGTAAATTACTGATTTTAGCATTCCTTTTTCATAGCTATTCGTTTTTAATTGCTCTGGATAATTTCCCCAAAACAACATAGCAGTTTTCTGTTTGTACAGTCGCTAAATTGACTTTACAACTGCTAAGTAAATTCTGATCATCATGTCAATATCGTTTTCTTAGTTTTAATTTTTACGTTTTTGTGCCCGAAAAATATTAGTTTTGTGATAAATGGAAAATAAGAGGTCAAAAGATGAAAAACAAACATAAAGTAGGCCCAGTGTAATTGGCCTCGAATTACTGTGACAACATCATGCTAAATATTATCAGCAAGTGATTCAAGCAGTTCCAATGCATTATGCAAGGTTAATTTGAATTTCGGCATGAAATGATCTTCTTTTCAAGCACTCCTTAAAATTGTTTCCATGAAAATTTGGTCTCTCAGTTTGAAAAGACACAGCAAAATAACAAAAACAAAGAACTTAGAGAAGATTATAGAAAAAGAGGGGAGAAATGAAGAGGTCAAACGTTCTCAAGTCGCAAGGGGGCTTCTGAAAGAATGCGGAGTCGATGGTGCACGTGAAATATTGGGCTACTTTTAGCGACCAATAAGACTTCCGGTCCGCGACCAATAAGACTTCCGGCGTCTGCTAGCGCGGAAAACAATAGGATTTGGGGGTATGGTGTCTTCAAAAATTCCAATCGAAAATGAAAGTGTGACATGGGTTATAGAGATGATAAAATTGAGATAAAAAATAATACTCGACACTTCGATGTGAAGGTAAACTGTGTCATATAACAGCAGAAAGCATTTCCTATAAGATGATATAATTCAAGAGCTGAAAACTTTCGATTTCAATTTTTAAGTTGAGATTGTTTTTTTGATTGATATAACCCAAATGCACGCAGATTGTTTTAACTTTAAAGGCTTTTAAAACTGTCGTTTGACATTTTAACTAAATAATGAATTATATGAGATTAAAGCTGAATAGTTGCTCTTTACTCTCATATATGTCACATGCCGAAACTTTTTGTCTGGTTTTTACTGTTTTAAAGTGAAATCAGGGCTCAAAACAGCATACCGGAGGTCTTATTCCCACAACATAGCGGCAATGTTCAGAATTTGTTTGCAACTTTGAAGCCTTTTAAAACTATCGTATAACATTTTAACTAAATGATGACCTATATGAGATTAAAGCTGAATAGTTGTTCTTTACTCCCATATAGGTCACATGCCGAAACTTTTTGTCTGAGTCTTACTGTTTTAAATTGAAATCAGGGATCAAAACAGCATACCGGAGGTTTTATCCGCACAATATAGCGGAAATGTACAGAATTCGTTTTTAACTCTGAAGGCTTTTAAAACTATCGTATGACATTTTAAATAAATAACAACCCATATGAGATTAAAGCTGAATAGTTGCTCTTTACTCTCATAAAGGTCACATGCCGAAACTTTTTGTCTGGGTCTTACTGTTTTAAAGTGAAATCAGGGCTCAAACCTGCGTTTTCTCCCTTTTCTTGTCATTCCTGGGCCCCGTTGCATAAAAGTTACTATTATGGTAACTTTGCCATCAATGGTAACTACCATGGTAACAATGCTCAACAGCCAATCAAAAGCAAGGTTTCCATGGAAGTTACCATTGATGGCAAAGTTACCATAATAGTAACTTTTATGCAAAGGGGCCCTGGACACAAATCGTTTTGTTGTTGTTGTTGTTGTTGTTGTTGTTTTTTTTGTTTTGTTGTTGTTGTTGTTGTTTTGTTGTTTTGTTTGTTTTGTTTTCGAGGGCTTGATCTGGGCATGCAAGGGCGTTGCAGGGATGCAAAGATTTTATAGGGGGAATGTCAATCTTCTTTTGAGAGGGGTATGCCCTCATCGATCCTTCCGTCGGATCACTACGTTCCCTGGTGACAAGAAACGCCACCCTAGCAATATCTCTTTAGTTTTACCCACAGATGTCATGAATATCGAGAACATAATTCCCACTATATAGCATTTTGGAATTTGAAATAAAGTAATCACAAACCTATACAGACATTTTTACTAGAGGGATAGAGCAGCTATAGTTTATTTAATAGGGACATGATTCTTAAATGCAATATTGCGCGGGAAGGGGATATATAAACAGGGAAAATTGAGAAATCCCATGCACAAGTGGCGAAAATGAGAAATGTTTTTTAGCGAGGGGAGGGGCTATATCACAATAGGGACAGAAAAACATAAGTGGTATAGCGCGAATGAGGGAGGAGCAAAAACACTGTTACTAAGAAGGGAGTGGACATAAATGAATAAATTACTATCGCCAATGGAGGCCAAATTAAATTATGACGATTGTATAAAAACACTGGTCTACTGGGGGGGGGGGGGCTGTGGGCGTTGAAGCCCCCTCCCCCCCCAGAGTCTCTTATAACAACTAAATGGTTAAATTTTCTTAGTACTACCCCTTCCATTTTTGCATGCAAGAAATATTTTATTTTATTACAATTTTCTGGAAATAAGAAGAGGAACTTTATTCTCATGCCCAGGCCAAGGACACTTTCCTTTAGGCCTTTACAATATCATGACATTTCTTTGAAAATGGAAGGATTAAGATTGTGAAATAAAGCAGAAGCAGCAATTCCAGGGGAGCTGGGACACACGTCCCCTAGAATTTTTCCAGAACAAAAGGAGAAATATATAAATCAGGGGTACAGCACACTATAGGTCCTGAAGTGCTCTGGAACAAAGTTTTACTATTCAAAATTTTTTGAAAATCTTCTTGTCCGGTCGCTACACTTCCCATAATATACAATAACTTTCAAATAAAGAAAATATGTAACCCGGTACATAGGAAGAAAGGAAAAAAATTGTTAAGATTTAGTAATTTTGTCTCAAAGTTGAATATTGTCGTAAGATAAGAAAAAAATGGTGGATATTAAGCTTAGACTTTGATTCGCCTGTTTCATCAAAAGTGCTCTTAGATGCAAAGCTTCAAAGTACGAAACATAAAATTTTCTCGCGGGCAGCTATATGCGACATGTTTGGGGTACAGGGCAATTCCAAGCAAAACAGAACATGACCCCCAAATTTTCAAATCTGTTGATCATATAAAATTTGAATGTCAAAATGATTGTAAATATTCATTTTTTTCACAATCTGATAAAAGTTAGACATTTAGACATGATCTTGAAATCATTAATTGATTGATCATTAACTGATTTATGATAAATTGTAAAAGAATAGTGAAGGTCATATTAATATGACCTGTTTGCTAGAATACACTTGATATACAGAAATTTAAAATAACATAGTAAGCAAGAATAGCATTTGTTTCTGTTCTGCATAAATTCTCATTCTTCAGTAACCATGGAAACTTAAACTCCAAAATCTGTCATTCCGTAACGCCCAAAACACATAATTTCAACTTATTTCCTAAAAGGACTTTCATTTTGTGATGAAAGTTGATAGATAAATCAAGGTACCTAATACCCACAAAATGTATGTGTTTTTGGTATAAAAAAACATTTTAAATATGAATTATGATATGAATAATTATGTCATTCCGTAACAAAATAATATTACGGAATGACATTACATTCAGTTTTGTGAAAATTTATTCAACCCTGAACATATACATTAGTTCAGCTTAAAACATCAGACAATTATCAACTGAAGTAGAGATGATGAACTTACTTTTCAGTATGAAGATCATATGAAATTTAATGATTTTGATACTTTGTGTTTTGTGTACAAAAAAATGGGGAAAATTGTGTTTTTTGTCTTTCTTTCCTCTATAGCTTTGGTTTCTTGTATTTTAGACCTAAGATATTGATCTAGATGATAGTATCAAGTAGAACAAATCATATATTGAAAAACAATAGAATATATAAGAAATTCATAAACAATGAAAAACATGCAATATAAAGTATAATGTAATGATTAAATCTATCTGAATGTCTTTAAAGCTTCCCAGAAGCCTTTTTTTAAATCAATACTCTTCACAATTTTTCAAAAATCTAATTGTTAACAAATATAAGTATTTTTGAAAAAAAAAATTGCATAAATTATAAAATCTATGAACACTAAGAGAGCTGTGTTTAACACAGATATCTTAGGTCATCAAAAGTTATCCAATCGTTTGCTAAGTCTGTTTTTCAATCTATGTTTTAACTACTTATTTAGATGATATGAATTTCATACACTATTTCCCAATGACTTTCATAAGTCATTCCGTAAAGTTGTTTCATTTCATATTTTGCATCATATTTCAAATATTTTCAAATAGATTTCCACGAACATGGTGACATATCAAAGCTAACATGCAGAATGCCACGGCAATCTTGAAAACTGGATACATATTCAAAGTTCACAGTTTGAGCAATGTTTATTCTGGTTGAAAAGTCATGTCTTTTTTGTGTTTTTCTGTAAAGAAGCAATAGTCAAAATACTTAATATGTCATAAATCTGATGATGAATGGTTGACTGAAACTCAACAGTTGTGAAAGTACCTCGTATTCGTTTATGTATTGTACTATTAATTTGTTTAAAAAAAATGATTACGATATTAATAATATTCTTTTTTCAGACTTGAAAATTCTTTGTGAATGTCATTCCGTAACGCTTGGAATTACCCTATAGCCAAATAAACCGTTGCGAGAGGGGCGAGGTGTGCCCCCCTCGATTCCTTTGTGGCCCAAAAATCTTACCCCCCCCCCCCCGTGTCCGGTGATATGCCTTGAATGTCAAACTTTCTTTTTCTTTTCATTGTACTCGCGCCCACCCTCTTGGCGGCTTCCTTCTCTGATTACCCCCCCCCCCACCCGTAAAACAAGATTTGAAAGGAACCCCCCCCCCCCAAAAAAAAAAAAAAAAAAAAAAAAAAATGTCCTCCCTTCTATACTTTAAGCCCCCTGTGGATGCGTCCTTTCTCCTTTTGCTCCCACTGAATTCTGATTTTTTATTTTGAAAATTGAAATCCTTTTTTTTCTTAGTATTTCGATTTACCTCAACTTCTAATATTTTTAAGATTTTTTTTTTTAGGATCTACTCGTCACTGCGTAAAACTGCCAATATGCTATAGTTTAAAGCCTGATTTCAATTTGCTTCAGGAAGAAGCAGAAAAAAAAAACCTTCGGTATCTGACATATAATTATACATGGGCCGCGGAACGGGGGGCTGCAGCCCCCTCACATTTTGGAGTAGACACGTTTCATAAAAACCTTGGAAGAAAGGTTCGAAAATTGTCATTAATGAGTGAAATCAAATCAGCTCCCCCCCCCCCCCCACTTTCAAAGACGCTCCGCGGCCCCTGATTTTTGAGAGTATAAGAGGTTAAATTTGTTCATGTTCTGAGTACTTGAAGTTGTAAAGAGAAATTCTTCAACATTTAACTTAATATTTATCCCATTATTTATTAAAAATTTCATACAATGCTCTTCACGACAGTCAAAGTTAAAACAATTTATATCCAATTTGATTTTGCTTTCGATTCAACACTGTCCGGAAAACAGCGAATATGCCGGTTTCCATGTGTACTTTGCGGATAAGACCTCCGGTATGCCGGTTACTGCCCTGAATTCAATTTAAAACAGTATATGAACCAGACAAAAAGTTTCTACATGTGATATATATGAGAGTAAAGAACAACTCTTCAGCTTTAACGTAATATGGATTATTATTTAGTTAAAATGTCATACGATAGTTTTTAAAAGCCCTAAATTTTAAAAATGCATTTCGTCCATTTCGGTGTGCAAAGTGCGGATAAGACCTCCGGAATGCTGTTTTGAGCCCTGATTTTAATTTAAAACAGTAAGACTCTGACAAAAAGTTTCGGCATATGACATACATAAAAGTAAAGAGCAATTATTCAGCTTTAGTCTCAAATAGGTCATGATTTAGTTAAAATGTCATACGATAGTTTTAAAAGGCTTCAAAGTTAAAAACGAATTCTCATCATTGCCGCCATATTGTGGGAATAAAACCTCCGGTATGCTGTTTTGAGCCCTGATTTCATTTTAAAACAGTAAGACCCAGACAAAAAGTTTCGGCATGTGACATATATGAGAATAAAGAGCAACTATTCAGCTTTAATCTCATATAGGTTATTATTTAGTTAAAATGTCAAACGATAGTTTTAAAAGGCTTCAAAATTAAAAACAAATTCTGAAAATTTCCGCTATATTGTGGGAATAAGACCTCCGGTATGCTGTTTTGAGCCCTGATTTCAATTTAAAACAGTAAGACCCAGACAAAAAGTTTCGGCATGTGATCTATATGAGAGTAGAGAGCAACAATTCAGCTTTAATCTCATTAGAGGTCATGATTTATTTAAAATGTCATACGATAGTTTTAAAAGGCTTCAAAGTTAAAAACGAATTCTGAACATTGCCGTTATATTGTGGGAATAAGACCTCCGGTATGCTGTTTTGAGCCCTGATTTCAATTTAAAACAGTAAGACCCAGACAAAAAGTTTTGGCATGTGATCTATATGAGAGTAAAGAACAACTATTCAGCTTTAACCTCATATAGGTCATTATTTAGTTAAAATGTCATACGATAGTTTTAAAAGCCTTGAAATTTAAAAACGCATTTCGTCCATTTCAGTGTGTAAACATGCGGATAAGACCTCCGGTATGATGTTTTGAGCCCTGATTTCAATTTAAAACAGTAAGATCCAGACAAAAAGTTTCGGCATGTGACATATATGAGAGTAAAGAGCAACAATTCAGCTTTAATCTCATGTAGGTCATGATTTAGTTAAAATGTCATACGATAGTTTTAAAAGGCTTCAAAATTAAAAACGAATTTTGAACATTTCATCTCTATTGTGGGAATAAGACCTCCGGTATGCTGTTTTGAGCCCTGATTTCAATTTAAAACAGTAAGACCCAGACAAAAAGTTTCGGCATATGACATATATGAGAGTAAAGAGCAATTATTCAGCTTTAATCTCATATAGGTCATGATTTAGTTAAAATGTCATACGATAGTATTAAAAGGCTTCAAAGTTAAAAACGAATTCTGAACATTTCATCTCTATTGTGGGAATAAGACCTCCGGTATGCTGTTTTGAGCCCTGATTTCAATTTAAAACAGTAAGACCCAGACAAAAAGTTTCGGCATATGACATATATGAGAGTAAAGAGAAATTATTCAGCTTTAATCTCATATAGGTCGTGATTTAGTTAAAATGTCATACGATAGTTTTAAAAGGCTTCAAAGTTAAAAACGAATTCTGAACGTTTCCGGTATATTGTGCGGATAAGACCTCCGGTATGCTGTTTTGAGCCCTGATTTCAATTTAAAACAGTAAGATCCAGACAAAAAGTTTCGGCATGTGACATATATGAGAGTAAAGAGAAACTATTCAGCTTTAATCTCATGTTGGTCATTATTTAATTAAAATGTCATACGATTGTTTTAAAAGGCTTCAAATTTAAAAATGAATTTTGAACATTTCCGCTATATTGTGGGAATAAGACCTCCGGTATGCTGTTTTGAGCCCTGATTTCAATTTAAAACAGTAAGACCCAGACAAAAAGTTTCGGAATATGACATATATGAGAGTAAAGAGCAATTATCCAGCTTTAATCTCATATAGGTCGTGATTTATTTAAAATGTCATACGATAGTTTTAAAAGGCTTCAAAGTTAAAAACGAATTCTGAACATTTCCGGTATATTGTGCGGATAAGACCTCCGGTATGCTGTTTTGAGCCCTGATTTCAATTTAAAACAGTAAGACCCAGACAAAAAGTTTCGGCATGTGACATATATGAGAGTAACGAGAAACTATTCAGCTTTAATCTCATGTAGGTCATGATTTAGTTAAAATGTCATACGATAGTTTTAAAAGGCTTCAAAGTTAAAAACGAATTCTGTATATTTCCGGTATATTGTGCGGATAAGACCTCCGGTATGCTGTTTTGAGCCCTGATTTCAATTTAAAACAGTAAGATCCAGACAAAAAGTTTCGGCATGTGACATATATGAGAGTAAAGAGAAACTATTCAGCTTTAATCTCATGTTGGTCATTATTTAATTAAAATGTCATACGATTGTTTTAAAAGGCTTCAAATTTAAAAATGAATTTTGAACATTTCCGCTATATTGTGGGAATAAGACCTCCGGTATGCTGTTTTGAGCCCTGATTTCAATTTAAAACAGTAAGACCCAGACAAAAAGTTTCGGAATATGACATATATGAGAGTAAAGAGCAATTATCCAGCTTTAATCTCATATAGGTCGTGATTTATTTAAAATGTCATACGATAGTTTTAAAAGGCTTCAAAGTTAAAAACGAATTCTGAACATTTCCGGTATATTGTGCGGATAAGACCTCCGGTATGCTGTTTTGAGCCCTGATTTCAATTTAAAACAGTAAGACCCAGACAAAAAGTTTCGGCATGTGACATATATGAGAGTAACGAGAAACTATTCAGCTTTAATCTCATGTAGGTCATGATTTAGTTAAAATGTCATACGATAGTTTTAAAAGGCTTCAAAATTAAAAACGAATTCTGTATATTTCCGGTATATTGTGCGGATAAGACCTCCGGTATGCTGTTTTGAGCCCTGATTTCAATTTAAAACAGTAAGACCCAGACAAAAAGTTTCGGCATGTGACATATATGAGAGTAACGAGAAACTATTCAGCTTTAATCTCATGTAGGTCATGATTTAGTTAAAATGTCATACGATAGTTTTAAAAGGCTTCAAAATTAAAAATGAATTTTGAACATTTCCGCTATATTGTGGGAATAAGACCTCCGGTATGCTGTTTTGAGCCCTGATTTCAATTTAAAACAGTAAGACCCAGACAAAAAGTTTCGGAATATGACATATATGAGAGTAAAGAGCAATTATTCAGCTTTAATCTCATATAGGTCGTGATTTAGTTAAAATGTCATACGATAGTTTTAAAAGGCTTCAAAGTTAAAAACGAATTCTGAACATTTCCGGTATATTGTGCGGATAAGACCTCCGGTATGCTGTTTTGAGCCCTGATTTCAATTTAAAACAGTAAGACCCAGACAAGAAGTTTCGGCATGTGACATATATGAGAGTAACGAGAAACTATTCAGCTTTAATCTCATGTAGGTCATGATTTAGTTAAAATGTCATACGATAGTTTTAAAAGGCTTCAAAATTAAAAACGAATTCTGTATATTTCCGCTATATTGTGCGGATAAGACCTCCGGTATGCTGTTTTGAGCCCTGATTTCAATTTAAAACAGTAAGACCCAGACAAAAAGTTTCGGCATGTGACATATATGAGAGTAAAGAGCAACTATTCAGCTTTTATCTCATATAGGTCATGATTTAGTTAGAATGTCATACGATAGTTTTAAAAGCCTTCCAATCTAGTCCTTCATTCCCATTGACGTTATCGCCAACGGAGATCTGGAAAATTTTCTTTTTCCTTTTTCATTGGAGATTTTGACGACATCATAATCCTCTTATTGGTCGCTGGCTTATTGGTCGCCAGTTTCAAGGATGCGGTCGATGGTGCACGTGAAATATTGCGCAACATATCGAATAACGAACGTCACTTTATTACACGCAACTGCCGGTAAGTGTGTTGTTATTCCATTATTATGTCTGAATTTTATGAAGTATGTTAGGTATGATGAAGTATGTTTCTTAAACGCCATCTGATACTCAATTTTTGGTAATATTTGTACCCCAAAGACCATGGTATGAGTGATAAGAGTGATAAACTGTAGACTCGAGATCTGGCTACAGTCCCACACATTAAAATCTATGTTTGTGTAAAGGGAGTGTTTATGGGGTGTCCAAATTTTGCGCACTGAAGTGTTCAGGAATTTCATATTTGATCCATGATTTCTCACACTTTGTAGAACCTTATTAATATAAATATAAACGAAATGGAGGCAGAATTCATTTGAATCTGCTCATGGGCACTGATGGCCACATTACTATCCGGACTGTGTAGGAACGCAGCCGACAGCAAGCGGGCCAGTATAATGCATCACTATACGAAAATAGCTGTATTTCCTAAGAAACCTGACATAAAACTATATATATGTACCGCTATTATTATCAAATAATTGAAGATTAAAACTTACCAGCTTGTTTTGTGACATTTGGAGTGGGTTTCCTGAAATTTAGGGGAACTTCTGGCGAAATCTCCTATCGGGACTTGGTCAGTGCGTCCATTTTTTATTTTTTCACGATATGATGAAGGGAGCCCTCAGTGTTCGTAATGGTACAAGGCGCGATCGGTTCCTTGATCTCTACCTCGTTGTTTACCTGTTGTCAACACAGCTTTGGTGGTTGTTAATGAGTTAGTCTTACTTACAAGGGTTCTTGGGGCGGATCCATGGGGCCCCAGCCCCCTCCCCTGGAAAAAAAAAGACACAGAAAAATGATGATGACCCTTTATTATATATATACATGTATATATATATATATTTTTTTTGGGGGGGGGGGGGGCTTGTCAGAGAATTTCGAAGGAAGAAGCACCCCAAATGTTGACCTTTTTTCTCAGTTCAGTGCTTGAGTCAGAAAATATTTCCAGAATATGACTCTCCCTCACAAAATCCTGGATCCGGCACTGTTTATTCCAAGCCATTTTTTGTTTGTTTAGGGCCTACGTACTAGATGCAGTGGCGTAACTGGACCTTGGCGTCATGCAAGAGGAGCAAAACTTATGAGGAAATGATGAGCGGAGTGGATCGAGGGAGATCCCGTATTTTTTTCTTCTCGTCAGCCCTTCAAAAGTCTCTCGGGGGGGGGGGGGGGGTGTGTAGTGACATTTTTTTTCTTATTGCCAGCCCTCCAAAAGTCGCTCAGTGATGGGGGTGGTGAATTTTTATTTATGTATTTTTTTTTTGGTCGCGAGCTTACTGAGATTATATGGGGTCCAAGTTTTCCTCCATACTATTCTCTGACATTAAAAAAAAAAAAATGTTCTGAAAGAAAGGCACAATGTAGTATAATTCTCACTTTGTTAACCTTTTTTTTTTTTTAAAGAAAGGCACAATGTAGTATAATTCTCACTTTAACCTTTCGAATTACAAAAAAAAAAAAAATGAATAATGCAGTTCGCGGCCCGCGCGACCCGCGGTCCGCTAATGATTTTTATCAAAAGATAATAATATTTAAAAGTATTTTTAATGTTTGGAACGTATGCATCAATTCATTAAAAGGTTCAATTAAGAGAATATTACAATACATCGTAATGATAATCGCACCCTAAAGACTTACACAACGGACAAACTTTTTTCTTTTACGGGTGAAATTGTCACCAGTCTCCTGGATCAGGTAGCGTATTTATATACCCTCACCAATTTCCTAAAATTAAAGGGGGGGGGGGGTGGTTTTATGTCGTTCAAGGTTAATAATTCCGATGGTTCTTCTACTGTGCAATGGGGTTCGTTACATCTAGGTTCATACGGGGGGGGGGGGGGGGGGGGTCACTCGCAGACCGAAGTGGTACCCATGCGTGTCCGAGCACCTCAAAATTGGATCCTATAAATGGTGTAATCCTTGGTGTCAAATTCTACCCCCATGATGGCGTAAATGGCGTAAGATTATGTAAAATATACCCCTACTAATGGCGAAAATGGCGTATAATTATGTAAAATATACCCCTAAATGGCAAATGGCGTATGCAGGGGTGTTGCTAATTTTTCTTGAAGGAGGTAACTTCTATTTTATAGGAGGTACCATCATTGCGAGGGAGCGAAGCGACCGAGGGGGGAGGGTGTGGGAGGGGGGTATCCCCCCTCCCACGGTAGGGAGCTTTTGCATTTTTGAACTTGAAATCATGCAATCTGGTGCATACCTATGAACAAAATTTGAATTAATCTTTTCTTCTACCTTTCCATACATGTATGTATATTAAACATATATATTCATGAACAATCACAACTGCAGACAGCAGAAATGAAAAATACATTACTCTAGACTCCTTCTCTGAGCTTTTTTTTTTTATATTGTGCCCCCCCCCCCAAAAAAAAAACAAACTCTTGTATCTAATCATAATGTTAAGATTTTTCATGGTTTGACATGAAGAGCTAGGGTCTACTTTTATCCTTGCATGATGATTTTTGCATGAAATGGTCATAGTTTTGAGGACCTACATGTACTGCCATATGCATCTCAGTCATGTTACATGTATTATGAAATTCACACTTTTCACAGTACACCACTCTGTCTCTCACACCACCCTCCACTGTTCTGTCATTCACTTTCAAATGATTACAACAATAAGACTAGATTATTATTTTCATCAATTTGTATGGTTACTTACTTTTTAATTTTTATTAAAAGGATACCCCTTTTTCTTTGGGGGTACATTTATCTTTTTAGATCATGATGTCTAATATTAGTTTAGGCCCAAGTCATTTGGGGGGGGGGATTTTAACCATTTTACAGACAAAAGGCAAATACACAATCCTGATCATTGGTGAAAATAAAGTTTAATTCTTTGAGATGCGTTTAATCATTTTTTTTTTTTATGCAAGAGGGCCCTGGTCTGGCTAGTTTCAGTCTTCTTGACACAAGGTGAAAAAACTCCAAATTCAAATTTGCCCAGCCCTGCAAAAATTCTGGCATTGTGGAAATTTAAATCCCAAATTATTTATTTATTTTTTAAATATAATCACAAATTATTTTTTTATTTTATTTTTTAAAAAATATAATCAGTATTTACAATGTTGCAGTGACCACTGATACTGTCAATAATTACTGGTGGCTCGTGTGTGAAAGATGAATTATTTTATTGTTACTGCGATGGCGCTGGCCGGCACTACTGCAGCTGCACACTCCATGTGTGTGCATAACTTTGGGCAGGCTTCTACTTGAATGATAATTTGTACTACCAGTACTTCCGTTCATTTTATGAACACACTGACCACTAAATAATAAAAGAAATGTTATTCAGACAGCTATGGTCTTTCTTGTCTTTTATTATCGTCTAAAATTATTTTTCCCTTTCGAATTTCAGCTAACTGCGACAGTCATGTGTACATGTACATTTTTAGTACGAAGCCGTGTGCGACTGTCATAGACATAGGCACGGCAGTGCCCCCGGACGAAAGACAAGAGCGAAGAGACCATCTTTATTCGGGGAAATTGACTCGGAAGTTCGGAACAGACACGAGAGAGACCATAAAACTGGTTTATTCATTGATCTTACCCATCCAACATGCACTGCATTGACTTGCTCCGAATATAAAATAACATTTAAAAAAAATTGACCAGTGACAGTGACAGTGTCGCATGTACACACCGTACCACCACTACCAGCTCAGCTAGCTAGCTGTAGCTCTCCGGCGGATGCATACGCATGCGATTGCATAACCGGCGCCGCTGCACTGTACTGCATGCCACGGCCGCTCTGGAGTAAATATAGTCCTCGAAAACTGAAGTCAGCCAATACAAAACTCTCGATTGCCGATTTGAAGATTTGCGCATCCCGGAAATAAAACATTTACGCTTCATTGGACGTGTGTGTGTATGTGTATGGGTTTCCGTGATGCGCGCACGAATTTTCAAATCGGCAATAGCGAGTTTGGTCACGGCTAGCATTCAGTTTTTTGAGTGTGCATGAGAGCTATAGCCCCGTACTACCGTACACACTCATTTTCGTCGGAAATCGCGTTCGTCGACGACTATCAAGATAGATCGATGGGCTGTGCATGTGTGGCAGAAGTTATGAACGAAATCGAGGGAATTTCCGATCATCATAAGCTCTCCATGTTTTGGGGGGAGGGCTAGTATTTGCTCAAGCAAAATGCCTATAAATGGGCTTGCATTAATACATTTTTTAATCAGTATATAGGAATTACAGCCGGTAAGAAATGAGTGTAAAGGCGGCAAGTTTTACCGGTTACCGGCTTTTAGCGACATCCCTGCACGGTATGACAGTGTAAACGAGACAAATGACGTAGAACAATGTAAAATATTTCTCTTAATGGCGTAATTGGTATGGCGCAGTGTTTAAATGTACCCAAAATGGTGCAAATGGATGAGATGCTGTACATAATTCAATTTCATGACATATTTGAAATCATCATACACTTGAAATAAGCCGTCTGTGTTTCAGTGTTGGAAAAAAGGCGTCGAAGAACCAGCTAAACATGCTAAATGGTAACCCTTTTCTCAAAAGCGTCGAATATAAGACTGAAAACACCCCTTTTTTCCCAAACATGACAAAGACGTCGTCGACGCCTTGGGTCGGAAATCCGACCCTTTTGACGTTTTTTTTTTTTTTTTTTTTTTTTTTACACGCTTAATTGTACCACTACAGGCTGCGAGTGATTCCGAAAATTTCATCACTCGGGCCTGCGCTTACACAATAAATGTGATGAGGACTCTAGTTGATCTGCCTAAGTTTAGAGCTTTGAAATAATCCGTTCGAAATGTCGCTTTATCTTTCCAAAGTATACACGCTATATACCCCTCACCAATAAATAGCCAGGTCCGAGGGTTACCCATTTGAAATCATATTACTGGTAATTTATTTCTGTATTTTCATTTTTGTTTTTCAATTTCAATTTAATGACATTTATTTCCAATATGAGTGTACAGAGTAATAAATGAGCAAAAACAATGTCCATGTATTTTTAACAAAATTATGACAAAATATACATTCATGTGGTACATACATATTTGGAGGACACACCTCTATTTAAAGTAAAAGCTTGGGGCGAGGTCCCTTAGTACATAGTACATAATAGTACATACATGTACTTAAAAAAAGGGGGGAATTCCTAGACCGCTAAGCTTGACTGGAGGGGGGGGGGGGAAGAAAGAAGGGGGAAAAGAGGGGGAAAGAGGAAAAAGGGGAGAATGGAGGTGCAACATAAAAGGAGTACGGAATAGATAAAATCAAGTTCACGAAGAAACAGAGAGAAGGGAAGGAGCGAATAGACCCGCAAAATGCGGATGGAGGAGCTAGGTGTCTTAAACTATCATTCATATTTTAAGATGAAGTGAACTGTTTTTTCATCCTTCTTGCAATGAGAAGCTGGCAAAAGATGCGGAGATGATGGAATTTATGGGGGGGGCACTCGTTTTTCCAAAGGTTTGTTTTTCCGAAGGTTCGTATTTCCGAAGGTTCATAATTCCGAAACACAAATTTCCCATGCCTGGGGGGTTCATAAAATGAAAAAGGGTTCATAATTCCGAACATTTGTTGCATTATTCCGAAGGTTCGTTATTGCGAAGATTCGTTTATCTGAAGGTTCATAATTCCGAAAATGAATTAGGTTTCATATTTCCGAAGGTTCATAATTCCGAAAGTTCGTATTTCCGAAAATGAAATTGGGTTCTTAATTCCGAAAATGAAATAGGGTTCATAATTCCGAAAATGAAATAGGGTTCGTAATTCCGAAAATGAATAAGGTACTTAAAAGGGAGGGAGGGGGGGGGCCAAAACAACTGAGCAGCCCCGCCCCTTCTCCATATATCAAGGGTCCCAAAAAGGGGGGAGAGAGATAAAAGAGGAAAAAAATATTGCAGAATAAGATCCAGTGAATTACATGTATCTGGCGGTTGCCGGATCGGTTCTATTTTTCCTGTTATTTTATGTTTTTATTGTTTTTATTGTCCTCCTTGACAAATAAGCTTGACAAATAAAGGAGGACAATAAAAGCTACGACCGTCTCATAGTGACATTTCTTTCATTATATATATATATATATATATATATATATAAGGAAAGAGAAAATTTTCTGGCGGCCGTCTGATAATTCTATCCTTCCTTAATATGTTATGTTGTAGACAGAAAGAGAAAATGAATGAAGGATAAAAACAAAGAATAGCATAATGAAAGATAGTAAGAGAAGAAGATAGAAGGAAAAGGAAAGAATAACACGGAAAGATAGAATTATTCGGCGGCCGCCAGATATAATTCACTGGTTCTTATTCTGTAATAGTTTTCTTTTCTCTTCTCTCTCTCTCTCTCTCTCTTTGGACCCTTGATATAGAGAGAGAGAGAGGGGGGGGGGGGGCTGCTCAGTCATTTTGGTCCCCACCCCTCCCTCCCTTTTAGGTACCTTATTTCATTTTTGGAATTATGAACCCTATTTCGTTTTCGGAATTACGAACCCCATTTCATTTTCGGAATTACGAACCCTATTTTACTTTCTGAAATACAAACCTTCGGAATTATGAACCCTCTTTCTTTTTCGGAAAAACGAACCTTCGGAATTACTCGGAGTATAACGAGCCTTCGGAATAACGAACCTGCTATCGGAATTATGAACCTCTGGAAATACGAACCTTCGGAAAAACGACACGTAACCGAATTTATCATGCGTATACGGATACGATTTGGTGGGGGGGGGGGTCGTCCTCATATCAGCTTACCAATTTATAAATCTTGGCGCTCTTTCTGAGAGTGGAAATGTATTTTTGTCATCAAAATATAAGATAAGACATTCTTTTCAATTCAATTTTATTCAATTCCAATAAAGTATTAAAAAAAAAAACAGAATACAATCATGACACACTAACAGTATAAGTCCATCAATAGTACAGAATAAGGTAAAATAATAAGACAATAACACACTAAATACAACAGATAACAATACAAGATAGAGCATTATTGGAAATGGGTGGCCATAAAAAAGCATGAGGATTTGTTATCATTTGTTGAGACGACTGAACATTCAATACAATATAGAAAATTTAAAAGATATTAGAGTATTATAAAGGAATAAATAATTACGAATATATGACATATTTTGAAAAAATACATATTACCGCACAACCCCAACAAAGGACAATACAAGGCAGTAAAATCAAGTATTCAAAATTTCAAACAAAAGTTGTGATTAAGTAGGATTTGAGTTTTCTTTTAAAGGTATTTGTTGAGTTAAGTGACTTTATTTCAAGTGGAAGATTATTCCAGATAACAGGAGCATGCTGTCTAAAAGAGAATAGTACGTGAGTTTTATTAACAGTCCATAAATGATATCATTTTTATTTCTGCTTCTTGTATGTATTATGGTCATGTGTACAGCTGAATTCAAAGTGAGCATTGATGATAATGATTTATGGAACATGTTTAAAAAGTAATATTGCACAGTTTAAGAGTTGATTTGAAAGACTGTAAGAACATATTTAACAAATAATTCTTTAGTATGGGCTTGTCTCCAAGAAAATGAAGAGGTACGAATAACTACTTTTCTGTAGTATATACAATGATTGCAATTTCGTTGAATATGTGTTTGCCCACACTACAATAAGATAAATAAGGCAAGATTAAGGTATTACACAAAGTAATGAGAATACGTCGAGCGAGGCAAGACATTTCTAAGTTTGCGGATGACACCAACATTTTTGGATATTTTGTTTGTTACATCTATCATATGGTTATTCCATTTTTTTCACTTTTTCTCCAATCAAGACACCTAAAATGTTTATATGACTTACACCTTTTATAACTTGATTATTCATTAATGATATCTAATAATTCTACGGTTATTGTTTTTAGTAATATTAACATAAAAATATATATGATTTGATTTTTTCCATTTAAAGATACTTTGTTATAATAAAACCATTCACATACATTCTGCAATTCAAAGTTTAGAATATTATTCAAAGACAGTAAAGAATCATGAGAAACTAAAATGTTGGGGTATCATCCGCAAAGAGTAGAAATCTCAACTTATTTGAACAGTTTGGAAGATCATTAATAAATATCAAAAATAAAATAAATGACATAAAAAGAACATACATGTACTTAATAAAGCAGAAAACCAACCCAAAATAATACGGAGTGATAAGTGCCTGAATAGGCCATCAAGTTCTAAACTCTCTTGCATGGGCTGTACCAACAAGCCTTTCCTGTTTCGTAAGCTAAGTGTTTTAACGGGCAGGAGCAATAATTGAAAAAGTCTGTGAGAGAAAATAGCCACCCCGCCTATTGTGTCCGTATGACGTCACTGTAGAGCGACCTCAGACTGCCTCAGAGTACGCAACACGTCGAGAGCAGTCGTCATGTCGGTAGATGTTCCTGTTACAAGAAAGAAAAAAGAGGGCTGTAAATGTAAGTTTTTATAACTTTCTGCCTTTTGTATCGCAACATATTGCAACATGAATCTATAGAGACTTAAACTTAAGTATCAGTTCGCCCACAAAAACCTCCATTCGAAACAAAATTACACCTGTATCCCCAGTACCAAGTATACACACATAGTTCCCGGCTAATGGTCAGTATGACCATTTGACTTGCTGATGTGCTCATGGGTGAAACTGGAATTTAGGAAATTAACTGACAGAAGGAAGGAGACCAAAGTCAAAGACATCTTCATCTTGATCACTTATCCAATGAACAAGGTTATAATATAACCTTGTCCTCCCAAACCAATAGGTAATGGTGAAAACACGTAAGGGCAGCCCTCTACTGCTGTACTACTGCCAGCCACAGTAAACAAATGCAGATTTCCTCTCTCCACAGAGAGAGGGCAGCAGTACAGAAGGATCAATCAGTCTCAACAGAAAAACAGAATGAACACAAAATTTGATGCTTAAAATTCCACATTCCCAGAATCATTGGTTTAGCTGGTCACCAAACAAGAGGGACTTTCACAGACAACTTGCTGGTAAGTAATATTTTGAGTTTCACTATTTTGATCTGATATTTTGGCTGGATATATTACAGCAGGTTGCAGCTGCATAGTTTCAAGTGGGGCTGAGTGGTTCAGACACACGAGTGATCTTGATTGAATTTTGATGTTGCACAATAATTGAAAAGAGAATTACAATTCTGCTGGCATCTTCTCGAGAAATTAAATTTTTTCAGGCCACTGCTGTAAAGTTCGTCTTTCATTTATGAACACTTTAAAAGAAAGAAAAAAAATACACAAGTATGCTTATTGTTAATATTTTTATCGTTTATTATTTGGTTCAAAGAAAATTGTTGCAAGGTAGACCTAATTAGTCTAGATCTACAGGATCCTCTTCGCATTTATGATGTTGATTTTTTTTTTACACATTAATTTATTGAGATTTTCTTTTGAGATTTTTTTCTTTTTTGGTACATGTAGTCTGCATAAAATATTCTTGAATCGTTTCAAAACTTCTTGGGGGGGGGGGATTTCCCATAGAAAACATTGAAGTGATATTGTTCCTTTGCCCCCCCCCCCCCCCCAAAAAAAAAAAGTCAGTTGATTTAGTACTGTAAAACCAGAAATCTTCGGTACATGAAACTTCCATGAATTTCGAGAATTGTGAAAGTTTCATGCTGCGAAATAATCAAATCATAATTGAAACAACATTAAATTATTGCATTTCGTGAAAGTTTCTTGCTGCAAAATTGGCTGTCATTAACAATTCACGAAAGTTTTATGTCTCGAAAGTTTATGGTTTTACATTAAATAATATAAGCTCTGAATGTAGATTAGTACCTATATAAGAAACTTAAAATGCACAATTGATTATCTCGTTCAAGTGTAGATTGTCATTTTTTTTTTTTTTTTTTTTGGATTTTGTTACAGATTGAAACAAAGTTAGGTGCTGGCACATGTTTGAAAATGGGAAAGAAACGTTTCCTGTTGTTGTATGGATCGGAAACCGGCCAATCACAAGCTATAGCAGAAGAGATCCATGAGTTGTCTGCAAAACATGATCTACAGTCAGAAATCCATTGCCTCAGCCTCACAGAAAAGAAGGTAAACTTGTACTGCTCATACTTGTTCATCAACATGTTATGTTTAAATAATGAACAGCTATGAATATAAAGGGAAATTTGAAATAGTGCTGTTCTTTTTGTTCAGTGAACTTTAGATTTTTTGTATATTTCATGTTCTCATAATTGTACACCATTGTGCTTAATGTTTTGCAATCTGAAGAGGATAATTTATGAAAATTGAATATTTGGGAAAATTGTGGAAGTAGGGGGTAACGCCTCGTGAAACCATCATATGTGAAAGTTTGCTGACATCCCACTGAGATGTGTTAAATTTGTAACTCAAGTTTTAATAGGGTGTCTACGAAACTGAGACTATTTTATTTCAGTTCCATGAAAGCACTGAAAAACTTTAAAACTAATAGGTTTATCCTATCATAAAATAATTACAGTTCCTGATGCATGAATTCATTCCGCCTTTTTCTTTATCCTTTTCTGCTAATCGTTTTTAATTTTGTTCTGGTTAAATGGCTTCTGTAACCAGTTTGTAATTTCTTTGCTACACAGTTCAGCCTGTCCAAAGAAACATGCATGGTTATGGTTGTCTCAACTACTGGAGAAGGAGAATGTCCTGAGACGGCCATGAAATTCTGGAGGAGGCTCAGGAAAACCACCCTTCCTCCTGATCATTTAGCAAATCTCAACTATGCTTTGTTAGGTAAGACCATTGATTTGTAATATTAATTTATTTATTTGTATTCTATTAATTTTTACTTTTATTTTTTACTTTTTTTGGGGGGGGGGGGGCTTCTTGAAGAGAAGGTTGAGTTCTGGGAAAGGTGAAAAATAATTTATCAGCTTTCTCATTCATATTATGTCACTTTAGAAGAACATCATAGTAGAAATGTCCCCTGAAAAAGATTGCTCTTCAAATGCCCTTGTATTAAAAATATGACAAGAAATAGCTGAAGTGTTCGGGCTGATCTTCATTTTACACATGTGTGTTCAGTCCCATATACCCATTTTTGTGTGCAGTGCATGTGTTTTCCAGCGATATTGGGGCAATTTCTAATCATTTTGATGATTCCAAAACCTCACAGTATACACAAATTCTTATGTAGACATGATCACCCTTTCCCAGTTCATTTGCTTTGAGACAATTTCTTTAACAATGTAATCACATGGCCAGAACTCAACTTTATCTTTCATCAACCCATATCATCTGAACATCTTGTGCTGGGTAAATATTTGCATTGGGAAAGAACCAAATTATTAGAAAGAATTTCTGCAATATACTGATTGTATCATAACTAAGACAGTAATATTAATGATATCGATAAAAATTTAGTAGGTTTGCCTTTTACTTAAAGATACTAATCACAAAGATGAAGTTTGCAAGTAGCAGTGTACTTGACTGAAAGTGAGATGAAGTAATCAAGAGTTATTGCTTGTTGAGTTTAATTAGCATACATTTGTACAACTGGGTACAGGGACAGTGTTTATTGTTAAAATTTTCAACACTGTGAGGTTGACAAATATCGTCGTGAATATATGATGTTGTCAAATCTTTGAGAATCATTGGCATCATGTATTCTCATGACTTCATGTTTTCTAGCACTGGGAGACTCGAACTACAGCAACTTTTGCAGAAATGGGAAGAACTTTGATGAGAGATTACAACAGCTTGGTGCTAAGCATTTCTATCCCACCGGATATGCAGATGATGCCACAGGGTATGTTGTCCTGTCCTTTGTTCGTGAATATGATGGTTACCGAAGACTTAGAAATACATGTACTTTCCTTCCAAAGCTATCTCTGATTAATCTACAGCTGTGATACAATGTCATATCATAGATGAGTATCATTGGTAGGGTCTACAACAATGTTGTAGTCAAGACCTCAAGATCAGAGACCAAGACCTTATTAAGTTTAAAGGAAATTGGTCCAAGGCTGAGACCGAGACCTTATTAAGTTTAAAGGAAATTGAAACCCAACAAACTTTAGCTGGTAGCGTTAATAAAAATTTTGAGCCAGTTAAGAATATCTATTTAACCTTTTTATACAGAAATCAGACATTAATTACGGTTGTTGCACAGGCTGTGTGTAAAGCCATGAAACCAGTCCCAAACAGCCTGTGCAACAACTGTAACTAATGTCCGATTTCCGTATAAAAAGGTTAAATTAAACAAGTTTAAAACGATCAGTGTTGGTTCTAAAATTTCGAACAGGTCTCAAGATGGTGTTGAGATCGAGACCTGGTCTCGAGACCTACAACACTGGTCTACAATTAGAGTAAGATCAACGCTAAATTATAAATTTGCGATTTCTCAAAAATGGGGCATTCCAGAATTTACTCTTTTGCAATTAACTCTTATAGATATAGGTTGTTTCTCTATTAATTCTGATTTAAAATTCCTTCTAAATTCACATATTGAAATGGTACCGTATTGAAGGTAAACTTTAAAAAGACTTTTCTTCAAAAGTTCTCTTTTAAAGTTGTGTAAATTAATTTAAGTGCTTGCGGAGGAAAATTTTTTAATATTGATAAACATGGATCAATCAAGCTATTGTTTGTCAGTTTAAGCATTAATCTTATGCCTTGAATTTGTTATTTTCTTTGCCTAAACCTCTGAAGTAATTTCTTATTCTGTCATTCAGGTTAGAGGTTGTGGTAGAACCATGGATAGAAGGACTTTGGAAAGAACTTCACAGAGTCATGGATAACCAAAGTTTACAGGACCCAAACAGCTGTGTTGAAAATGGCCATCCAGAAACCAATGGGGAAAGAAACATGGATGATGGAAATGAAAGGACGAATGGAGAAAATGCTGAAGTTGGTATAGGTGGTGCAAGAGCAACTCAGGATGGTGCTCTGCATGGGGATGTGACAGAACAGACACAGTCCAAACCCAAAGAGCCAAGCAATAACAAAAGTGCAATGCCAGGCAAGGATGCCACCCTGGTGAATGGTTCTGATGCACCAGACAGTTCTGAAGACTCGAGGAATGTTGCTCACAGCTTGCCAAGAACTACATCACAGTCATCCAGGATGGTTCCAAATGCCAGAGAGGAGGAGTCAACAGATGGAAAGGCAGAGGGACCCATGGTGGCATCACTTACACAGTCTATACCTCCTCTCAGTGAAAGTGGACTCACCCTACCTGTGCTGCCTCCCCCTTTCCTGAAAGTGGCATATGCCCATAATGAAACAGTAGTAAGTATAAATTTATCATGCATTCTACCACAAGCCTGTGTATATTAAGGACATTTTTTATTTTAAAGCCAATTTTTTTTCTTGTTGTCAAAAATCAGTTGATCAAAATAGTGTTAGTGTAAATGCATTTTATGTGTAAATAAATTTTTATGTTGCATGTAATTGAAATGTAAACACCTTTCAAAATCTGGAGAGATTTCAGTTTCAGATATTATTTTTACTTTTATGTTTTATTGAATCATTCTATTGAATCATTCTGCTAATTATAAAACATTTTGAAACAAATCTGAGCTATAGGTATCTTTTTCCTTCACCTATTTGCAAATTCCTATTCTACACAGTAAGCAAAATTGATGTAATAGTTTTTCCTGAAGGTAACATTTCCCTCTACATTCTCCTTTTGAGTAGAAAGAAGACTTCAAAACTGTAGTTCAGGGGTGAACAAACAACAGTTAATGTGTACCAGTCATCTGAAAAAATAATTTGTGTACAGCTAGAAAGTATAGAAATCAACCTCAAAGAACTTTATCTGGCATTCTATAGGTCAACAGTTAAGGGGTATGAAGGAAATAAAGGATAACATAAAAATGCTTGCGTGGAACCGAACTCCGAGTTTGCGTACCGGTGTTTCGAGTAGTCTACTTGTGAGTCACCTTTTAATATGCTTATAGAGAGCTGAATTAAAATTGCAATATCTCATTATAAAATTAATATTTGAAGCCTATATTTTGAATATAGTATAATGACATGGAACCTCTAACATACAAAGCAAAGTATTTTTTGGTGAATGGTACCCTTTAATGACAACATTATTTATGCAAGGCAGAGTACATGTAAGGGATATGCTGCAAGTAGTATAAGTTAAAATGTATAAATTAGAATGTAACATGAATATCTTTTTTAACTGTAGGACATTAAAGCTCTGCCTATACAAGGGGGAGCAGCTCTTCCATCCTCATCCTCTGGTGTCATCCAAGCAACAGTTGTCAAGGCAACCCAGCTGACGAGGGATGATGCTGTCAAGACTGCGCTGGACATAGAGCTGAAGGCTCCAGTAAGAATATTTGTTTAACAATCATGTTTGTATTTTTGTGTTATATTGTGTGTAGGATCGGTAAACAAACAAAAGGTACGCAAGTCATTTTACAATTCATTTTTAATAACAGGGTCATGAATGATGTTCATTCATTTTCCAGTAAACGGCCTAAAAAATTAGTGCTGTGATAGAGTTGTGGGCTTCGCAGTTCTGTTTCTTATGACACACAGATGAGTGAGTGCACGTAGCAACCTTTGTTGTGCACACATACTTTTTTTTCACTACAGATTAAAAAGGTTCTTACTTTGCCATGGCAATTTTTTTGTGGTTTAGGGCATTTTTTGAACAAGGCTTAAAGGTAGAGGGAATATACCGAAAAGAAAGCCATGAAGTGACTTGGAAGAGACTACATGTGTTAGGAGTAAAATCAGACTGCAAGAGTGCGCAAGAATCTGTAGAGAATAGAAAATGCTGCAATCAGCTGGATTTGGAGAAGAAGCCATGATATTTTTATTTATTTATTTATTTATAATGGTTTATTAAAACTTTGCAAAGTTGTAGCCCGAAGGCTAAAATAAATTGCAATAACAGGATACATAATTAACAACAATACATTATGCATATAAATCCATATAATAGAACTAAAACAAAATAACACGTATTCAAAATTGGGTACTTAAAAATGCTATATAGGTAACTGATAATAAATACATATATTAAAATAATACAATAAGAATGAATTTATAAGGGACTATATACACAGACATCAAAAGAAATAATGAACTATGGGGAAATTATGAACAAACATAAGAAACATATACCGAACCTCAAAGGAAGGAAACACACTCTGACATAAAGAAATAAAGGGAGTACCAGGCAACAACAAAATAACAATCAAATTAATCTTAATGAAATTGAATTGAAGCAAATAATAGGGCTTACGGATAATAAATGGAGTGGGGATAAAATTTGGCGATCTAACGCAGCATTTCAGCATACATAATTATCTTAAACTATTTAGAATTAAAAAGATGTACAAGATATGGAATGGCACTATTCTTCATTCTAGTGGTTTTGCTTTTGATTTCTGTCAGTTTTTTGGGGTGCCTCAATGACTTCCTTTGCGGGGATGGGGGAAAATATTCTTGGAACTGATTGGTATTTGTAAGTGTTTTTTCCATAAAGGAGAGGCACAAATTCTCTCTCCATTCACTGAGCTTAGTCAGATTAGACAAAGTTAGGGCATGTTCATATGTACAGTAACGGCTTCCGAGAATTATACGTAAGGCACGTTTTTGGATGGATTCAATACTATTGGATTGTCTGGTGGTGAGCCCACCATGCCACACAGGACAACCATACTCACATATTGGTCTGATATAGCAGCGGTACACGGTAAGTAGATCCTGAAAAGGTAAGTAATGGCGTTTTAAGAGTCGAAGCATATGTAGTTTTCCATTTGCTCGTTTGACAATATCATGTACATTAGAGTCCCACTTAAGGTCACTTTGAATTAAAATTCCCAAAAGTTTAACGTTGTCCACATATTGCAACCTGTGATTATCAATGAATATGTCGGGCAAGATAGGTGGATTTCTTGAGAAACTCACATTCATTACACTGCACTTGGAAGGGTTAAGGGACATATTGTTCTCCGAAGACCACTCGGACAAAGCTGTCACTGCGTCCTGGAGATGGGACGGTTGAGCAGATGTTCGGGTTTCAACACGTGTCATATCGTCGACGTACTTGAAAGCCCTTATGCCATGCGGCGGAGCTGCGTC
Organism: Heliocidaris tuberculata; assembly: GCA_025618425.1. NCBI lineage: Eukaryota > Metazoa > Echinodermata > Echinoidea > Camarodonta > Echinometridae > Heliocidaris > Heliocidaris tuberculata. The sequence continues at coordinate 33,242,384 of CM046832.1, forward strand.
ATTGATATGATATGAAAGTTACAGGTAATAACATTACAAACCCATGATATACTGCCAAAAAAAGTCATCTTAGTTTGCAATGAAAGGTGATAAAAATGTGTGTGCTCCATGAAAAACCCTGTTTCTTACACCTCGAACTAGGCTTGGTCCAAAAATCATTTGTTCTCTTACATCAGGAAAACTTGATGAGCTTCCAACCAGGTGATTCCTTCGGCATCATCTGTCCGAATGATGGTGAAGAGGTCACCGATCTTCTCCATCGTCTGGGACTAAGAGAGAAGGCGGATGTGCCTTTCAGGGTATCAGTTCTGGAAGGCACTAAGAAGAAGAGAGCTGCCATAGCTGACTTTGTCCCACCGTTCAGCACCCTCCGCCACATTTTGACCACATGCTGTGACATCAGGGCTCTTCCAAAGAAGGTATGTTACGTATTGAGAATGTGCTTGATTTATTTAAGTGGTGCAGGACAAACCTTGCAATTATCATGACTGTTTGCTGTGCTCATTACCCTACAACATATTGTATAATTACTACAAATTTTATCCTGCTGGTTTTGATCCATTTTAGTTGTTTGGGGTAAAATTTTGTAGGATTCTGTATGAGTTTACTTTGTGCCGTCATCACAGCTCAAGACCACCTTTGTCAACACTGTGGAGGTGATGTGCTTTAGTGGTTCGTTCACTGATTTTTAGTAAAAAGGTTTAGGGTTTGAATCCCAGCCCGGCATTTACCACTCTCCACCCAGGTGTGAATGGGTACCTGATAGGCTAGAGTGCTGCACATTTGGCTGCTCTGCTATGACTGGGGTAATAATATTGGAGTGCAATTGGTGTCACAGCATGACGGACACGAGTGCTGTAAAAGAAGCCACCATGGTACTTGTTGTTGTTATTATCAATGTTACTATTGACTGTTATCATCATCATTAGTTATGACCATTCTTTTTTCCTCTAGGCTTTCTTGCGCACACTTGTGGAACACACAAGTGATCCCAAGGAGAAGCGACGTCTTCAGGAGCTTTGCAGCAAACAGGGTCAGGCGGACTATGCAGCTTTTTTACGGGCACCAGGTCTCTCGTTGATGGATGTCCTCACTGCCTTCCCATCATGCCTTCCTCCTATTGAACGTATACTGGAGCACTTGACCAGATTACAGCCCCGGCCTTACTCTATATCAAGGTATGATGTGATGATAGTTTATAGCGTGTTGAAGGAAAAAAATGAACATACCCAATACTCTGAAAATGAGTTACATGTAATTGCATATGTCACTATTTTGTAGGAGCACTGGAGTATGAAATTCATTCACTTACAATTAAGAGCTTGAAAGTGTGAATCCTTTCATCAGCTTTTATGTCATTCAGCACTCATGCAATAAAAATAGTCGTTTCTCAACCCCAGGGTAGTGAATGTATTCCTGTTAAGACATGTTACTTGCAACATTGTCTGCACCATGCAGTGACAGCATAAGGCACGAAGTTGGTACTTCATTTCAAATTCATAGCATGCATATTTCACTGATTTATATCCTCCAATTTGTCCATTCCCCATTTTAAAAAACAAATGCACTGTATGGGTACATAAGCTGTGATAATTCTGAAAGTTTGATTTGATCATCGACTGATTGATTTGATCTTGCAACCGAGCGCAAAGAGGAAATGTCGTCTACTCTTTTTTGTATGTAAAGCTCACCACTCACCAGCCCGACCCGCTTCCATTTTGTGTTCAACATCATTGATATACCTGCTGGAGATGGGCGGAGTCAAGCCAGACAGGGGGTGTGTACTGGATGGTTGAGTCGCCTAGCAACAAGAGGTCACAGTCAAACCTCTCAGCAGGATGTCATTGAGACTTTGGGAGAGAAGATCGACAAGCTGGCATTGGAGGAAGAGGCAACCGGAGAGGTTTGTGGATACTCTTTTTTTTTTTTTTTTCATTTTCTCTTTCTTATGGTACATCATTTTGGATCATTTCATAGTAACTGTAGCATTTGTTTCTTTTAAAAATTGGATCAACCAATATTCCTTCACTACCTTAATAAATTCAAATTAAGGTGTAATTTTGTTTGATAGATGATGAGAGGTGCATTTTGTTGCAGATCAATAGATTACCATTGTCATGTTTTCTTCCAAATCTTTTATTACCTTCAAATCTTTTATTACTAAATGGATAAACTGTCTGACACAAATGTTTAAAAAGAAGTGGAAGATGCTAATGTAATGTAACAGCAGTGTGGTTTGTTCTGATACATTATATACACTCCTTCATATGATATCATCTATTGAGAGCCAGATGGGCATTATCTCATATCCTTTAACATAGTGTTAATGCCTTTCTTGCTCTGAACAGATGATATGCTGAGTGCTAAAACATAGATTAGATGTGTAATACAGCTGAGATTTTCATCATTTCCATTTTGTTCTGAACCTTTTGGATTGTTCAGCCATCTCACCATCCTGTTATTTGAAGATGTTGATTGATTAAAAGACATGAAGATGACTTGAAGTAACTTCAAGATATTTCTTGTTCTGCACTAGGTTCAAATACCCATCTACTCCAGGACAAATCAACATTTCCACCTGCCGTCCGACGCCTCCAAACCCCTCATCCTCATTGGTCCTGGAACAGGCGTGGCACCATTCATTGGTTTCATGGAGCATCGTAGTCACATGATGAAGGAGGGAGGAGATGGGAATGTGACCTTTGGTCCGGTATGGTTGCTGTTTGGTTGCAGGCATAAAGACAGGGACTACCTGTATAGGTATGTTGAAACCTACTTGGGCTCTGCTCATGGAAAGTTATCGAATTTATAATTAAGACAGGCTGTTTTCATTTCACTGGAGGAGAAATTGGTTGAATCTTGATATTGTTGGATCTTGGTCGTCAAGTACACTCACACCTGAGTTTAAAGACTACATGTTCAGGGAATCAAGGAAGGCATTCTATAGAGATTTCCTTTGAAGTACAGACATCCATGCAAAATGATGTTCAAGAGGAAATTTAAAAAGGTGGTCTTTAAAGATGGATTATGCTGGTATATAAATGGTTGCTGTAATTTTTGTTTCCTGGGTTTCCTGGGATATAACATTTTCATTGTTAACTAAGTAAAGTTGTTCACTTTCATCAGTAATCCTTGATTTTTTTTTCTTTTAATGAATGACAGGGAAAAGCTGGAGGAATTTCAGAAGAATGGTGTCCTGTCCAATCTCTGTGTATCGTTCTCCAGAGATGAGCTGGCTGATGGTGAGAGTGGTGATCAGGCACCACGCTATGTGCAGGACAACATGAAGATTCACAAGAAAGAGTTGACGGAGTTGCTGCTGGAAAAAGGAGCCTATGTGTATGTGTGTGGGTAAGTGGTAACCTATAGATCTTGTCATTTGGCATGTGCTTTGCTTATCTTTCACCTTTATAAGTGGATATGTGTGTGGGTAAGTGTTGCCCCATCATTTGCGTAGCTGAGCACCATTATAAGTGGATAATTACTGCTAGTGGCATGAGTTGCATTATATCTTTTCAAGTGTAGTTGGTACATTTTTTTTTTTTTTACCACATTCTTAAAAAGTTAATAAAGAGCCCTTTTTTTCAATAGGATTCTCATACTATACATGAAAATATATACTTAGGGACCAGAGAAATTACCTTGTTATCACAAAACATTGTCATATCAGGGCTACAAACCATAGAATACAAAGAGGTGGGACGAGTAAAATTACCTTGTTATAATTAACTTATTATAACAGTGTTCTTTATGATAAGGTACCATTGTACTTATATTGCATTTGAGGTAAACTGCAGGAGATGCTTGTGACAGAAGATAAAGATTCTTGAATATATTTTGAGTTCCAGTATTATCTGATATTAAGGAATAGTGTGTAATGATCTTCTGATAATTCCAAAAATCTTGAAATTATGGTCAACAGTTTAATTGCTTCCGTTCCCAGGGATCCATCTAGTATGGAGATTTGTTGTTTTATACACCAAAACCTTCATTCACTCACCAATTTTAGTTTTTTCTTCATCAGGGATGCCAAGAATATGGCCAAGAATGTATTGGAGACATGGAAGGAGATCCTTAAAGAAAAGACTGGTCAAGGAGACTATGACATGCTACAGCTCATTGCTAAACTAAGAGAGGAGAAAAGGTACTTAGAGGATGTATGGACTTGAAAACAGTCTGCCTGGGAGAGGAACAGGAATTTTTAAAGTTTATTTTAGGAGGCTCTCAAAGAAAAAGACTGGCCAGGAAGACTATGACATGCTACAGCTCATTGCTAAACTAAGAGAGAGGAAAATGGATATCTAGAGGATATTTGGACTTGAAAAAGTTTGGGAGATAAACAAGATATTTTGGGTTTATTTTGCTTTCTAGCAATCTTTTGCTAATCCCTTTTTTTAAATTAAAGTGTTATGGAGAATCCCTTAGCATGTTTGGGATGTAAATGGAATATGATACATAGTTTAATAAGGGCTTATTGTATGGGATGATGTGAAATGTTTATCATAAACCATGTTCATTGTGACTGATCATTGATACCTATGATTCTATAAGTGTGTGTTAATTGTTATATGTACCAGGTTAAAATACTATCATTTCAAATATATTCAATCAATGTATTTCATCCTTCATTTTAATGTATTTCATCCTTCATATTAATTGATGCATATGACATACATTACTTACAGTACTAGAACAGGAGTGTACAAGAGAGCAAAAAAAACCTGGTTTGTTGAATATTGTGCTAACTTTGATAAAATGTGATACTGTACCTCTTCGGGTTGGATCAGCGATTGTTGGGGGGGGGGGGAGGGATCTGAAATCTCCTGGGAATATGATTTTGGTGATCCCTGGGCCATCTCAAAATCACTCATTGGAGGGTTATGGCTGTTTTGTTTAGATTATATAAGAGGTGATTTTTAATGTTTCCATCTTTCAATGGGCAAGGCTGAGGCTACTGTATCTCAAAATAAGTGATAGAGATTTCTTTTGTGGAAATTTTTAAGATCCTGGTACAAGTAATTTGAAAAATCAAACTTTATAGGGTATAAGGCCACATACGAGTAGTCAGGAAAAAAAAACTTTGGAAAAAAAAAAAGAAGAATTATACAACATCAAAACTAGAGGGGTATTCGATGTAAAAATGTAGGTGGGACGGTTTGGGTTGACATAATACACGTACATTATAATCATATATTTAGGAGCTCACGGAGATAAATCTATTCAGCCTACTAATAAGTTATATTTTGTTCCCTAGTTATTTATTTGCTTATTCGCAGTTACGAAAAAAGGTGCTACATATTTCTTTTCATGAAAACTGTCTGATCTTTATCCAGTATCATGCTTTAATAAAAACAGAATCTTTTTTCAAATCTTCACTGGTTCTGAGTTATACATAATTTTCACCTAAAGAGAGCTACAAAGATCACTTCAAAATATATTAAAAATGTGGAATGTGTCTTCAATGTGTCATTTGACAAATAACTGTTTTTTTTCTTTTTTTTTTTTTTTTGGGGGGGGGTTTGTTGTTGTTTGTTGTTATTTTTTTTTGGGGGGGGTCTAGTTTGTATTGGTTTCATAGGCACTATAGTACAAGCCTCAAATGGCATATTGTTGGTTGTATAATAGACAAAAACATTTCCATACATCTTGAGGAAAAATAGAATTTTGAGCAATATACAAATCATGTATTCAAATGAATAGTGCTTCTTTCTACCACAGCATGTTGAGATTAACCCTTTCCATGCCACCAGATTTTGACAATTGCTCAAAAATGATTTTTCAAGAGTTAAATATTAACTTTCAATGAGTTTTTTTTCTCGAACAAACTGGGCAAAGATGTATTACTTAGGAATAAACATTATATTGAAGGCACAGATTTCTGTATTAGGAAGAATTTTCAAGTCATTCTGAGCTTAAATGAAATGTTCAACAATTAAATCTTTGGGTGGGATTTGCCGCTCACGGCATGGTAGGGTTAACTATTCCAGTCACTAGTTTTGACTTATTGTATTTCAGTGATTCATGGATCTCAGGGTTGCTAAACATTAGCCAAACCATCGGCAAAATGAGAATTAAGACGAGTATCTGTATATTAAGAATCCATTTGTAAGCTGTTTCAGGAAGCTCTCTCAGATAAGACTGCTGAAGTAACTGTTGCAATCATGGTTGAAATATATGAGGCTTAGAGTTGGAGATCATAAGCAGTACAACAAGACTTGCCATGAATATGAAAATGCAATTAGAGGTATTACCAAAGGTGTGGTTGGCATATTTCAAAGTTTCTACCATATTTAAAAAAGCAATAAATTATGAATGTAGATATCAATTATGTCTGATCAAGAATACATGTACCTTCACTAGAAAAGATGAGATGTTAGTATTGATTTAAACTTTAATACTTCAATGACAAATCAACTTTGCACAAACTATGAGTCTCCATGCTATTCCGACATTGTTCCTTTAATTCACTATTTGAAAAATATAATCCTGAAAATTTTTATCAAGGCGGCACTATTCACGGATGCAGTACGTGGGTGTTACTCCTATGGTATACTAATCACAAAGTGTACTATGAGATAATTAAATACATACGTACATTCCACGGAGCTCTGTTGAGCGCGGGACAACTATGGGACATACCCAGGCTGTGTGATCATGATTAATCATTTCGCTTTATTGATAATTTTTTAAAAAGCAGATCTATTTGTAATTTAAATGTTTCTGTGTTATGTGTTTGAGGTGTTGTCTCCAAAGCTCCATTCAGAATATACATGTAGTAAACTGTCAAATGTTTTTACACCCTGAATTGTAATTTAGGCCAATTTTCAAATTTCAAATCTGTCTGATCACATCAAACATGATTTCAATTTAATCTTAAATATCCAAATTTTCACAATCTGATAATAAAATTTAGATATTTCTACATTTATAAATACTGAAAAAATTGCATAAATGATGAACATGATCTTGAAATCAATAATTTATGTTATGATAAATTGTAAAATAAGAGTAAAGTTCATAGTGATATCACCTGTTTGATAAACTATACTAGATACACAAAGTTTGAATAATATTAAAACAGAAACAAATAGCATTTGTTTCTGTTCTGCTGTACTGCATAATTTCTCATTCTTCAGTAACCATGGAAACTTAAACTAAAAAGTAAAAAAATGCCAAAACACATAATTTCAATTATTTCCAAAAAAGACTATCCTTAAGTTATGAAATTTGATAGGTAATTCAACAAAATATTGTTACGGAATGACATTCAAATCAGTTCTGTATAAATTCATAAACATACACTGTACATTAGTTCAACTCAATATATCTGACAATTATCAACTAAAGTAGGGATAATGAGCTCACTTTCCAGTATGAAAATTATATCAAATTCAATAATATTGATATTTTGGGTTTTGTGTACAACAGATGGAGAATGGGTGTTTTCTTATTCCATTTGCTAATGATATGTATTTCTTTCCTCTGTACCTTTGATTGTCCTGTATTTTAGACCTAAAGTTTGATCTAGGCGATAGTACAATGTATCAAATATAACAAAATATTGATGAAATTTATGAATACTGAAAAACAATAGAATACATAAAGAATTCCATAAAACAATGAAATAAATGGGTTATAAAATGGAATGTAATGATTAAATCTATCTAAATGTCATTTTACCCTTACCAGAAGCATTTTACAAAAATGAATATTCTTCAGAATTTTTCAAAAATCAAATTATTAACAAAAATACGAATTTATGGATATAAAATTTGCATAACTTATGGTAAATTAATAAACACCAATAGAGTAATTTTTAACACAGAGATCTTAGGTCATCAAAAATTATCAAATAATTTGCTCAATCTTTGTTTCAAACTATGTTTCAACTATTTGCATAGTATGCATTTTACACTGACTTTCAGAAGTCATTCCGTATTGGTAATTTTGTAACGCTGTTTCATTTCATATTTTACATCATATTTCAAATATTTTAAAACAGATTTCCAGGAACATGGTGACATATCAAAACTTGCATACTACAGAATGCCACAGCAATCTTGAAAATTGGATACATATCTAAAGTTCACAGAGTTTGAGCAATGTTTATTCTGGTTGAAAAGTCATGTCCTTTTGTGTCGTTCTGTAACGAAGCAATATAATAGTTAATATTTCATAAATCTGATGACTGATTGACATGAAACTAACATTTGTGAAAGTACCTCCTATTAGTTTATGTATTGTATTATCAATTTTAAAATATTTATTGCGATGTTCATAATATTCTTCTTTCAAACTTGAAAATACTTCGTAAACTAAAAATGTTATTCCTTAACGCTTGGAATCGCCCTTTATCATTTTGAAAATAGTTGTATTTCTCCGGTTGAGTGACATTTTGCAAGCAGTATTTCCATTGATAATATGCAGAGCATGTACGAGAAGTAAACATTTTTGAAAAAAATCTTCTAAAACTGCAATTTCCACAATATCCAAATTATTATTTTTTCATAATCTGATGGATGAGGGTCTATTCAATCGAATAACATTGTAATGAATGGCACTACATGTATATGCTTGAGTGGGACTGGCTACCTTTATGAAGTTCATAAAAATAGGCTTTCACAGAAAATGCTTGAGTCTTGAATTGGATCAATGTGCCTGTCAGGCAACAATAAGGTAGCAAAGTTTTTGTGTGGAGGTGAGGTATGGATAAGTCTGAGTGCAAAACTTGGCCTTTCTGAAAGGCAGGAAGGGACAAAATTTATCAACAATGTTTGCCACATTATTTCCAAGAAGTAAAAACAGCTACAAGACAAGAGTGTCTTTAATAAGATTATGAAATTTGATGAAAATTATGATAAGTTATAACAAGAAGCAACAACAAAATTGTATTTGCCGAAATGGGTTGAAAAGAACCCAGAATGATAGAGTGACAAACCCATCCCTTATAGCCAGCCACCTTGCTATCCAAGCAATGTTAGCATGTAATGATACACTATGTTGATAACTTCAACTGGAACTGCAGATCTAGTCCAGCAAACTTTTCTTTATGCCACGCTTCAAACATCTATCTGAGCTTCCATTAAAAAAAATCAGATTATCTTTCTTATTCCAAGTATTCAATATTAAGACATGTAAGTTGTACATGGCATGAATTTCAGTGGTTCTATAATATAGAGAACGGTTATTCAAACTGGAATTGGAGATCTAGTCCTGCAAACTTTTCTTGGTACCAGGCGTCGACCATCTCGTTCTGAGCCACAGTAAACCGAGTCTTCCATGTACCAATCTTGCCTGTTGGAATAAAAAAGAAAAAGAAAATAGAAACTGAACATGGGACGCGGATCCTGGGGGCTGCGCCCCCCCCCCCCCCCCACTTTCAAAAAGAATATTCCTATTACTGTCAACAAAGTTTGAGATAAATTATCTCAAATTTCATATTTCCTTAGAAATTAGGCGAGATATTAATAAATAAATGTATTACATGTATAATTAATGATTTCAAAGGTGGCAGAATGTTTTTCAAAGTTGGGGGGGGGGGGGGTATCACCAAAAGGGGCACCTACAAAAACCTGTCTGAAAAGATAGATATACCGTTACGAATTGTCTTTTCTACAACGCCTTTTTTGTATGCATTAATTATTATCCTCTTTTTACGACATCCTGTTTTTGAATATTTTTTAAAGGGTGTATTATCATCTTCCTAGATAATAGAATAAGAAAATGATTAGCTATTGCAAGCAAGCGTAGCGAGCTAAAAAGTACTATTTTGTAATGGAATTCAGATTTAAGCAAATTATTTCTTTTATCCAAAGACTTTACCTGTCTGCATGAAACTCATCTGACCTCCAGCCTTTGTTAACAGGATACCTTTCTCCATAGATTTCTCGATTTTATCGTACGTTTTCTTCATTCCTTTGAATTCGCTCCCCGCCACCACCTTCTCGAAAACCTCGTCACTCAGGGGACGTTCGAGCAACTCGACAACTTTCTTTACGCATCCGCGTAGATCCTTTAAATTAAATAAAAAAGAAAGAATGTTATTGAAAAAAGCTCAGAGAACTTCATAAGAGCTCAACAAACAAATCAAACGAGCTTACATGACATTGTACAGAATGGTTAATTCTAGTTAACACCGGCGGATTTAGGGCCCTGGGGGGGGGGGGGGGGAGGGGGTCAACGAACCCCCTTTTAAAAACCCAGTCAGCATTCTCCGAAGAATATACCTTATAAGTATACAACCTCAAATAATTTATGTGCCCTCCTTTCAAATTTGTGACCCAAAAGGCATCTGAAAAATGTTACCTTTTTTTTAACCTGTCAGATACATGTATTTTTTGGAATTATGCCTCCTCCCTCTTTACAAAATTCTGGAACTGCGCCTGATTCTGAAGCATGTGCGATTATATATTTATGGAAACCGATCCTTCCTGGCATCAGCTCCTGCTCTGTGGAATTCTCTGCCCTTAACAGTTAGGAATATATCTTCCCTTGATGATTTTAAGAAAGCCCAAAAGACCTACCGTTTTATTGCAGTAGTGTTACATTTCTTCTTTAGATACGTTGATATATAAGATTATTTTATATGTAAAGCACAGTGACAATTAAGTATTAATTGTTATGCGCTAAATAAATCGAACGTTATTATTATTATTATTGTTCATTATTATTATTATCATTATTATTATTGTTATTATGATTATTGTTCTAATTATCATTATTATTATTATTATTAATGATATTATTATTATTATTTTTATTATTATTATTATTATCATCATCATTATTATTATTATTATCATTCCTGCTACCTATTCTCTCATGAAGCGAAATTGAATATTATACCTTGACCATGTCCTCGTATTTCAGGAAGAGAACATTCTTTTCGTTTCGTTTCTTCCAGTAGCTCATCACGTGATTATACCATCCACCGTAGGCTTCTGTCGAAAGAAGAAATAAGAGTAATATTCTATGCTAGTACATAGTACAGGAGCCGACATCCCCCAACCAACCCGCCCCCCCTAACTCCATGGGCATGGGGCATAGAATATTTCCCGAAGATCATGATGGAAAAGAACGAGTGGCTTCGAAGAGTGAACTCCATCTCGGCTGTGGCCGTCACAAGATGGTGACTAGCATTATCCTGACCTTGGCTTCAGGTATGTGTGAGTGTGTGCGTGTGCGTGCATAGGAGTAATTGGGGGGGGGGAGGGCATCCGAGGTTTATAACATTATTGCTGTATTTCAGCGAGGAGGCCGCTGTTGCCGTCGTTGCAGAGGGAGTTGCATCATTTTGGATGAAAAAATAAAAGAATATTTTGTTATTTGTGTGAAAAAGAACATCCAACTGCCCCTCTTTTCCTGATAAGATCACAAAGAAGTCCAATTCCAACACATCAAAGGTATTACATTTTGACATCTTCGCGAACATAGTTGAATTTTCATCAATCTAAGAAAATTGATCTACGTTTAGTATTGCAAAAAGTGAGAAAATTATGTTGATTTTCTATGCTTACCGAGGTACAAATAACTCTAAAACTGTAAATACATGTATCGTCGTAACGAGAAGAAAAATTTCAAGGAAAATGGGTACCATTATTGTCACAACCCATTTAAGGGCCATTCTCAGTCATCTGTGTGACCAGAATCCTGAAAAACAAATGATTTAAACCTATTTTTCAGTATTTATCTTGTAGCGTCTCTCATTTTGGATTTTTAATTAACAGTCTTACCTGGTACCCCAACAGACTGAGGGTAATTATTTTAAATGAGAGTATATCATTTTCTATCAGGGATCGAAATTTAGGTCGGTCACGTGTGCAGGGGCGTCGATCAATGTTCATGATTGGGGGGGGGGGGGGAGTGACCGGCAACTGAGCGAAGCGACCGAGCGGGGGAGGGTGTGGGAGGGGGGTACCACACCAGGGACTTTTTCAAAAATCTGTCTATAAAACTTGCATTTTTAGAGCATCCCAAAATGGTTTTTAATGAAAAGAAGGAATGCACGGATCTACGCCAATGGACGGAACCCCTTAATTAAGAATAACAATGCGAGCGAACCAATTTTTGGAATTTTCTTCGATATTTTCTCATAGAATTTATGGCATTTCTTATTTCCTTATACTTTTAATCATTAAAGAATGTGATGGTATTTCAAGATCAAACATAATGAGTTTGGATAAATATTAGTTTTAAGTTGATGTATCATAATTCTTATTTATTTCAAATTTTTATCGAAAAATATTGGAGGGGGGGATGATAATACAGGCCATCCCCCCACCTCAATTTTTTTTAAATTTTTTATATATACCCTCCATCCCCCCCCCCCCCCCCCCCGGGATCGACACCCATGCACGTGTGTGACCTCGTACGAAAAGGCGTCCGACCTGTTGGTAGTCAAACTTACTTTTCTCATATTTCCCTTGCAGTGTAATTTTTTCACTTTTCATTGCTGTATGATCGGATTGCTCTGAACAGATTAAAAGCAATTTTCCATAAATGAGTGAACATTCTTTTCTTTTAGAAGTGACAAATGGGTCGGTCACATGTGTAACCACTCATAAAAAGGGCGTGTTTAAATGTCTCTGTTAAATCATTATGGTTGTCAAAGAAAGGAAAATCTTTTTCATGAACGAACTGATGATATAAAAAAAATCAATAAAATGTAATCTGATTTTCCGGAAATGAGGCAAAATTAGATGGTCACGTGTATATGACCGTTTGTTTCACTTTACAACGAATAACCCTCAATTCTTTCCCCGTTACATTTTGGACTGATTATTCAACACGTATTTTGACAATTGAAATCGTAGCTGGGAACCAGGATCTACGCTTCCAGTAAGAGTATTTGAAAACTTTCCTTAACCAAAGGTTCCAGAAAAGCCCGACGGGGACTGACCATTACAGTGACTTGCATCAATATGCACCATTTGACGTATATAATCTGGATGTTTCTATCCAGTCACACCGCCAAACCGACTACAAACTGACTCCAGACCAACCAATTCTTGGCCATTCGAGGTAATGTAAGTTTTCTTTCGGTTTGTTGTCGGTCTGATGTCGGTCTTGTCGGTGTGACTGTGGTATTGTACTTACCACCAATCATTAGATCCTCGAGGACTTTGGGGAACCCCCCAGGTAATGGGATAGTTTTCTCGGTGAACTTGATCAAAGACGTCGCCATATCCTTAGGATTGCGTGCCACATACAATACCTTTCAAAAACAACAACAACAAAAATATAGATGAGATGCCCATTACTATCATTTTTTGTATATGTTTTAATCATTGTCATCAGTGGCTGATTCAGTGGCGGATCCAGGATTTTGTGAGGGAGGGGGCCCATTATTCACAAAAATTTTTGACAAGCAAAAAAAAAACAAATAAATAAAATAAGAAGATCATCAGCGTTGGTCTCGTTTTAACCAAAAAAAATCTCTGAAAGGCAAAAAAAAAAAAAAAAAAAAAAAAAAACACATTCTTTGGGGTGTCGTTTTTTTCCCAGGGGAGGGGGTTCCCTGGATCCGCCCCTGGGGCACATGCCGTAAGGCCACATTTACGTGCACGGAGACTGGGTGGCCTTTATGCCTCTGCTTTTTTCAAAAATCAAGAAAAGAGCCCCTCCCATGATAGAATTAGTGACCCTCCTGAGATAAAATTGCCAACATTTTTATACGATGTGCCCTTAGTTTGTATCCGTTAATAAGAAAAATAGATGCCCCTTTATTTAGTTTCTTAGGCATACATCGTTTTTGTGTGTGTGTGTTTTTTTTTTACATGTTCCATTATGGCGGCCGCTAAGCCAAATACAGTTTTTCTAGAGTATGCCTACAGACGATGCATTTTTTCCCCTCATAGTTCAGTAAGTCCGTAATCCACACGAAGATTATTAATATATGATTACCTCCAAAGAGTAAAAAGTAGGAGTAAGGCATAGACGATGAATCCATCAATAAAGGAAAAGGCTGTTATAAAGTATGATTTGATTGTAATGGTATCATCTGTACCAGGTTTTTGTAGGTGCCTCGGCCCCCTTCCAAATAATGCCGTATTGGGCGATGCCCTTTCATTTTTTAAGGAAAAAAAAAAAACCCGTCCGCCGCCCCGTATATATATATATATATATATGTATATATATACGTCTTGAGATGACAATCCTTTTTGGGGTTTCAAAGTTAAATTCTTAACACACAACTGCTACTCGAGCTTTGTACAAAATAGAAATTATTCCATAATTGCTCAATTTCTTCCGTTGATCAGGCAGTCGATCAGGCAATCCTCATTGAATCTGGCACGAACGCACCCTAAATTACACCACCAAAATTTAATCGGGAGTGGGGGGAGCACTCGGAAGGCTCGTTTTTCCGAAGGGTTCTATTTAATTTTCGGAGTTATGAACGTTCGGAACAATTATGAGCCCTAATTTCATTTTCGCAGGTAACGAGCCCTATTTCATTTACGGAATTATGAATCCTATGTCACCTTCGGAACTACGAACCATCGGAAAAACGACATGCAAACGTTTAATCTCTGCTTACTTTTGCCTTCTTCTCAATGTCTGGTGGTAGACACTGGAAGGGCAGATGGGTGACGATGAGCCGCGGGGATGGTGCCTTCTTAATCACGTCAATGAAAGGCGGTAGTTGACGCAGGTGTTCAGGAAGTTGACCTTCAGGTCGAACCTGAGGTTGACCTTGAGGTTGACCATCAGGTCCATTGGATGAAGGAGATGGGGCAAGAGGTTGGTCTAACAGAAGCATTGCCACGGTACTCATGGACGTGAGTCGGTTGATCTTGAGGGGATCACCGTCACCGAGGATTAAGGAAACAATCTCCATGACAAAGTGGGTGCCTTGCAAATTAGAAATATGAGCCGGGATTTATACAAGCGTATAACTTTATTCCATGGTCCCGTAACACAGAGTTGAGCGATTGATTGTACTACGATTAATTTTTGCGATTAATAGCATTGATCACTATGTCCAATTATTAATAGCAAAAAATCAATCGATACGATCAGTCGCTAAGCTTTGTGTGACGGGGCCCAGGTGGAAATGGGGAAATTTGATCCACTGGTTTATGATGCACCGGCACCAGAGCTATACATATACAGAGAGTCGCGACACTGGAGGTCGCTTCTGATTGGTCAGTCATTTCATGGAGCTTCAAATAGTTCCCTCTCATAGAGAATGTACGTGAAAGGGAACTATTGGGAGCTCCATGATCCGCCATGTTTTAAAAAAAGACCGCCTACGCGTAGGCTTATGTTGCGCGTGTCACAACTGTCTCTTTCAACGCGCTCTGACCGGCACCACCAAGTGTCAACCCCCTCATCCCATACAAATTACAGTACTAATGTAACCAAATAAACAAATAAAAATCCTGTCAACATGAAACCAATTTCTCCTTTTCATTTCATGACTGAATTCATTTCGTTCAGAATTACATTAATTTGTCATTAAAAAAACAACAATAAAAGAGCTTTACACTCGGTGCTTCATAAATCAGTGGACTAACTTACTAAGGTGACATTTAGTCCACCTTTTGCAATTCGAGCCATGGAATTTATATAACTCCCATTTTTTTGCATTATTGAAATTCGCTGTAATTATAAAGAGAGTTGTTAACTACCGTATGTAACTACACTGAATCATCTGAAACAAAAACTTAAGATTAAGTGTATCAGTGCTGTAGGACTCGAGTCTGGACTCGCACTCGAGACTGGTCTCGAGTCCCTTTTTCTCGGGAATCGGACTCGGACTCGGATGGGATGGACTCGACTACAGCATTGATGTGTATAATAAAATAGTAATCCCATCAATATTTTTCTATTAATGATGGTTTGTTGTAACCTATGATGTTAATTTAAATATCATTTTAAGTCATGAACTATGATTATTTGCATTGGGATGCAATAATTAATGGTGGATCAAGGATTCTCTTAAAGAGAATATTGGAAGTAGAATATTGGAATATTTACCTGACTTTGGATACGTGCTGTAAAATACTGGAATATTTACCCGACTTCGGATACGTAATGAAGAAATGAACAAAATATTTACCTGACTTCGAATACGTACTGAAGAAATTTAAAAAAATGTTTACCCAGATATGAACTGTAAAATATTGGAATATTTACCTGACTTCGGATACGTAGTGAAAAAACAAAAAAACATATTTACCTGATTTCAGGTACATGCTGTAAAATATTGGAATATCTACCTGACTTCGGATACGTATTGAAGAAAAAAAAAGATAAAATATTTATCTGAATTTAGATACTGCTGTAAAATATTGAATTATTTACCTGACTTCGGATACGTACTGAAATTTTTTTAAAAAATGATAAAATATTTACCTAACTTAAGATACGTGCTGTAAAATGATTAAATATTTATCTGGCTTTGGATACTGTTGTGAAATACTGAAATATTTACCTGACTTCGGATACGTGTTGATCCAAACATCGTCTGGTCGGACATCGAAGGTCTTCAGTTCGTCGAGGCTTTCTCTGAGGACGAGGTTTGGGAACTTCATACCTTCGTACTCGAAGTCTCCGATATCAAATGCTTGCTTTTGTGCACCACGCTCTGTCTTCACGTCAGCCATCTAAGATGGGAAAAGCCAAGAGAAAACTTACAGAATTATGTTTTGTTTGTTTGTTTTTAAGAACAACACTGTAAAACTACAGGTTTTTTGGCCTTGAAATTACAAGTTATTGCCGTTATTTTTAAAACAAGTGAATGAGTAAATTATGCAATGCGTAATAAATGTCCCCGCCGGAAGTGCAGATCTGTGGAAATTAACTATCCTGAACCTTAAAACTTCAGTGAAAAACTTTAGTGAATAAAATAATAATGTTACTGCATGCAAAAGAAGAGAATACCAACAATGCATGTATACAACTGAAATATAAAACATGAAAACATTATGGACTTTCAGCCATTTTGAATAAATTTGCATAAATTTGCATGAATAATGAATTTCAAAATTCTGTGTAGAAGTTTGGAAGCCCCCACCCAGCCCTATCAGATAAAACAATCGGAATCAAAATCCGATGTGAAATAGAGAAGTAGCATTTTTCGTCAATTTTGAATAAATTTGCATAAATTTGCATAATTAATGAATTTTTAAATTCTGTGTAGAAGTTTGGAAGCCCCCACCCAGCCCTATCAGATAAAACAATCGGAATCAAAATCCGATGTGAAATAGAGGAGAAGTAGCATTTTTCGTCACTTTTGAATAAATTTGCATGAATTTGCATAATTAATGAATTTCACGATTTTGTGTAGAAGTTTGGAAGCCCTCACCAAGCCCTATCAGATAAAACAATCAGAATCAAAATCGGCCAAGAAATGACGGAGAAGTAGCATTTTCTAACATTTGAGCACACACGGACAGACGGACGCACGGACGGACGGACGGACGGACGGACGGACGGACACACACACACACGCACACACGAACGGAGCCCGTTTCATAGTCCCCTCGCGAACTTCGTTCGGCGGGGACAATTACAGTCTTTTTCATGTAAAACAACAGCAAGTTTGTTGGTCTACCGGAAATCAGCATATATTTACAATCGCCCGACAAACTTGCTGTTGTTTTACAGGAAAAAGACTGTAATTTTATGTCGGGCAATTGTAGATATATACTGATTTCCAGTAAAAAAAAAACAACAAACAAACAAACAAACAAAAAAACTGTGAAAAAAGCGGGCATTCTCGGCATCCTGACTGCCAGGAAATTTCCCGTGAAAACACGGCAATTTTTTTTTTTTTTTTTTTTTTTTTACAGTGAATGTAAAAAATATTGATATCAATATCAAAATATAAATGGGAAATTATAGATATCATGGTGTAAATATGGCGGATAGCCCACTATGAAATGGGCTATCCGCCATGAGATAGTCATTCATATAACGAATGGTAAAGACGGGGGTAAAAATATAATGAGATAAGGAATGAGGAGGGTATAGACAAATACTGAATGAAGATATTAAAGACAGAAGAGTAGTTATGGCGGAAAAGATGAAGTTAATGTATTTTTCAACGACTGTGCATGTGAGATTGGAAAATACAATGTAAAACGAATTCTGAGGAAAGCTCTCATCAATTATCTTGCTGCATGGATCAATAGTTTAATCCTACTACAAAATAGTCTTAGACGTAGACTATGACATGATAGTAATAATACCAGAAATAATTTTTGTTATGTTTAGGTCAGTTAATTGTATTATGCTCCTTATACCTAAGTTGAAAGCACCTTTAATATTCATCCTTCTTCAGTTTATATTATTCAGGAATGCAGTTGTGTGACCAATCAGGTACATGTATATAATATATATATATATTTGCTCAGGGGCGGATCCAGGATTTCGTATAAGGGGGGAGGGGGCACACAAATGCAGGATTGTCAACTTAGGGAAACTGCTTGGAGGGAGACCCATATTTTTTTGGTCTCGCCAGCCCTCCAAAAGTCGCTCAGCAGTGGGGGGGGGGGGGGGGGGGGGGGGGGGGGGGGGATGGTGGAGACCCCCCCAAAAAAAAAAAATTTCGCCAGCCCTCCAAAAGTCGCTCAGGTGGGGGGGGGGGGGGGGGGTGGGGGTTATGGGGTCCAGTTCCCCTCCATAATAATAATTATTATACATGTTTTGAAAAAGTATTTCATCCTGCGTCATTTGGTACCATTTTTATGTGGTATATGTTTACGCTTGGATGAACAGGAGGCATTGTTTGCATGAGTGTAAAAATCGACTGGCACCAAAGTATTAAGTGAGGGGATGAAATAAATGTATCAAACGAGGTGCATTGCAAGTGACTTCCCAGAAGCAAAGAAACACACACACACACACACATGAGGAACACATTTACGCATATTATTTTTAAGATTGACTTTTGGATGTTGAGGAACAATTAACATCATCATTATATCATGATCGTTAAACACCTTGAAGCAGCAAGTCAAAAAATAAGAGTTTGACACTGCAAATTGAATCAGAATATTGTTTTTATTTATTTATGTTTATTTTACTCCAAATGAACACCATAATCATGTGCTTATTTGTGTTTGCATTTGTGATGCTTTTGTGTTTGCATGATATATCTGCTAATGATGAGTACACCATGTGAGAAAAAACTAATTGTGTGTGTGGCTTTTTTTCCCCTTCATTTTCCTGAGTGTGCGTGTGTGTGTGGGTGTGTGGAGGTGCCGTGGTCCAGTGGTTTAAGGTGCTTGACTGGAGATGCGAGGATCGGGCGTTCGATCCCCGGCACGGCACTTATGCCCTTGAGCAAGGCATTTTATCTACATTGCTCTTTTATCGTACATCAAATAAATGAAGTGCTAAAGGCATATTGATACCAGCGTGTGCATTTGTGTTATTAAAAAAAAAAAAAAGAAAAAAAGAAAAGTGTGTAACTGTATGTGTGTTTTAATATGTGTGTCATGTTTAATTTTGTTTGGGACGATTTGAGCGTTAATTTGTATCTGCAAAGACCGAATTAATGCCCCTATTCAAAATGTTTTGTTCAAAACATCACATGAGAAGTACCTTGGCGCAAGTTGATTTTTACACTCTCGCAAACAATACCCCCTGTTTATCCAAGCGTGAACACATACCACACAAAAATGTTACCAAATGATGCGGGATAAGATACTTTTTCAAAATATGTATAGTAATTTTGCGTTCATAACTGAGTTTTAAACAAAATAGCAATTTTCTAAGTGTATACTCTTTTTTTTTTTTTACTCAAGCGGTATACATGTATCCATCTATTTTACTCTGCCTCTGCATTTCTCTTCAGTCTTTTCATCTGCTTTTCCTTTGCCTATAGCTGCCCAACTTGTGGTTTCCTCTACCATTTGCCGTCTTCTGTTGTTGTGTGTTTTCTATTTCTTGCCATTTGTATTTATTTCCTGTTGTGTGCTCTATTTATTTTTGATTTATATGAATTTACTCTCTAAATGTAAAGGAGTGAATTTGCAGCTCGATATTAAGAGTAAGGAACTTTCACTCCAAATCGAGTGATGAAGCAATCTCTTTTGAGTGAGCATGCCGATATTCCTTTATCAGTCGTCTCACTCACTGACAGAGCGAGCCTGTGTTGCGCTCAATATCGTGTGCCGATTGAAGGCAACCATTGACAAGCCGCTTAAAATTTATTGTCAGTGTCATTTCTTTGTTGTGAACAAAACTACAGGCACCACTCTTGAAAAAGAATGGTGAATACTCTAACGAACCGAGCTAAATATTTCATAAGTGACATCACATCGGTCTCTCTTCCACCTCCCTGGTTACAACGTGCAAACCAATAGAGATTACAACGTATCGGTACTGGTTGGGCTTTAGGCAGGAAAATTAGCATAATTCGCATATCTAAATGATATAGGGGTTTTGTAAATGTCTCATTTTGATAGATTATTTCTTGATAAAGTTGTCTTGCCGAGAATCAGTGGTCACGTTTGATAATTCAGTAGGGATTATGTTGTTTTAATGAAATTGTTAGTTTACTAACTGTTACGTCAATGATTTGTTATATGGATAGATAGTACAGCCCTAAGTGATAGAATTGTGTGCGTCAAATTAGCCACCACACTGTATCCGCCCCCATGAGCTGATGGATCTCGCCGAAGTTTCAAATTGGCATTTACTCTGTAACGTATGGTCTATTCATGCTGATCGATTGCGATCGACGGATAAGTCATTGCTGGTAGGCCTGGTGGTGTGCTGTAACTGACGGCTGGTGATTAGAGGGTTTTCGATTTGCATGTCCACACTGTGACTGCTACATGATGACGTCATTTAAACAAACTGTGCATGCTCCATGTTCTCTAGCACGTCCAGTACCAGAATCGAGAACGTGTCCAAGAGGGTTTTCACGTGCACCTCGATTCTAGGACTTATGACGTCATCGGGTCTCAAATTGGATGAAATCGCACTGCGTCCCCTCCATAGTGCCTAAGGGGGCGGGGCCGTGACATCACGACGTAGAAGAACATGCGTCGAATAAAATCGAAATGGGTTCCAACAAGGTGGACGGAACGAGTAGACGGAAAGCGTTTGGCACCTCTAGAGAACGAGAACGGCGTCCTCGTCCAGAAATCGAAAGCTCGCTATTGTAACTCCAGCCATCAGCAGCGGTCATACTATTTGACAAGAAGGACGAGGAGCTCGGCCCCGGGGGGGGGGGGGGGGGGGGCCACTCAGGTATATTGGTGTACACATGCGCGTCCAAAAAAAAACGCGTAAAAAGGGTTCTTTTTTCTTCATCCAGGACGCGTAACGCGCGTTACGTGTTAAGGGTCAGAAAACGCCAATTTTCTACAAAAAGGGGGTGCTGAACGGAATGCGGCCAAACGCGTTTAGGGGGTCATTTTCATTCCGGCGGCAATGGTACGAACAAAACATTTTTAGTCCGATTTTCAGGAACTTGAACGCCCTTTGAACGGTGGCGTGCGCAGAAAAACGGGTGTTTGATCTCAATTACAGGAACCTAGGGAGTTTTGGGGCACCCTTATTGTTCTGAAGCAGCTGCCAAATTTTTACCTCTTGTTAAAAGGCCTAGTGTGCAAATGGCGTTATGTGTGTGATTATTGTGTATGGATTTCTTGCCGATACAGTTTATTTCTCTGGAAGTAAATTACAAAAGTTGTTCTTTTTTTCAAAAGTAAGCAAATGATTGTATTAAACCTAACGGAGTACACAGTTTGAAACCTGTCCTACATAATTGAAGTAAATAATAACATTTGTTATTTAACCAACAGCAGTTCCTATATGTGCAGTTTATTTTGTTTGCCTTGTGTGAAGAATCTATCCACCAAAGGTGAAGAATATGTCAGTTTGCAAAAGGTGATCTTGAATTCAAGTGGTGTATGTTTTATGTTGGTTAAGTTAATCTTGTTCAGGGAGTAGTATTTAAGACGAACATGTTTAGGGGGTAATATTTCAATCAAACCTGTTTAGGGGGTAATTTTTATGAAAAAACACGCGAAATCCTCGTTGAGGGGTAATTTTTACGAAAAAAAGCACGCGAAATCCTTGTTAAGGGGTGTCTTTTCACCAAAGTATGAAACTTGTTTAGGGGGCATTTTTTAAATCCATGGACCCGCATGTGTACACCAATATACCTGAGTGCCCCCCCCCCCCCGGGGCTCGGCCAGGCACGGGACCATTATGACAAGATAGCCGTGTCAGCCGGCGTGGCTAACCGTGCCTGTCACAATACTCCGAGTTTGATGACTTCACTCAGAATTATCTCCACTCTGTCCACATGAGTGATAAAATTTTCACTCTTTAAAGGATTGGTATATCACTCTTTCCTGAGTGAAATAGTGACCACTCTACTTTTCACTCGAAAAAGGGTTGTCCCTCATTTAACTCCTTGTGAGAGAGGAATTTCACTCTCTTTTGAGTGCTCTTTCACTCTTTTACATTTAGACAGTATTGCATGTTAAATTGATGTTTTGTATATTTGCAAAAACAGCCGTTACCTGATTTTTATGCCAAATGTATTTTTATTCTTGTGCATGATCAATAAATTTGAATGGAATGGAATGGACAATGGAATCACAACTTACGAGACCGAACTATTAAACATAATCTTACAATTTTCTTTATTGTATGTTCGAAGAGATCGGCGATATCGAAGTGATGGGCGTTATGTGCCATAAAATATATATATCACATAAAAAGATTACCCAACTTTAAAAAGGAAGAAAAAAACCCGGGCGTACTTACTGTGAGTAGTGCTCCGTGTTAGTTAGATGAAGTGATCTGGATTTTTTTGTTGTTGTTTTTTTTTTGTTGTGCACATTCGTATACTGAAGGTATACATAAGCACAACGCCACTTGTAAAAGAGACTTTGAAACTCAAATCTTCTTTTTTTTTCAATTCTGTTCGTACTATGAACTATATAGTACTGTATCTAAACAAACGAGATCGAATGCAAAGTTCAGAGATCGGTCTGCACTGTTTATCTCAATATATACATATTATCATAGCTAAAATCAATCTGTGTGGTTTCTAGTCGCGTGAGAGTGAAACATTAGTCAGGGTCAGTGGCGGGTCCTGGATTTGTAAAAAGAGGGGGCGCCACGTTGGAGGAAAACTAAAAATAGAGGGGGCACCCAGAAAGAAAAATCTTTATCGTTCCTGCTATGCAAGTTAACCTAAAGATATAAGTGGGGCGTACCTCCTCTTGCGCCCCCCCCCCCTGGATCCGCCCCTGGGTGAGTTAACAGAATATAGGGACAATGATCCCACTCCAAACACACCTCCAAGTTCTCAATCCTTCAGGCCTTATATTTACCCTCTTACCCTTTCCTCCCACGCTCCTTTTCCATTCCCTCTTCTCTCCCTCGCTTCCATTTCTGTTTGGTAACGTCCCGTTATGTTTTTTTTTTTTTTTTTCTAAAGGTTCATCTTTCAGAAAGTTAGTTGATCCGAAGGTTCATCAATCCGAAAGATTCATTTTTTCCCGGATGGTTTCGTAATTCCGAAGGTTTGTTAATCTTAATTTATCCTAATTTAAAAAAGAAGCAGGTTTCATAATTCCGAAAATGATATAGAAACCTACAGCATTTTCGGAATGACGGACCTTTGGAATTACGAACATTAGGGAAAACGATTGCCCCCCCCCCCCTCTCTAATTAGTATTGATTTCTAAATCAATATTCCTTTGCCCCTTTCCTTCTTTTATGATTTTTAATTAAATATTTTTTTCTTTCTCTGTCCCTTCTATTGCTTTCCCTCCCATTCTCTTTCTCTCTCTTTCTCTCTCTTTCTCTCCCTTTCTCTCTCTCTCTCTCTTTCTCTCTCTCTTCCTCTCTCTTTCCCTAATTTCTCTTCATGCACGGCAGTCAATCTTTTTATATTTCACCCTCTTCAATCTCTCGTCTGCTGAGAGCCAGAAAGGCGTTAACTCATACACTTTTACAGAGTCAATGCCCTTCTGCATGTCTCTCAGCAGACGCTCTATCCTTTCTCACCTTTTCTTGAGATATGCTAAAAAGGAATTTAGACCAAAGGACATTTTTGTGGATGGAGATGAGAAATATCGAAATCAGAGATAGATACTGAAATAAGAATAATATACAAAAAATTATTCTACAGCATCCAAAAGTCAATTTGGCATGTAATATATACTGTGATAACGTATCAGGCATGGTTAAGGTGGTCATTAGTTAGAAAATCACAATACAAAACCCGTTAAATAGGAACAGTTTGGTTTATTTGACCACAAAAACAAATTGGTGGTTAGCCTCTATTGCGAAGGCTCCGCTCTATGATAAGTTCGATCAATGCATCACTGTACTGGACAACGATTTCAGTGAAAAATGGGTGCTTGAGAATATTACTTCAATCTTTTGACGACGGATAATACCTGTTTTCCATCGTTTAGTCATATTCATTTCCTTTCTTACAATATTGTTCAACTTATTGAATGTTGTATAGAAAGTAATGTAAAATAGAAGGAAGAAAAAATAAAAACGGGAATGTGAGCTTAGTCATATTAGTGGTGACTCAACAATAAAATTATTCTTTTTCAAAAAGTTAATATTCAGTTGTCTAATGAAAAAAAAATCACTATATAGCGAGGAGTTGTTTTCTATCAATCATGAAAAAAAACTTTTTAGTAAAAAAGAAAATTTACCATTCAAAATTACGTTTATGGCTAACTCTTTTAATAAAATGTGCATTGTGTATTGTGCATATCTGGAGTGTTTTACACATTCAGTTGCATTTAACTATATGATCATCAGCTGCATACAAACTATCAGAAAAATGAGAATTCAGTATACAAAGTAAACGATGCAAAAGACGTGTTACAGATTAACACTGATAAGATAGGTAAAGTACAAATTGTCGTTATCTATGGCTAAGCATCAGTCGACGGCTATAGATGCAATGGCGTATCTAGGGATTATGGCACCTGTGGTAAGAAATAAAATTATGCCCCAGCCCAATCTTAATAATAACATTACGTGAAAATGATTTTCGATGCATTCAACCCTAGATTGGTAGCCAGCCAAAAGTTGATAGATATCTATACAAAGGACTTACCAAAGCTACCAAGCTGTAGATTTTTTTTATTTTTTTTTAATTTTCACCCCCTCAAAAAGGATATTTCATATGCATTTTAAAATTTTTAAAATTGCACGGGAGCACAGTAACGGCTGCTTTCAAATCTGGATCACTGAGAAGTATTATTTTCGTATATTCGAGACGACAACTTCGCGAAAACCCTAAAGAAATGTATTCGAGGAATTTAGTAAAGCAATCAAAAGTTAGGATTTCTTTAGAAAGTGGAATCTTTGAAATGCTGTTTTGCGCAGTTTATCCAAATTCGGGGGGGGGGGGGGGATTTATCAAGAGCTTGATAAAACTCATATGCTAAGGAGCAAAGCTACGACAGTTCGAGTTTCAGCGAATCTTAAGGCCTTTGAGAATATACTATTTATGCAATATATCCTATATAGAGGGCGCGATATTACGAGATCCTGATTTATGCAAAGCGAACGAGCTTTAGAAAACAAAACAAAAAAAAAAAAAAAAAAAATTAAATCGCATTTTAAACCCTTAAAAACATAATTTGTTATGCACTTTAGTTTTACCCTGTATTGGGGGCGTATATAACTTATAAAGACCGTACTTTTTCTTCCCTTTGTCCACCGTCTCTTTCTCTCTTTTGCGTTTTGGTGCCCCCTTCACGCCCCTCCCCTTAGCTACGCCACTGTATAGATGATATCTACATGTAGGTGCTGTCATCTTTATCTTGCTGATAACATTTGTCGTTTTTTTTCTCACAGATACAAAGTGCATAGTCCGATAAAAAAGATACTTCTAATTTTATTTCGCAAAATGATGGTCATAGTCATGCTAACAGATATCCCATTTTCTTTTGCTTTTTAAATTAGATTTTCTTTTCTTCCTAAATTTTCAGTATTTCAAATGGTATACAGAAAAATCTGACAAGTGTTTTTATATAATGGAGAGAACAGTTATTCAAACTGGAATTGGAGATCTAGTCCAGCCATCTTTTCTTGGTAATAGGCGTCGAACATCTCGTTCTGAGCCACAGTAAATCTAGTCTTCCATGTTCCAATCTTGCCTGTTAGAAGAAGACATAAAATCAAATGCAAGTTTTATACCACAGTCACATCGTCAAACCGATGACTCTTACGCGATCGATAATCGACAAAATCTTGGCCTATCGGGTGACATTTTTTTTTTTTTTTTTTGTTCAGTGTATTATTAGAGTGGCGTCTGTCTTTTCGACGGTGTGACTGTGCATCAGGTATAAGTGTACAAATGCAAGGATCTTTAAATATTATTCGCTATCGTAACTATATCCACAGTGTTCTTTAATTTTTACAAGAACTTTTCATCACTGTTTGCAGCAAACTGATTCCTTGTTACTATGTTTACGCACGGAAATTCACACAGGTTGCAGCACTGATTAGATCTGAGAAGAAAAATATTTAAATTGAATTACTGAAAGTTGTTATCAGTAATAATAAGAGTAAATGTCATGGAGAGTTCTCCTATTTGTTGTGTAAAACATAATGTCATCATATCCCCTTTCCACCTATAAACGTCATGTCGTGATATAAATTCTTCCATCTGAAACAATTTGAGAAATAAGATACTTTTAGTAATTTGAGTAAAATTCATAACTTTTTTGCCCTATTCTTATGAAAATTTGTGTTGTTGTTGTGTTGTTATAATAAGGACAACTATAATACGAAATGATAGAACTGTACAAATTCTTGGCGTACTGTTATACCTTTCTGCATGAATGGCATCTGTCCACCAGCCCTTGTAAACATAATCCCTTTCTCCGACGATTTTTCGAGAGCATCGTAAGTTTTCTTCATTCCCTTGAAATCACTTCCCGCCACCACCTTTTCGAAAACATCGTCTGTCAAGGAAAGTTCGAGCAAATCGACAACCTTCTTCACACATCCGCGCAGATCCTTTAAATAGAGAAGTAAGTTTGATACATTACGTTAGAAAAAATTACTTTGAAAAACAAGTTTCTTTACATATTTTGCTATTATTTTGTAATGTGCGCATGACGCACCTATTTTTTTTAATTTTTTTTAATGTGGTTTGAAAAAGTGGGCCGCCCTGCCCAGCTCTTCTTCTACTCCCCTTTGGACATTATCTCCACCTAATCTATCAGCTCGCGTGAAATGAAGATCAATGATAACGGCCCATCACGGTTGCCAGTATTTTATTTGAAGGGGGGGGGGGGGGGGTGGGCAAGGGGGTAACTTTCCCCAATGAAATTTTTTCAGTCACTATATGAAGTAATTATTACAAGATGAAGTTTGTTCCTAAAACCTCATAAATTAATGATGATTTCTCAGAAATGTTATCGCAATGCGACCTTGCAGTGTTTTGCGAATTTATCCTGACCCCCTCCCCAAGACAAGGCCCTGAATTTTTTTTTCGTGCTGGATCACCATTGGCTAGGATGTCCCCTCCCCCTCCCCCTCACCCGCCTTGAGGTCAAGGTATTGTTGGTTGGTTATTGTAGGCGGATTTCAGTTGGTTTAGTTTGTATCTCTTCTTCTTTTTTTTTTACCTGAACCATGTCCTCGTATTTCAGGAAAAGAACATTCTTTTCGTTTCGTTTCTTCCAGAATCCCATCACATGATTAAGCCATCCACCCATGTTTACTGCAGAATGGAAAACGAAAGAAAGAAAGAAAGAAGAATAGAGGATCGACTATTACTCACATAACAGTTTCATGAAACATTATAATTTTAGTTTTCTTCATAGCATTTGTCTGAGAATATAAGAAGATATGTTACTCAACGTTCCAGGGTCAGTGGTCAGAATGTGTTGCATAACATTTCGGGCATCGAAACGAGGCGCAGTTTCGCTGTCCATACGGTGTCTGATTTGGGTAAGTCCAAGGTATGTCCCATACGTTACCAAATTGCATGGAATTGTAGTATGGAATCGTAAACATGAATTGACATCAAATATCGTTTCACTTGATTATTTTGTCTGATTCAAGCTCTTATAGGGCTATCAGCTTGATGCAGTAATTAGATTCTATACAGTTGTATATGACACAAAATAGCTTGGACTTGCCCATATAAAAGCCGTGATTCTGCGCATACCAATTATAAAAGGGCAACGCAAAGCGTAGCATCCCCTCGCCGGGTACAAATGGCCTATATACGTCAGAACAAGTTACCTCCATTAGACTATACTACTATTATATTACTGTTTTCGGATTTTCGCATATTTAATGAGCTATGACCTTTGACCTTTGACCTACATACTCAGAAATCAAACTTAGGCTGTATTTTGGTACCATGTACCTTCATATACAATTTCATTAAAATCCTTCAAACATTACTAAAGTTATCGAACGGAAACCAGTGTTCACAAGATTTGTTACGGACGGAAGGACGGAAGGAAGGACGGAAGGAAGGACGGAAGGACGGATTGACGGCAGCGTTACTATATCCCCCTCCGACTTCGTCGGCGAGGGGATAATTATCACTGTAATGTACAAATTATGCATGTGGTAGAGCTGAATGTTAAGGGGGTAAAATCTGCATTGACAGAGGGATCTATGGATGCACTTTGCATTTTCTTCATAATTTTCTTCTTATATTTCTTCTATTCTTATATTTCTTCTATCAATGATTGCCCAATTATAATACATCATCAATAATAGCATGGGCAATAGCCTAATGAGCAATAATACTTCATAAACATGAAAGTTACAAAGTTAAATCTTTCTAAATCGCAGAATATTAGAGATGAGATACGAAGCTGCAAGATGGAATATGTGCAAGTCCAGTCTGACCCGTCTGACAACAGTTTATTTCGTCACGAGCATCGAATACGCCGGGCATATTTTGTGACTGAATTAAATCCACCAAGGCAACCGTATCTGCTCTGACACAGGCAGATCAAACAAGGGGCTTTCATGTAACCTTCATGTACTTACCACCGTCCACCTCATCTTGGAGGAGCTGGGAAAAGCCCCCGGGTATTGGGATGGTTTTCTCTGTGAAGGTCCACATAGATGTTACCATATCCTTTGGATTGCGTGCCACATACAAAACCTTGAGATCAACCAAAACAAAACAACAAAGCAATGGCAGAATTACATTTACTTGGTCTACGGTTCACCGTGTGGTTAGTCCTGACAAGGACTGTTAGGTTTAAAAGTGGATAGATTAGTAAAGAGCGAGGAAGGGAGATATATTCTTCCTTGTTTCGTCCTAAGGAGGACTACTTGTGAACTGTTGAGAGAGAAGTGGAGAATTAAAATGAGAGGTATTCTTTTGTGCACAGGTAAAGCCCTGAAAA
The DNA here is from genome assembly GCA_025618425.1 of Heliocidaris tuberculata. Taxonomy (NCBI): domain Eukaryota; kingdom Metazoa; phylum Echinodermata; class Echinoidea; order Camarodonta; family Echinometridae; genus Heliocidaris; species Heliocidaris tuberculata. The sequence goes on from CM046832.1 coordinate 33,271,726, forward strand.
GGACTAGTAAACCGGGTAATAAATGTAGAGAGAGAGAGAATCGACGTTGCGAACAGCTTGACTGTCATCAGGAGTGACGAACTGTTTGCAACGTCGAGTCTCTGACGAACAGTCAAGCTGTTCGCAACACGTCGAGTCTCTCTTTCTTCATGTTCTTACCCGGTTTTTCAATCTCGACTCGGGGTATATCAATATACAGTGCGTCCCCCCCAAAAAAATATAACAGTTGGAAAAAGTCTCCCCAAATCAATATTTCAGAATATTTTCTATAAATTTTCATTCCTGTTGATAGCTTAGGGTCTCTCCTATGCATTAACAAAAGAAAAATCTGACTTGTTATTAAGCTTGAGTGATCAAAAACCACTTTTGTGAAAAGGTGACAAAATTCAGACTTGACAAGAATTGGTATTTATCCTGGCTTGTATGAACAAAGTTAAGAACCATTTAAAATTGACAGTTGAAAAAATGTCTCCCCATTTAAATATTACAAAATATTTTCAGGAAATGTTCATACCTGTAGAAAGCTTAGGGTCTCTTCTATCATGTACACCAAAATATCTCACAGAATTTCACGCTTGAGTGAGTAAAAGCCAATTTTTGTGAAAGGGTGCAAAATCCATACTTAACAAATGTTTGTTTATGTTCTGGCTGGTATACGCAAAGTTGAGAGTCATGAAAAGGCTTTAAAATGTTATATTCTGATCATTAAAAGACAATTTATAAAAGAACAGACTTTTCATTGTATGTCCTGATATATCCCATCAAAAAATCATGGTTGAGTGAGCAAGCCAGGTGAAATTAAGAGACTCACCAAAAGTAACATTTTGAAGTTTACACTCAACTAAGTAGTTAATTGCTCACTCAAGCATAGAATATCGATGGGATGTGTAAAGACATACATAAAACAAAGCCTGTTATATCATAAATTGCCTTTTATTGAAGAGAATATGGAAATTGCTAAGCCTTTTCATGACTCAGCTTGGCTGATACTAGCTAGAACAAATATAAATTCTTGTCAAGTCTGGATTTTTTACCTTTTCACAAAATTGGCTTTTGCTCACTCAAGAGTAGAATATTGGTTGATATTTTGGTGTCATTTTGTGGAAGAGACCCTAAGCTATCTACTGGTATGAAAATTTCCATATAATAATTTGAAATATTTATTTGAGTAGACTTTTTCCAACTTTTTCTGGGACAGACTGTAGTGCACATACCTGATAGGAAAGAATTCGTTGAATTCAAGAGTGAAAGGAGTGTCACGAGTGACAGACATTACAAATATCGCAATTATCAATATAATATGACATACAAGAAATTATATTACTCACAGATTGCATGTGGATGAAATGTCCTCACCCAGACTCTACAGTGCGTCCCAGAAAAAAGCGAACAGTCAGAAAAAGTCTCCCCAAATAAATATTTCAAACTTCCATTAAATGACACCTAAAGATCTGGCGATATTTCACACTCGAGTGAGCAAAGGCCAGTTTTGTGAAAAGGTGCAAATTAAAGACTTGACAAGAATTGGCATTTGTCCTGGCTGGTATCAAGCAAGTTGAGAGTCATAAAAAGTCTCAGAAATGTTCATATTTTGATCAATAATAGACAATTTATGAACGAACATGTTTTGTTCTCTGTATTTACTTACGTATCTCATTAAAATTTTGTATGCTTCAGTGAGCTATTAACTACTTTATTGAGCGTTTTGAAATATTAATTTTGGAGAGTTTTTAATTCAAGCTGACTCTCTCATTCAGTCAAGTTTTCATGAATTACATTATAATGATGAGAATATGAAAATTTATAAGCCTTTTGAAGACTCTCAACTTAAATGATACTAGCCAGAAACAATACAATTTTCTTCAACCATGTATTTTGCATAATTTCACAACAATGGCTTTTGCTCTCTCAGTCGTAAAATATCGTTAGATGTTTTGGTGTTATTTGATATGAGATACCCTAACCTATCCACAGTTATGAAAATTTCATGAACATATCTTGAAATGTTCATTTTGGGAGACTTTTTCCAATTGTCAATTTCTGTCAAATTTGTTAATACCAGCCAGAATAAATAAAAATTCGTGTCATGTTTGGATTTTGCACCCTTTCGCAAAAGTCGCTATTGCTTACTCGAGCCTAAAAGCTTGCCAGAATTTTAGATGTCATTTGATAAAAGAGACCATGTATGAAAATTTTCTACAAATCTTTTGAAATATTTATTTGGTAAGACTTTTTCCAATTCGAGCGATCGCCAATAGGGTAAAAATGCCCGGATGTACCGTTTTTGGCGAATTCTCATTCAACTTCCGGGACCTGTGTACTGCCGGTGTATACGGATGCTAAGTTACAGTAACCGCGGTACACACTTCAGGAATTTTTCTTTAAACTTATCTAATAAAAGTTAAGGTAATCGTAGAGTTGTCATGGCGAGCGTTTCTCAAGACTTCAAGAATATGACCGTTCTGCAGCTGAAAGCTTTTCTGACAGAAAGAGGCATTCCATGCAACGGAAAACGCAAACTCGAATTGGAATTGCTAGTACGGAGAGCCGCTGAATGTTACAGCGTTATTGAGCCTTGCGACCGGGAGGCGTCCGGCAGAAAGCGACGACGGGTGCCCGCTGCGGACGGCTCTGTTCGAGCAAGGAGTTATCACAGAACTGTGATAACTCCTTGGTTCGAGACTTAAATGACAAAGCCGTATCTTGGAAAGCTGATTTGAGAGGTTATGCACGGCCGCCGGGTCATTCACCGACCGGTCAGATTCCGGAAGTAACTAGGTCACAAAAGCTGTCCCACATTGCATAGCAAACGCACCCCGATACCTGCATCCGGGCATTTTTACCCTATTGGCGATCGCTCGAATTGTTCCAACTTTTTTCTGGGACGCATTGTATAGCTTATGTGATGCAAATCGTACCTTTGCTTTTTTCTCGAGATCTGGTGGTAGACACTGAATGGGTACGTGGGTTAGAATAAGACGCGGGGATGGTGCTTTCTTGATCACGTCAATGAATGGCGAAGGCTTGGTGATTTGAATCTGATCTTCAGAAGGTTGACCTTGTGGTTGCCGTTGTGGTTGCGCTCCTTGTCCCTGTGGGGCGAAAGGTGGGGCTATGGGACTATCGATCAACATCATTGCCACGGTACTCATGTGGGTGAGTCGGTTGATCTTGAGGGGGTCGCCGTTACCAAGGATAAGGGAAACCATCTCCATGGCGAAATGCGTGCCTTTGAATGAGTAAATGGAAAGAGAGAGAAGAATCTCGTTAGGCCCGGTGCACACCAGGCGTTATTTGAATTGAGCCATTCAAAGACATTCACATATGATTCTAAAGAACAGATCCAGGCCCAGTCTCTAGCCACAAGACCAAATCCTGATCCCCTCGCCTCGTGTGATCCAGGGCTTCATGAAGTTAAGCTCGACTCTTATGAGGCGTCATCTGCCGACGTTGACTGCGACAGTGACTTGTCCGGTCTTTTGAAAGTGCGATATCGTTTAAAGGGTGATTGCAAAAAAAACTCAGTGCACACGATGCGTTTGATAATAATTGGCGCATGGGCTAATTGCCTCCACAGGCTCGATTAGCGCAGGGAATGACGTAAACGAAATGACGCCTAGTGTGAGGCGGGTTCTAGATGCTAGCGAGTGCCATTTCTCAACGAAAATAATCATGTCCATTTTAGTATACCCCACTTTTTAATTTTGCTAAACCGTCTCTAAAATGTTATTTGTGTATCATATCAATTATAATAATAACAATAATGATAATAAAAATAATGGTAGCTTTCTTGTCCGTCACGTCGTGACGCTCCGACTCCTTGCACTATAACATTATTACGCGCTCACAGCCGAGCTGCCAAATATGTAGTTAACGGGTACTTATTTACACCTAGGTGGAGAGTGGCAAAGGGTTATGTCGGGGTCCGCTCGCTATTCACAAGGACCGCTATTCATTGAACACGCGTTATGAATAGCGGTCCTTATGAATAGTTATGAATAGTGGTCCTTATGAATGGAGGTCCTTATGAATAGCGAGGTAATTTGTCTATTGTTTACTCGCTATTTAGAAGGACCGCTATCCATTTAGTCATGCGTTTTGGGTAGCGGTCCTTATGAATAAGCGGTCCTTATGAATAGCAGTCCTTATGACTAGCGAGGTTGTCTTGCCAAAATACGTTAGTGCCGGGCAGAAATTCGAACCCTCAACCCCTTGGTTGAGAGTCAAGTGAAAGAACCCCTATACCATGACACCTACATGTCAGTTAAACTTATGTTTCATGCAAAGGGCTAAATCTGTTTCGTACGACATGTTAATTTAATCATTTATTTTTATCCAACAAATGAAAAGTCACTAGATATGATAAATGACTGCTCTTCTATTTTCACTAACACACTTCATTTTTTATTAATAATTTGCATAGTCTGTGAGCTAGAAATATGGTCATAATGTCCCATACGACATAGTTGGAATTACACTTGATCAAAACTGCACCCCCACTTTTTCAAGTACCCCCAAAGTGCCCCTTTTTATCTAAGAAAAGTGCCCCTTTTCATAGCTGATAAGTGCCCCCTTTTCTTCGTATAGTGCCCCTTTTTCTTTCTAGTAAGTGCCCTTTTAACCTTCTGATAAGTACCCCCTTTAACCTCACACATTACTGCCCCTTTTGAAATCTAATAAGTGCCCTTTTTCGTCAGATTAGTGCCCATTTTCCGTTCTAATAGTGCAATTTTTCCTTCTGATAAGTGCCTTTTTTCACCTCTGATAAGTACCTCTTTTCCTTCGTATAACTGCGCCCCTTCTTCTTTCTGATAAATGCCCTTTTCACCTTCTGATAAGTGCCCCTTTTAACCTCAGACATTACTGCCTCTTTCGAAACCTGTGCCTTTGTTTTTCGTCAGATTAGTGCCCATTTTCCGTTCTAATAGTGTAATTTTCCCTTCTTATAGGTGCCCCTTTTCACCTCTGATAAGTGACTCTTTTTCTTCGTATGACTACCCCTTCTTCTTTCTAATAAGTTCCCTTTTCACCTTCTGATAAGTGCCCCCTTTGAAATCCGACAAGTGTCCCTGTTTTCGTCTGATTAGTGCCCATTTGCCGTTCTAATAGTGCAATTTTTCATTATAAGTGCCCTTTTCACCTCTGATAAATGCCTCTTTTTAAGTGCCCCTTTTCCTTCTGATCAGTGCCCCTTTTTCTTTCTAATAGTATTATTTTCCCTTTTGATAAGTGCCCTACCTATAGCTATATATTTAAGATATTTTACCTATATACCCCGATGTCGCTTACAAAATGTGCCCTTAAGTCCACAAAAGAGCCATATACCTAGCTCCAAATAATCAGAGAGGCTTCATAATAATAGATTCCCCTACTGATATCAGCACAATGTGAGGCAGTGGAGCATGGGGCAGGAGGGGCACACTTCCCTAAATTATACAAGAATGAGCAGTGCGCCTAAATCATAACAGGAAGGAGGACAATTTTTTCCCAAAATTTTTCCAAAGCTCGCTCGCATTTACCATTGTCCCTTTATCATATTAGGAAAATCACTGCTATTCAGAACATCTTAAATATTTTGCTCGCTCGCTTTGCTCGCTCGTAAATGAATAATCAGACCATTACACTCAACTGCAAAGTAGTTTTTATCTAGAACCATGTTAAGACATAAACAGTAATGTGTCGAAAATGGTCCTCGATAGTGTATTAATTAGAATGTAGCGGTATACTAATGTCTCAAAGTGGCATTTTTCGCCTTGTTTTCACCCTTTGTAGGTGCCCTTCCCCCCAAAAAAAGTGCCCCTTTGGGTTGGTGCCCCCCACTTTGAAAGACGCTCCGCTGCCCCTGTAATGTATAAAATGTATAAAAAGAAGGATTGTCACATAAGCAATGCCACAAGGGCTATTATAGCCCTTGTTATAATAACTCTGTGTCATGTTATCTCATTTAACGCCCTTCTGGCTCTCAGCAGACGATGAACACGAACCTGACTTCGGATACGTGCAGATCCAAACATCGTCGGGTCTGACTTCGAAGGTCTTCAGTTCATCGAGGCTTTCTTTGAGAACGACGCTGGGGAACCGAAGACCATCGTACATGAAGAAGGTCGTCATCACCGAAAGTAGCCGCTCTTGTTTGACGTCAGCCATCTAAATGATAATAGTATTATTGATAATTTGGTCTGACTTATTTAACCAGGGTTCAAGATTCCAGATTCATTTATTTTTTTTTGTTATACCAATTCATAAATCATATAAAGTGTTTACATTGTAGAAGAAACTCATCATTCAGACATAACGCATATGAACTTTGTTTTACATATTGTTTGCTAAAATTAATTTGTTGTAACAGAGAGAGGTGTACACACGTTACAATTGTTTCTTGATAATAATAATCGAAAAGGTAACGAAAGGGAACCAGCAAAGCCACATCATCGATACTGCTCTTCCTGCGGGCCCTACAATATTATTACTACCATAGCATTGCTAAGTACCTGGTACACCTGGGTTGGGAGGGACAAGGTGGGCAAAACACCTTGTCCAAGGATATAAGCACCGAGCAAGGATCTAACCCGGGACTACGCGTACGAGGGTCAAGTTCACCGATAGATCACAGTGCTCCCACTAGCTTGAGGGAGCGTGAACAAAGAAGGTGGGGAGTTTTAAGAGTAATGAGAAAAATAGCTGCCGTTGTAAAATAACGGCAGTAATTCTAAAATAAGACAGTAATACAGGAGCGTATCTATAATTCTTTTTATATCCTCAATTTTTTATATACTCAATCCTGAAAAATATCTGACAAACAACAACAAACAAAAAAAACACACACAAAAAAAAAGAAAGAAAGGAAGAAAGAAAAAATAGTTAAAGTCGCCAGTGCAATATTATCTTTACATTAATATAGCATACTTAAAATATTTAGAGCACTTCAGTATCCCTCGTCACTAGATTTCAAGCCCGCACACAAGCGTGCAACATCTCCATTCCACGTAGTATTCCTGTCATAATATGCACCATTCACATGCACGCATACATTGGCAATTATGGTAAAAGTCCTGCATCAAACAATGGTTTCAGTTATCACAATAAAATACCATATTAAAGCACAATGAAGAAAATATCGTACGACAATGATATACATTATAAAATGTAGAGAGACTAAATGTCGGTGGAGTTTAGGCATTATAAAAACATTATCTTTTTAATTCAAGAGACATTCATCATGTTCATGTATTAATTCTTACTTCATGATATAATCCAAAACTTTCTCATATCCACAAACACAATTCAAAAGAAACAACATTAATGTTGTGAAGATTTGAGAGTTGACTTTTATAATATGTATTAATTCGATCCAGTAATTTAAAGAAGCACTAGCGTACCCGGGGGGGGGGGGGGCAGGAGGGCAGACTGCCCCCCTGACAACTTTTGAGAGAGAAAAAAAATTCCTCCCCTTTTAGACCTTTTGTTGTTGTTGTTGCTCGTCAGAGAATTCTTGACACCATAAAATCTAATACCCCTCCCCTGAATGAGCGACTTTTGGAGCGCTAGGGAAATTTTTTTGTAACCCCTCCCCCCCCCCCCCCCCCCCCCCCCCCCGAGCGACTTTTTGAGGGCTGGCGAAAAAAAAAAATTGTTGCCACCATATATATATATATATATATACAGTATATATGTATTGTAAAAAATGTTCCTCGAACACAACGCTGGTGGTAACGCAGTTGTTTTAGTGGAAGGTATACTTTAAGGAATGTCACTGAGACGGTCGTAGCTTTTATTGTCCTCCTTTATTTGTCAAGCTTTAGATCAATGATCTTCATCAGGACTGTATAAAAACACAAAATGATGGCTGACATTTATATCGGAATATACATTTCAATTTCTTACAATTGTTAAGTGCTAATCATTAGAATTATAATATTGATTTATTCTTTAAAAAATATGCAAATGTATAATGATGATGTTAATGATAAGAATATAATACCACCACTACTACTACTAATAATAATAATGATAGTAATGATAAAAATAACGAAAGCAATAACAATAATAATAATAATTTTGATAATTATAATTAATTTTATAATGATTAGTACTTAACATTTGTAAGAAATTGAAATGTATACTCCGATGTAAATGTCAGCCATCATTTTGTGTTTTTATACAGTCCTGATGAAGATCACTGATCGAAAGCTTGACAAATAAAGGACAATAAAAGCTACGACCGTCTCATAGTGACATTTCTTTCAATATATATATGACTTCTGTCGCTATTAACATGATTAAAGCAATTTAATATCAGTTATGTGAATCGTCCATGGATAGACTTACCTTGATCAACTTGAAGCGGTAATCAGATGAAGTAGAATTGCTTTGTCATACCGATTGTTTGAGGTGTAGGATTGTACATGGCACTCAACAAGAAGACTTTGGACTTAATGTATTTACATGTATTTGAATCATACTATTACACGAGTAAATACAAAAAAGATTGTTTGAGTTTCAGGGACACTACACAATTTCAGTCTCCATATCATTTAATGCTGTCGGCCTTAAAGTTTGGTGACTTCTATCTGTTGAGGCGATATGTTTCTTATCATAGTCGAACACTGTAACAACCAACTTGGATCGGTGTTCGTGTAGACTCGATCAGAAAGGACTATTGCGAGAGAAATCACTGATAAAAGCTTTAATTGTATCTAACTGCAGGCCGTACGCTTGTAATTAGATCCACTCATTTTCGGTAATTCTCCTTCATTGTTGGAAAAAAATACTGTAAAATCAATGATACATATTTGAAAACTTTTTTTTAAAGAGGGATAAATACTGGTTCAGATCAGTCCCTTGAGAGAGCAGGAGTTGGTCTCAGTGGAGTTTTATTATTAGCAGCGCAAGAAAACTCATAACCACTGTAGCTTAGACCAATTATGTGGTTAGTCTAAGTTGCAGCTCTGTAGAATGAAAAAAAAAAGCAAAAAAAAAAAAAAAAAAGCTAAAAAACACCCCTTCATATTTTCAGGTAGTCAAGGAAATTGTATGAACTAGTCAAGACACAAGTTTGAATGGTGCCATTGCTAGCACTTATTTTTCATGATTTTTTTATTTTCTAATTTTTAATACATTAGCCTACGGGGCAAATGATTACAGGTGTGCGGCCTTAAGACATCTATGCGATAATCATCTTACCAGATTTAGAGTCCCTTTATATAGAGAGTAGCGACATGGATGTCTGACTTTTCTGGACCCAAAATGGCGTTCAAATTCTTTCTATTTACAACACCCAGGTGCTCATCGGAATTGAATAGAAATGTTACGTAATAGTGGACCCAAAATGGCTTTCAAATCACGGGTTGTCGTAACTCTTCTATATAAAGGTACTCTAACCAGATTGAATGAAGTACGCCATCTAAACACATCCAACAGTAGATGTTGTTCTACACGTACATGTACATGAATGTAAAATCTTCCTATACATGTACACTCTTAAAAAAGTTGGGCAAAAAAATGCCCAATTTTTAACCAACACTGGGCAACATACTGTCCACACAACTTTTGGTTAAAATTTGCCCAACTGATGTTGGGCAATCCATTTACTATGTTGTCGGGCAAATTAAATTGCCCATCAGTTGGTGACCCATTAGATTTTACCCAACTCTACAATTGCCCAACTGTTGGTTATATTCTCAGTTGGGTAATTATTGCCCAACCAATCTTACCCAATAGGATTGCCCAACCCTCTATTTGTTCAGCTGTTTGGTAACAAATATCATGTGGTTGGGCAAATTCAGCTGCCCAATTTATTGTTTCCTTTTTCCTCCAACCTAGGTAAAAAAAAAATGAAATCTGCTTGTTACGTCCTTCTGGGTCTTTACCTAATCAATCCTAACCTATCCTATTTTAAGCTATCCTATCCTATATCTTAACCTATCCTATCCTAGTCCTATCCTATCCAGTTAGTGCAAACTAGTGCAAGCTCTTATATACCCCTTATATTTTTTTATGCATTCGGTGACAGTTAGTAAATCGGGCCACCCCAAACCATACGCTACTAAAAATTCATGAATATTCATATAAGTGTTTTCCCCAATATTGGGTAAAAATATTTACCACAAGTTGGGCAAAAGCGAATTTCTAACCAACCATCAGTTACCCAACAAAATTTACCCAACTGGCAAAGGAAATGTGACAAAATTACACAACTACAGGGCAACAAGTACCCAACCCATAATTACCAAATACTGTTGGTAAATATATGCCCAATATTTAGGTAAAAAGTATTGACCAATATTGGTTACACCACTCGAGTGTCCAGTTGGTTAATAATAGCCCAGAATTGGGAATATTTTTAACCAACCAGCAGTTACCCAACTAAATTTACCCAACATTTTAAGAGTGTAACCTCATTTGCACTTTGTAAAACTCTCTTCTCCCCACCCCCTCCACCCTCTCCTCACACACCCCCTCCCCCCTCTCTCTCCCTCTTTCCTCCCTCTCTCTCTCATTCTGATTTCATTCTATAACTTTTTAAACGCTTATAATTTATTTTTTTTGGTGTAATATAATTGGAATACAAATTTCATTTTGCTATGTCTTATTTTATATGTCATATATATATATATATTTAAAACTTTGGGTGACCAAACATAATACAACTTCTTACTTTGCTTTCCTTCCTCTCATGCTATTCCTTTCTATTACTTTATAGTGTTCATATCCCTCTTTCTTTCTCATTCTTCCCTCATCTCCATTTCTGTCTCTACAGTGTGTCCCAGAAAACAGTTAACAGTCAGAAAAAGTTTCCCCAAATAAATATTTCAAAATATTTGAAGCAAAATTTCATACCAGTGGATAGCTTATGATCTGTTCTTTTAAAGAGCTTGAGTGAGCAAAGGCCACTTTTGTGAAAAGGCGCCAAATCCAGACTTGACAAGAATTGGTTATTTGTTCTGGCTGGTATAAGCACAGTTGAGAGTCATGAAAGGACTTAGAAATGTTCATATTTTGATCAATAACAGACAATTTATGAAAGAACGGGTTTTGTTCTCTGTATGTATCTTATCAATATTTTTACGCTTCAGTGAGCAATCAAATACTTTATTGAGTGTTTTGAATTATTAATTTTGGCGAGTTTTTAATTCACGCTTGCTTTCTCAGTCACCCATAAAGTTTTGATGGGATATATCAGGACATACAGAAAACAAAGCCTAATCTTTCATGAATTGCCTTTTAATAATCAGAATACGAAAATTTCTAAGCCTTTTCAAGACTCTCAACTTTGCTGATACCAGCGAGAACCAATACAAATTTTTGCCAACCATGAATTTTGCACCATTTCACAACAATGGCTTTTGCTCACTCAAGCGTAAAATATCGTCAGATATTTCAGTGTCATTTGATAGGAGAGACCCTAAGTTATTAATAGGTATAAAAAGTTCATGAACATATTATGAAATGTTCATTTGGCTAGACTTTTTCCCACTGTCAACTTTTAATGGTTCTCAAATTTGTTAATACCAGCCAGAACAAGTGCCAATTCTTGTCAAGTCTGAATTTTGCACCCTTTCCTAAAAGTCGTTTTTGCTCTCTCAGGTCTAAATTATTGCCATATTTTTTGGTGCCATTAGATAGAAGAGACCCTAAGCTAACCACAGGTATAAAAATTTCCTACAAATATTTTGAAATCGTTATTTGGGGAGACTTTTTCTGACTGTTAACTTCTTTGGGGACGCACTGTATATACAGTATGTCCCAAAAAGAATTTCAATCAGCATTTGGGTATCGATTACAAAAGAAATCAGTTTGCAATATGAAAAGGCATACTGGATTATGAAACTATAACTATTTATCTACCAGTTAGTGAGGACCCGTTTGATTTGGTCCAGTCGTTATGAAGAAATAAGGATTTTTGTAACGTATGTCATAAGTTCCTTCCGTCCAAGTTTGACAGAAGGGAGACTCACAAAGCACAATGTACAATTCCACACTCCTTTTGAATGGTTAGAAAAGAAAATTACTTTTTAGTTTTTATCTGATATAATTGTTATGGCAGTGCTTCATTAATCATTATAATTATCATTGTCCTTCTTCTTCTTGTTATTGTTGCTGCAAATAAAGGGCATACCAATAATATGTTAGTAAACACGTGTGCAGTGAACAAACTGTTATCATTCATATGGATGCTAAGAACATCCAGGTGACAAAACATGGAAGAAAGGGACCCATGACATGCTTTATAAAAATCCACATTTCTTCATGACTACTCGATCAAATCAGATGGGATCTTCACTGACTGGTAGTGAAATAGTTATTCTTTCATAATCCAGCATGATTTTCATATTGCAAGACGATTTCTTTCGTAATCGATATCCAAATGCCGGTTGTAATTTTTGGGGGACATACTGTACATATTTCCTCCTTTTTTCCTGGTTTGATAAACATTCAGCAATAGTTAATTCCATCAGAAGAGAGTCCAAGGCATCAGTGAAAGGTATATTTCATTGGTTCTTTTAGACCTGCTCCAATATGTGGTAAGAATAATACAAAAATGCTTCTAGATTACTTTCATCTAAAAATATATTGTTTTGTATGGTATTTCAAATCACATGTTCGATTTCTAACGCCACTTTCTTGTTTAACACTTGAATTCTTCATTTATTTGACAGTTACGTCTTGTCACCATGATTGGCTTTACTACTTGAACCATAACATTGGGGTTTTTTGTTGTTGTAATGCTGCATATTTGACGATCTTGTACTTTGTTAGATACTTTTGTCATTACATGAGATTCCTCACTTTCCTCATCTACAACATTTATTATTATTTTGGTTTTATTGCTAATAGCTTGCTGTGTTATTGTACGCCACTTCATAGATTGCCGTCAAATGTTCGCCAAAAGAGATTTGTTTTATGTTTCTTTTTTTTTTTTTTTTTTTGTTCATATCCACATTGTCTTTTTTTCCTATCCTTGCTGCTCGTGGTTATCCCATTTCTCCCATTCGTCTTTCTTTTTTTTTATCGACAGTAATCTTCCTTGTCTTGTCTAGTTTATGTCTAAGTCGTGTTCAGTCCTTCTTTCTCCTTTCTGCATGTAGATGCTCTACCTCTCTTTTCTTTCCCCATATCTTGACAGCGCCAAAATTTATTCTGTACTGTATTCCATTACTAATATTACATAGCCAATTTCCAAATTCTATGAAAATGGCAAAAATTATTTCATTATTCAAAAAGGGTGATAAACTTGATGTTGATAACTATCGCCCTATTTCTTTAGTATCTTCATTTTCTAAAATTTTAGAAAGAATAATTCATACTCGGATGATTTCTTTTTAAAAGAAATGTGATATCTTTTCACACTTCCAGTTTGGCTTTCGAGAGAAGCACAGCACTTTTCATGCTCTATAATGTCTTCTGTTGAGAATGTCCCATGCAACTGATGCATCTTCACACACTGTAGGTATATTCCTGGACTTCTCCAAGTCCTTTGATACGATTAACCATAAAATTTTACTTCACGAACTCTTTCATTATGGTGTACGTGGAAAGGCCTTGCAGTGGTTCAGGAGCTACCTGTCTACCAGAAGTTGTGGTGTCCCACAAGGAAGTCTGTTTGGCCCGCTATTTATTCTTTACATAAATGATTTTCATAAATCATTTAATTCCTTCTCGTTTATTTTATTTGCCGATTCACTGCCGATGATACCAATTTATTCTTTTCACATAGTAATCCATATGTTCTAGCTGACAGAATGAATGCTGTGTTATTGAATATATTATAGTGGATAAGAGCAAATAAATTGTCACTTAATCTTCAGAAAACGAATAACATGATATTTGTAACTCCTTAGACTCATTACGCACTGATATTGTTTTTGATATCACCCTTCTGAAACAGGTCTCTCATACCAAATTCCTGGGTGTAATAGTCGATAATAAACTTTCTTGGAAATTACACATTGACAATATTTGCAAAACTATTTCTAGCAATATTGATATTATTAAGACTAAAATTCCACTTACCTCAGTAATCATTATTTATGCTTTATTCATCACTGATCTTACCATCTTTTGGTTTGGGGCAATACACGTTAAACATTGTTAAAAACAGTTTTACTACATGTATTACAAAATAAAGTTATTTGTATTATCTGTAATGCCCCCATACGCTCCCATACCGATCCTGTATTTTTCGAATACAACATATTAAAAATTAAGGATTTATATTCATTTCATCTTGGTGAATTTCTGTTTAAATACAATGGTGGTATACTACATCATGTGTTTCATGATATTTCTTAAAAATCAAGCAGTTATAAATACCCTACTAGATAGTGAGATGAATTTTACTTACCACTTTTGAGAAAATTTTCAAAATAATTTCAAAATACGTTCATTTTTGAAGGCCCTAAATTTTGGAATGCTCTGCATAATGAGCTGAAAAACTCCCCTTCACTCAATGCTTTTAAAAGAAAATTTGAAAATTTCTTATTACAATCAAATAAAACTTATCAAATTTTTGTGGTGTAACAACCGTTCTCCCCACATTTCTGCTTTTTTACTTTTGTATGCTCCTGCTCATCTCGAAAAATCATCACTACTTGCTTTCTCTTTTCTTTCTTTTTTTTCCTCAATGTTTTTTTTTCTATTTTTTCTTAAATTCCCGAAGGATTTTGTGCGTTCTCTATTCACTCCATTTCCCTTTTTCTGTTCTCTCCCTCAAATCCACAAGCAACAAACATTTCCTTCTTTCTTTTTTTCCCCCTCTTCACTAGATTTTTTTTTTTTTAATTCATCATATAATTTTGTACCACTACGTTGCTTCCAGTCATTAGGTGTTTCTATAAATGTCATCTCTGTCGGCCACTGTCCTTCTTCTCTTGTTTACCTATGTACTTTACCTTTTCTCAGTTGTTATCTGAGGGGTCCACAATTTACAAGCTCTGCTTTTTAGTGGACCTCTCCATTTTCACAGAATATAAATCAAGATTCATACGTAATCATTCCACTTTTCTTTCAAAGGTATTATTGATTGTATTGATCTATCTTAGTTTTAAATGAAATATTTTTCCATAAATTTTGCATTGTATTTTGTATTATTATGAAAATTTGTTTTGTATTTGTATTTTGTTGGAAATGAAAATATAAAATATGAAAAAATATGAAATATTTCATAATGAGAACAGCTGCAAAATATTATATTATCTAAACAAATTAGAGAAAAAATACACATAATTATTGCATATAAGCATTCATAGTTCAGAGTAATTAATTAAAAGAAAAACAAAACCATTCTGTGTCAAAATCTCAATGTTAAACCTTTACGATAAGATAATATAAAATAAATTCGATATGGTATAAACTAGTATAATCATCTTTTATAACCCCCGCACCGCTGTTAATGTTTTTAAAAATTTATTTAGTTTATCAACCATTTTGTTACAAGTTATTCAAATTGAAATTCCAAATCACAACCGGCAAATTTGTCTTGGTACCATTTGTCGAATGTCTCATTCTGTGCTACGGTAAACCGTTCTTTCCATGAACCAATCACACCTGGAAAATGGAAAATGGAAAATAAAAAGTTTTTAAAAATTAAAAATAGTTTCATTCGCTAATATAGATTAAGTGCAGTGGAGCAGCCAGGATTTTGTAAAAGGGGGCACACAAATGCAGGGCTGTCATCTTTGGGGAACTGCTTGGAGGGAGATCCATATTTTTTTCTTCTCGGCAGCCCTCCAAAAGTCGCTCAGTGGGGGGATCATATTTTATGGGGTCCAGTTTTCCTCTATTATTCTCTGACAAACCCCCCCCCCCCAAAAAAAAAATTTTGTTCAAAATTTGTCAGGGGGAGCACTCTGCCCCCCTGCCCCCCTGGCTACGCTAGTGATTAAGTGAAAATATGCGTTATGTTTGAATGTATTTCAATAGACTACGATATGGTGTAGGATTTGATTTATAGCCTGTGCAATAAATAAACAATATAACAGTTTGATAAAGAATATGAAAATGAATTACCAATGCTGACAAGCACAAACTTCGAGGTGGTTTATTTCTCTTTAATGATGGCGATGATTTACAAAGAGAAATAATTGGGCATATTTTCTTTTCTAAAGGTGATTATGGACACACACGGTAAAGAAAGGAAAAAAAAATATATTAAAGGGATAGTATTGTGAACTGTTTCTTTTCCCCCCAGAAAGTGTGGCCCCTTACTCTTAAAAAAAAGAAAAGAATGAAAACTCCCCCGGGAGTCATGTCCGTAATCAATAGTCTAGGAATGAATATCGATTTTTTTTTCTTTTTTCTCTAAAAAGAAAAGAGTAAATTTTCACTCTATTTTCACTAGATATTTCCACGCACTCGGGGTAGTCCCGTCAGTGATCACTCAATTTTTCAGAGAGTGTCAAAAGGCCCGTGTATAATATCTAAAGTGTCTCCCCAAGTAATCAATGATATTCATGCAAACCTTTCTGCATGAAGGACATCTGACCAGTCGCTTTGGTCAGGAATTTTCACTCACTCGGGGTAGTCACGTCAGTGATGAATATTTTTTTTAAAGAGAGTATCAAAAGGCTGAAGTGTGATATCCTGTGTATATTCAAGTAATCAATGTTATACAAACCTTTCTGCATGAAAGACATTTGACCAGCGGCTTTGGTAAGGAACTTGCCCTTGTTGTCATATGTCTTCTTCATCCCGCTCCTGTCACCCTTTACCTAAAGGCAAAACTAAAATATCCCCCATTAATAAATCATACACACCTTTCTGCATGAAGGACATCTGACCAGCTGCTTTGGTAAGGAACTTGCCCTTGTCAGAAGCTTTCTCAATCTTATCATACGTCTTCTTCATTCCCTCGAATCCCGCTCCTGACACCACCTTCTCCAGAATCTCGGGTGAGAGAGGGCGCCCTAAATGGTTTGCCACTCGCTGGGCAACCACGGGGAGGTTCTAGGGATGGTGAGAAGAGATTACAATACGTGTGAGAGGAGGAGGGGGGGGGGAAGGAGAGAGAGAAATGAAGAAGGAGAAATAAAGTCTAGAATGAGTATTCTCCTTTAACGTCAGGTGGATACTCATTTGAGGTTTTCTTCTTTCTTACAAAATATTTAAAATTATTGGTTTTAGAATAAATTGTGAGCTAATTTAAAAATGCTAAAGGTATTCTTATTCTATTTTTTTTAAAGGAAACATAAAAACCACCAACCACCATCACTAACAAACACATGTTATCGCTGAATTATATTTGATTGTAGATCAAATTTTAAGAGGTGTAAATGAAGAATATGTAAGGAGCAATTTTTGTTCTTCTAAAGAAGGCATTTGACACAGTTGACCACCATATGTTATTAGAAAAGTTACATGATGCTGGTGTCAAGGGTGATGAGTTAAAGTGGTTTATGCCTTATTTAGGAGATAAAGTCCAAATAACTAAAATAGATGAGTGCATGCTGCCATCACTTGCCCCAGTTAGCATTGGGGTACCACAGGGCTCAATATTGGAGGCCACGAATGTTTGTAATTTACATAAATAAATTACCATCTGCTTTTACTGATCTTACTTGTAAAGTACATATAACACGGTAAAAACTACTTTCGAAAAATCAACCTGAGGTAATTTCAATAGCCCTGTCTATCAAATATTTTACGTAATCCGAACATGATTTCTATTGGTAGTACAATAGGCTTTTGAAACTGCCCTTGAGTTGATTTTTCGAAAGTAGTTCTTATCGTGTTATATGTTTGCCGATGATACTATATTACTGTTCAGAGCAAAAAAATGCTGATGAATTAAATAACAATAATGCAACTGGGAGTGCAGATGGCAGAAAAATGGTTAGTTCATAATAGGCTAACACTAAATTTGAAGAAAACAAAATTTATGTTGTTAGGTACTCGTCAAAGACTTCAAGCATTCTCTGATTTGGATCTAATTCTGTATAATCAGCAGATTGAAACAGTTAATGTATTTAAATATCTTGGGGGTAATGCTTGATGAACAACTATTGTGGAAAGAACACACTGATTATATAGCCCGAAAGGTATCCCAACGAATAGGGTCCTTAAGGCGATCTGCAAAACCTGTATTGCCTAATGAGATTTTTAGAATATTATGTCGTTCCCTTATCATGCCACTCTTAGTTTATTGCGATGTTGCATGGCCAAATACCTCATAAAAAATACTTGATAAACTGTTAAAACTGCACAATAGAAGGGTAGAATGATTCTGGGTGCACATCCGCGAACTCATATAATGGACATGTTTACGGTCTTAAATTGACAAGAACTGCCAATTCCATGGAATCAACATAGAATGATCCAAGTGTATAAATGTATTAACTATCTCGAACCCGATAACTTGAAATATTTGTTCACCAGACCGATTCATTCGTTTGACACAAGATTCCGAATTAATGGCTCTCTTAATAATACATTAAAATTATTTAACAATGCTGCTAGTCGTACTTGTATAAAGAGGATGGAACAGCCTTAGTGTGAATCAAAGAAATAGTCGATCGTTGAATGCTTTTAAGTTGTCACTGAATAACCCAAATTAATAGTAACTGTTCATCTACATGTCATCATCAAAATGTTTAGATATGATCAATCCCGGAATGTGTTGTTATTTTCTAAAGTGTTTCCAAATCATTCATTTTTAATGTCAGCTTTAAAAAGTAAGTTTAAATTAACTGTTAAAACGTTTGTATTTTTGTTTTAAATTGTTGTTCGTTTTTTGTTTTTATCTTGGTTTATTTTGCTGTGATTTCCCAAACTTTAACTTTTTTCTTCAATCTAGTAATTCTTAATTGGTCTTGAAATCTGTATTTTGAATATACGTAAATTAATTTATTTCTTTGTTTCTAATTTCTACAAGGGTTTATTTTTTTTGTTTACTGCATGTCAATCTTTAAAAAATACTTTCATGTACATAGTGAATGCTGACAGGGCTTGTGGAAAGCAGTTCTGGAACTGACTGGTTTTATTTATACCCTGTATAAATAAAACCGCAAATAAATAAATCAAATAAATAAATAGAATAAAATGAATTAGACGAGTTGGTTGCGCAAATAATCTACAGGACATCATCTAAACGGTTTGTAGAGCGCCACCTAAACTGCAAACAACAGCAACTGCTTCATGCTTCTACCAATTTTACAGTTCAGCATGATTTTTCGTCGTCCACTCCTGTAGACTTCCTCATCATGTCATGTCATTTCTTCGCACACTTCTTTTTTTTCTGTCTGCCGCTTTAGCATCACTAGAAATCATACATCACATAAATAACCTATATACAATATATTTTGAAGTGGATTGGTTCATATTGAATGCCCTCTCATTTCCTCTTGCTCAATCTCAATCTGCATTCTCTGTCTCTCTCTCTCTGTCTTTCTGTCTCTCTCTCTTTCTTTCATATTTTCCTTGTTATTCATCCCTTCAAAATGAAAGCATGAGTATGATTGATTTTTATTTTTACCCAGCCGTTGGAAAGAGAATAAAAACTAACCATTTTCATTTCTTCAAAGGTCAAGAAGAGGACGTTGTCTTCATTTCGCTTGTTCCAGTATCCCATCACATGATCATACCAGGGTCCGAATAAGCTATCTGAAAGAGAAACAGAGAGAGGCGGAGGGAAACAAAGGGAGAGAGAGAGAGAGAAAGGGGAGGAGAACGGGAGATAGAAGAATGATGAAAAAGAACCAGAGAGCGAAAAGAAAAAATATGAAAACGTGGAGAGAGAAAAAATATATGTTAGACCTATACAATTATGTAAGAGTATAATGTAAAAATCTTTTGGCTTTTCGTCTTGAGGAAAAATACCGCCAGTAATTATCGATTGTGCTTTTTAAATGTTGTTCTGAAGATCAATGCTACCCTTTTAGAAACCAAAATGTTAAACGCTTGTTAGTCACCATGTTATATATTATGCCTAATATTCAGACCTATATGGAAAAGAAGGAGCTCTAATCATGCTAATGAAATGTATATGTATAAATGCTCTTTCCAAAATATTGGGTATTGTTTCACATTTTCGACTGTAGCTTACCTCCCTTCATCGTGTCTATGACCATTTGGTTGAAGCCTCCAGGATAGGCGACAGTCTTCTCTGTAAATCGTATTGACGATGCTATCATGTCCTTAGGATTGCGGGCCACGTAGATTACCTAGTTGTTGCCAACAAAGCAGTTTTTAAAAAATCAATCAAAGAGAGATATTAGTATTTATTTCAGTTTCTTGATGCCTTTCCAGATTCCAAATTTTATTAGTGAGCGAAGAGAGCGAGCAAAAATTTGACTCCTTAACTATATCCACACTATTCACTTTCTATCTACCTATCTATCTATATACCTGTCTATATATCTATCTGCCTATCTATCTACTTATCTGTCTATTTATCCATATATTTATTTATCTATCTACCTCTGTCTGTACTGTCTATATGTCTATCTATCTATATCACTATTTATATACCTCATACATAGATTCTTATTCACTGATTGGTCAAAACTATATCACATGACACGGCGCATCTCGATCTATCATTGCGTCAGAGGGTTTTGGCGTTCTATCAATTGACCTGAGGTCAAATGATAGAAGGTCAAAACCCTGTGATAGAACGCGTAACCCCTCCGTGACTTTTGCACACACATGCGTATACAAAATTTGGTTCAGGTGCTTTTGCGAGTTGCTAGGCTACGTCACTGCGTTCAATATACGCGCAGCGCGTAAGAATTCAACATGGCGAGTGACTTAGCAACTGAATCAATAAAAAGGATGAGGTATATAAAACAAATATGGACTGCTCTGTAATCGGATGGTGGTGGAAATTATCGCTCCCTCGGTGGTGTTCATACCGGCCTTTCTATCACCCCCTCGGCTTCGCCTCGGGGATGATAGAAGGGCCGGTATGAACACCACCTTGGGAGTGATAATTTCCACCATCATCCTCATGAGCAGTCAATATTTGTATACTATCTCACGATCTAGTGATACCCATCACATCACTTTCATATCTTACTCTAGCTTTCTTCTCGATGTCTGGTGGAAGAAGCTGGAAGGGCAAATGACACCCTATCAATCTCGGAGAAGGAGCATTCTCAATCACATCCATGAACGGCCTGGGGACGAGTGGGGGCGGGGCATCATCGCTCTGTTGCTGGGCGTCAACCATCAGTGGGCGGTCCATAGTTAACATGGAAATGGTTGCTAGGTGGGTAGTTCGGTCGATCTTCATTGGGTCACCGTCTGCGAGGATGAGTGACGTCGTTTCGAGAATGAAGTGGGTACCTGTGACAAGAACCCCAAAATCAATGAATGTATGTTATCTACATTATGTTCACTGGACACCAATTTCTTTTTTTTTTTTAATTAGATAATTAACAAGCAAAATGGGAAATATAGATGAATAATAAGTCGATGGGCTGGTGTCCTCTTTACCAAGTCCCTTGGAGAGGACTAAAATCGGTAGGTCTCCCTGGTTGCATACTTACAAACACAATTGTATCTGTTTTCTAAGCAGTCAGGTAAAATAAAACATCAACTGATAATTAAAAGTATAATCCCATAACCAAGTGAACAGGAATCGAGTTGCCTTTTTTCTCACTTCACTTTAAAAAAAAATTAAAATAATAATTAAAGTTAATATTGACAAACCATTAGTATGAATTAGCAAAGACCGTAGTATGGACTGAAATGTACATACTAAGATACTCCTAATTCATTGGGGATCTCTTTACAACACAAATCTCTATGATATATTCCTCAAGCATGAATTTATGGTGAAATTATTTGAGGTACATGCAGAAGAATTAATTTTTTGTAATGTTGGCGAATATTAATGAAAATATATATCTGCAAGGATACAATATTGGGGGAAACAGTAGTACCCGGAAGAAAAACTGATTCATAACGAAGGGAAAAGGAGACAACTAAGATTTTTTTTAAGAAGCAGAGGGGGGAAAGAGTGAAAAGAAGGAGAAGCAGAAGAAGAAGAAAGAAAGGAGGAGGAGGAGGAGGACGGGGACGAGGAGAAGAAGATGGTGAAATAGTTGTAGTAGTATAGTAGTAGTAGTAGTAGTAGTAGTAGAAGTAGTAGTAGTAGAAGTAGTAGTAGTAGAAGTAGTAGTAGTAGTAGTAGTAGTAGTAGTAGAAGAAGAAGAAGAGGAAGGAGGAGAAGAAGAAGAAGAAGAAGAAGAAAACAAGAGAAGCAAAACGTGAATTATAATGAAGACATTTGACCAAATTGATTAGAAGAGGATATTGAGAAGATAATTAGGAGATCAAAATGTATATAAAGATAGAAAGAGACCTATACAGTCACCTGATTTGGGATAGGTGCATACCCAGATATCGTCTGGTCTCACTTTGAACGTTTTGAGCGCGTCTAGGCTCGATTTAAGGACTAATCCTGGCATTTTCAGACCTTCGTACTCAAAGAATTCGAAAAGTCCTGGCATTGCAGGATTCTTGGTTTTTCCACCTGGTTCTGCCATTCTGTGAGTTAGATAGAAGAAAGTATATGTGATTAATTATTATACAAACGGAATAATTATTATACAAACGGAATAATTATTGTTGCAAAATTTATCATTATTGTCATAATCATCATCTATGTAGATGTAAATAGTTTTCAGACATAGTTATTGATATCCAATGTACTAGATATCCAGATAGCCATATCGAACATGTGAAATACAACCTATATTGAGTTTTATACACTTTAGCAGAAAGAACATTTTTCATGCATTCATAAAATGTAGCATTTAGAAAAATCCAGTACCATCATGCGCCCTTGGGTCTACACCACATGTTGGCACTTTTCTGGAGAGATTTTCAGCCTACAAGCCCCCTTAGAAAATAGGGAGTAAGACAAAATAATAATAAATAGATAAAATAAATAATTTTTAGAAAATTATCAGTGGGGGCACAAGTCTAAAAATATCTGACGAACAAAAAATGCAAAACAACCAAAAAGAATTAAAAAAAAAAAAGTAATTAATAGAAAATTATCACACTTTCTCCAGAGACATCATTATGACTCTTTTAGGCTGAGGGGAGGGCACGTACCCCTCCTCCTCCCCCCGAAGTCTCTACTGCATGATTTCGTTATGGTATAGTATACAATAAAATGCATGGCAACAATTTATTATCTTACTCTTTTACTGTACTTAAACATTTAAGTTACCCCACGTACGTCCATTTATAGAGAATCTGATTCTGTAACCATTATCTTTATACTTCGCCCTGTGATCATGGTGATACTAATCTGTACAACACACATCTTTCGTGTGCACCATGAACATACATGTCTCCTAACAACAAGTCGAGTCCTACAAAGTTTACTTTGTTACTGTTTCTTATTCTTGGAAAATATTATGTTATGCAAAGTTCCTACACTCCATGACAAACTTTTGTACATCACTTTAAGCAGTATTAACCAGACATAAATCATTTGAAAAGCTTCTTTTGTTGTTGTTTGTTTTTGTGGGGTTTTTTGCAGGACGATGGCAACAATTTCATGAACAAAATCACAAAAAGAATGAAGATGTTCATCTTATCAGTATACAAATGATGCACAGGTCTGAGTGTGTCGGTAGGAATTGTGTGCATAAGGTAATTATGGAATTGTTTAACCCACGAGGCGCAGCCGAGTGGATTTAGACTAGTTTCCATAGTTACCGCATGCACACTATTCCTGCCGACACACGAAAAAAACATGTGCATCATATCTGTTTTATAGAACGGTGGACAAATTTTTGCCAAAAATCCATTTTTTTCAGTCATGCGTCCGGTAATTACCGACGCATGGCAAATTTACTGGATGCATGGCAAATTTACCGGATGCATGATAAGAGAAAAAACCTTATACAAGGCACTGCTTCATGCTTGCTTGGTAAATCATTTCCATGCATCATAAATAGATTTTAGAAATTTAATGAATTCCATAGAGAACTGAAAATCTGGCTATTTTAAGGTTAAATTTTAGCCTCTAGCCGAGGCCTCTTGCTGCATTCCCCTGTAAACGGCTGCCAACGAGAACGGCTGCCAACGAGACTACGAGGCGCGTCAGCGCCGAGGCCTCTACTCACTTGCCCGTTTTACTTTACACTAACAACAACAATTCTTTTTATTTTTATTGAAAAACATCTACCGGAGCGGTAGATCTTAATATGCGAAAAACTTATGATTGACACTGTGGTACTGCCACCCATATCTCCTTCCACCAATCAGTGAGCGGGACAGACTCCTACTAATAAATATTAATTTTTTAGATTCACCAATCAGTGACCAGACTTTTGCCTTCCATATCAAATATTCATGACACACCGTCTCATCATGGCGGAGACTTGTCGCGAAGAAAAGTTGACCAGAAGCCTTGAATTTGCTGCGAAAAAGCTCAAAATACCACATTTCAAGGATTTACAAGTTGAAGCCATTACCAGTGCATTGAATGGGAGAGACGTTTTTGTAAATCTTCCCACCGGCTATGGAAAGAGTGCCATATATCAAGCTCTTCCTCTATGTACCGATTTCCTGCGGACAGGCCCCACCATCTCGGATGAAACAAGCCCCGCTGCGCTGGGCGCAGTAACCGGGTGCTCACCGCTAAGCCCAAGGAGCATTGTTGTCGTCATTTCGCCCCTTGTCTCCCTCATGAAAAATCGCGATTGCAAATCACACAAGTCCTTGGTCCTCTGTGACAGGCTAATTTACCTTTATTTTCTTTCCAATGCGGTACCACGCGTTTGGTTGGAGTGTCATCTATGATTTCATCTCATATTTTCACTCGAAATTGCAAAATTAAACAAAATTAACTTATACTGTACCAACTTTCCTCAAATCAGCTGATCGACTCAACAACACATGCACACGTCCACGCGAGTAAACATGCAAAAAATGTATAATACAGTGTTTACAACATAGGTATACAATCACAGTTGCTCCTACGCAGGGAGAAATATATTTTTCAACTAGGACTCAATAACAGGCATCATTTTTCGGCAAAAATGCTATGAAATATATAATTTTGTAATGTAAAAGTATGAATATTTGTTCTGATAAATGAAGAAAAAAATAGGAGTTTTGTTTTTTATTACTTTATTACGTAAAGTAGTTCCCTCTTTATAAATAATGGACGAGTTCTTCGCCAAACACGCAGCTCATTGGTCAGAATGCGTGAAGACAGCAAATCGCATATAATCTGCATACAATTTGTGACGTATCACTACCTTATTTTAATACTGAATATTTAATTAGGGGGCAAGTGAGTAGAGGCCTCGGCGCTGACGCGCCTCGTAATCTCGTTGGCAGCCGTTCTCGTTGGCAGCCGTTTACAGGGGAATGCAGCAAGAGGCCTCGGCTAGAGGCTAGTTCAATTTCAGAATTTCATTTTCTATAATTAAGTGTTAGAGTCTTGACCCTAAGCTAACTAGTACTGTCAACTTTTTTATTTTACAATCTGTCAATAGTCAAAAACTAGCCCAAGTTAGATATAATCTACTAGTATCTAGTCTGTTTACATTAAATCAATTAATTTAAAGAATTCATGCAAAGATTCTGAGAACTTCAAGTCTTGCAATAACAAATTTTAAGTCTGGTCATCCCATAATTCAGGCCAGACCACTCATAGCGACGTTACTATACTTCGTGTGTAGACTCTAGGCAGTCATACACCTCTACACTTTCAAAACACCACTACACAAAAGTCACCAACATTCACTAAAAATCGGCATTTAATTTACAAAAACCGACACCAACATATCCATGAAATACAATAAATTCAACTCACCGATGTTGGAAAAGATAATTCCAAAAATGAAATCAGTAATTTACTGTCAATTCTGGCGAAACGGGGTATCGCAAGTCATTGTGTACATTTCCTGATCGCCACGAGCGCTGACATCAGTCTTTTACCGATACATTTACCATATTTGTGAATTAATCACTACCTTTCATCAAATTTCGGTAACATGATTAAGATCACGAAAATGTCGCCAATTGTAAATTTCTTTTCTACATTTCCTCACATATTTGTTTGACAATATACAACGGATAGCATTGCAAAATGGAATAAATTACATCGTACAACTCTGATCACAATAAAAATGTAATTTATAGAGACATGAATAAAATCAGTTATGCGGTTGATAAAGAATACAGAATAACAGAATAACATTTTGTGGACAAAATTTTATTGGCCGATTTAAGTCTAAAACATTGGAGGCATGAAAACAACATGTGATCGCGAAAAAAATTGGCGGGGATTTCTTAGGTTTTGGACATGATTTTGACTTTGGATTTTGCTTGAAATATCAGAAGTTCTTCCTAACGGCCATTTAAGGTAGGAGTGAGATTTTAAAGAGCTGAATTTGAAAGGAAGTATTTTAAATATTTATCTCATTCCCCCCCCCCCCATACCTTAAGTACATGCGATAGAAAAATGACTATTTTTGCATTCGTCCCGCGTAGTGGTCAATATGACCACTATAGTAAATAGTGTATGTATAATACGTGCTGTGATTGGTTAGAGTCGCATCACGTGACGTGCAAAAATTTTAACTTCAATTTCTGCACACTTATTTGTGTACAAAATCCCATAAGGCCAAGGCGCGCAAGAAGTAAATTACATCAGCGCTCATGTAATGCGACGCCTTTATTGCGTATTATTTTGGACTGGCTGTGTGACGTAACAATGAATTTACCAATTTGCACTATATGCCATGGAGGTTGCTAGTTATAAATCTGGGGTCTATTTACTATAGTCAATTGTATTTCCGAACAGATTGTATTACCGAACGTGTACAGTTAAGCGCCTAAAATGGGTTTTCATACGCGTGGGATTACGCGTATGAAAACAACACTATTGAAACAAAGGTTGTGTCTTTTTCCCATAGGTTTCACACGTTCGGAAATACAGTACATTTTTCAAGGGACCCAAACGCCGCGTCGTTGGGAAGGGGTTCACTCGGAAGGGAATATCATATTAAATCTACGTTGTCTTTATAAAATTCCATCAACTTCTTTTTCTGTAGGACTTTGAGCATTCATTATGTAAGTTTGACAGATATTCGTTTGGTTATTTTATTTGCTATCGTTGATTTTCTGAAAAGTGTTCGGAAACTGGATCCACCACCATTTAACAATTTGTGCATGTTCTATTTATGCACCATTACTGGACTATATGAACTCCAAATACTAAATTATCCCTCGTGCAGGTCTATTTCACCTCGGCTTGCTGCCTCGGTGAAACAAAACTGCACTCGGGATAATTTAGTATTTGTCGTGCACATGCATTATAGTGCATTAATAGACCATGCACTATTTATATAATAGTACCGTATATTGTGGGCCAGACAAGTGACAGTACGTGTCGCTGCAGTGGATATGCTGCGCTGTAGTGAATCACCGTATGCACTGCAGTGCAGCATACGGTACTGTGTCTGTGCAAAGAGTTCTGTGATAACTCCTTGGTCTGTGTGACCCTCTCCTTTCAGTTTCACACTGCACTGATTTTCATTTAATCGCCTTTTCCGTTTTTTTTTTTTTAAACAGGTAGATCTTTTATCGGATTTTATTGGGCTTACCATCAGAATCCGAAGTCAACTATCATTAACACCTGAAATTTGTCTCAAATCTTGCAATTCTCCGTCATTAAAAAGTCGTATATCGCGGCTCTCAGACTCAGATCTCGCACTCGCTAAAATAAATATCGATAGCAAAGAGTTTAAATACGAAGAGTGCTCATTCCCGAAATAAAGCATATTGTGGTACTATGGTACGTGTTGATCGGCCGAGAGGGAAGGTTATAGTCTTTATCAAGATGTTTGTATTTTTTATTTTCTTTATTTTTTCTTCTTTTTCTGTACATCGCTTTTGGTAAAGCTGTAAAGGGTATAATCTTGATATTGTCCCTTCAAATACAAACTTATGTCCCAAAACAGATAGGAATCAACATAATCTAACTGCACCAGGGAGGAGAGAGAGAGAGTTGGGAGGGGGAGCTAGGAGAGATGTTTGTATTTTTGTTAAAGTTATTTGCTGTGAAATTTCTATTAATATTTATGTGATGGGGGGGGGGGGTGGTCCAAACATGTTCCCTGATATTAAGCTCTATATGAGCAAACACTGCGATATCTGACGGGAATGTCGAGAAAAGTAAAAAAAAAATAATAATAATAATAAAATGCTATCTTTATTTTTCTAAATTAGAATATTTCATTTGATATCATGATTTATGTAAATTTTAGGGATTATAGACGTATAATGTAAATCTATTGGCCTTATTCTGTTAAAAGTCAAGACAGAAAAGGTTTTATTAAAATGAGATTGCGTGCGAGCAATTCCTTAAATATAAAGATTAATTAAGAGTGGCGTATCCAAGATTCGCTTATATTTATTGGTGCGTTTCCAGGAATGCACGTGCCCTACGTGCCAGCCAAAACTAAATCAGACATAATCTTTGTTACACATCGAATGAAAGGAAATGTGTGCCCCCCCCCCGTCACAGAAGGAACATGAAAAAATGTGACTTTTTTCCCCTTGTTTGTCTGAAAATTCAGAATAGACAGCATCTGATGATTTTTTTGGTTCTTCAGGTGTGATCCCCCCCCTTGCATTCCATACGCCACCAATATAAATATCTTACAGTAAGTTATTTGTAATATTATGCTTTAGAAGTTTGAGACGACAGGCGAAGAAAACAGTATAGGGCTATTTTGAATTGAATTAACTAGTAACCAACAATAGCAGCTGGTGATATAATTTATTTATTACCAGTCCTATTCTGTCTTTGTAGGAATATCCCATTCGTTTTGCCCCAGCCCTCTTTGTCTCTCTCTCTCTCCCAGGCTTTCATTTTCTAATCTTATTCTCTTATTCTCTCTTACAACCGATCTATAAAAATGACTCCAACAGAAATGAGGGACAAAATAATGATCTCTTATTGTTTTTTTTTTTCCTAAGTTCAATCTTTCAATTTAATGAGATCGACCACCAACACCATGCAATCCCATTATTCACATCCATGACAGAATAGCAGGCGCGGATCCAGGGGGGGGGGGGCGAATTGACCGCGCCCCCTTTTTGGAACCCAACTGACATACCTTAAGTACACAATAAAAAAAAATTGCCTCTTTAATTGTGTACTTTTCGGCTCTGTGCCCCCTCCTCTACAAAATCCTGGATCCGCCCCCTGGAATAGGAATTACATTTTTTTGAATACAAACTACAGGTATACACGGAATCTGGTCTAAAATGTAAATGTAACCGGATCGAGCACCATTAGTTTGGGAGCCTACGAGGCTAACAATGTTGGTCTATTAAAACTTCGAGAAAACCTTAAAAAAAAATCCCACCCCGCAAGACTGACGTGACAGTCCGGGCATGGACGAGTGGCGGATTTAGGGAGGGCGCAATGCCCCCCCCCCCTCCCCCTTTTGAAAGAAAATCATACATCATTGTCCCTCGGGCTTTTTTAAAAATTGTTTTGGAGGGCTGGCGAGAAGAAAAAATATTTTTTTTCACCCCTTCCCCCCCCCCCCCCCCCCCCACTGAGCAACTTTTCGAGGACTGGCGAATTTTTTTTTTTACTACATCCTGCATTCGCCCCTGTCATGGACTGTCAGTGTCAGACTCATATCCAGTGGCGTATAAATCCGTATCGAGGAGTGGGGGGGGGGGGGGGGGGTATGGTTGAAATAATTTGCCAACGTGATCTTGTTTGACAAACACAAGACACGTTTTGTCATTCAAAAAAACACATAGGCATATACCCCTCCCATATCATTCACATTCAATCTAACACCCATCCACACCCCCCATACACCACCCCCATTTTTTTTTCAAAATATTTTATTAGAGATTTCATTCAAAATAGATCATTACATAAAATAAATGTAAATAATTTCAAACAAATACAAATCTTCATTTCGTTTTCATACCATAGTGTTAAATTATTCACAAGACAAGCATGGAAGAATGTTGGAATGAAATCACTAAGTAAATAATATATTGACAAACACTAACGCCAAGAAGGTCACCAAGAAGAAGCCGGCAACACGCCCACCTGCTGCCGAAATGATAACACACCCACACACGAACACACACACACACACACACACACACACCTCTAATCAACGTCTACAAACATCTAATTTTCTTCAAACGATGCGTCATTCTAGAAGAGTGAAGAAGAGTCCTGAACATGATGTATAAAATCAGATGAAATCTCTTTTATTTCAGACTTTGTTGCTTTAAAATTTTCCGTACATTCTCAGGGAAAAATCAAATACAATTATTATAATGACCATGATAACACCACTTTCCAGACAGAAGTTGAGACCGTGGAGAGTGAGAGAAGAAAGATGTTATTTTGCTCAATTTGCGTCGCTTGGACCCGGACTGAGACATGATGCTTCAGTATTTTCCCTATTACGAGTTGTCTAGTTTAATAAAGGCAAACTAACATACATGCAGTACAACAAACTCATCCACAACAGCCACAGCCAAACTAACATACAACATGCATGTCATGATTGGAATGCTATAATATGTGCGTAAAGTTACATTTTTGACATTCCATCTTAATTACTTGCCCATGTACATATCATGATTAGAAGGGAACGGCATTCTTTTTTTTTTTCAATTTTATGATAATAGCATAGGTCTTTCGTATGGCGATGGTGAGCAGGCCCTTTATTAGCATTTTTAAAATTAAAGTTTTTTTTTTTGGTTTTTTTTATATAATTATGTTTTTATTGGCGAATCATCAAGGATCACAATATATACAAACAATTTTTGCATGATTAGAATACAAAATCAATAAGGCAGAATAACAGCAAAATAGTGAATTGATCAAAAGCGAAGTTCCGAGTCAGAAAAGGATGGCCAGTGATATTACAGACCTTAGTTTACAAACAACCAGAAAATCACAATTTCACTGACATCAAAAACCTACAAAAAAGGTCAACAGCGCGCAGCTTTGGCCGGAATAAACAAAGCCGAACGGCAGGGCGATTCAGACCCCCCGTATCTCTCTCGCTCTCTCTCTCTCTCTCTCTCTCTCTCTCTCTCTCTCTCTCTCTCTCTCTCTCTCTCTCACTCCCTCTCTCTCTCACTCTCTCGCACTTTCTCCTTCCCACCGCCCTCTCCCCCTCTGACCCCCCCCCCCCCGAGAGGCATTACAATTTTTGGTCACTTCTAAGTACACCGTTTTTAAAATTAAAGTTGATTTAATTCAAGTGTTCAGCGGCATTTCAGGGAGAATTTTCGCCAATAAAACAGTTATCTAGTAACATATATTTTTTAATTTCTTTCGTGAAAAGTGGGGGGGGGGATGATTGTACAGGCCATCCCCCCCCCTCCTCGAAAAATGGGGGGGGGGGGGATATATCCCCCCATCCCCCCCCCCGAGATTTACGCCAGTGCTCATATCCATAATAGGGTTCAGAAGCCCCCTCCCACTACATTGTCGGTCTCGTTGGCTGAAGCCAAAGTAAACGACGATCAGCAAGTAAAAAAACTTTGATGAGCCAAGTTTGAGGAGAACACCTTTGGCAAACTTACAGAATTCCATCGGCAACGTCACTATCTCGATCGGCATCGCAGAGGGGTAGACCTAGCCTAGCTAGAGCTAGACACCTTGTAGGTCGCTATTCAGCTCAGCTATATTTCATGCTGATTACTTGATCTCACATCAGTCATTTTGGCTAGGCGTAATTCGGTGGTAGAACATTGATTACATGAATTTATGAATTTAATACATTGAATTTTGCCTCTGGTACATTAGAAATATAATAGTGAACTGGAAATTAGTGAGAGTTTCTTCTAATACCGGCTAGGCTGGGCCCCTGGGCGGGCGGACGCACGTCTGCTACATGGTCGTCTGCTAGCGCACGATCTCATTGGATGTCGTCGATCTCACGTGATCGATACTACACGCCCACATTACGTCATCAATAATAACAAACGGTTTCACGTGTAATATGACAAATTATTTTTTTTGGGTCAAAAGTATGCATATTCCCGGGGATTTATGCGGGGTTTATTGGACTCATCGAGCCTTCATTATACCCTTTCAGAGCTTTAAATTTCATGTAAATCACATTTTTCATCATTTCAAATAAATACTAGGGGAATTAAAATCATTTCAAAACCCTTGTTTTCATGTGTTAACCTATGGGAGCTGGAAGGCCAAAAGCATGCATATTCCCGGGGATTTATGCGAGGTTTAAATGACTCATCGAGCCTTAATTATACCCTTTCAGAGCTTTAAATTTCATGTAAATCACATTTTTCATCATTTCAAATAAATACTAGGGGAATTAAAATCATTTCAAAATCCCTCTTTTCATGTGTTAAACTATGGGAGCTGGAAGGCCAAAAGCATGCATATGGGGGGGGGGGGGGTTTACTGGACTCATCGGGCCTTAATTATACCTTTTCAGAGCTTTAAATTTCATGTAAATCACAGTCTTTATATTTTCAAATAAAAAATATGGGAATTATAATCATCCTAATATTTCTTGTTTTTGCGTGTAAACCTATGGCAGGCAAGACTTTTTTGGTCAAAAGCATGCATATTCCCCGGGATTTATGAGGGGTCTTTTCAATTATTTGAGCCTTCATTAAGCTTGTTCAAAGCCTCCAATTACATGTAAATCACAGTTTTTATATTTTCAAATAAAAACTATGGGAATTATAATCATCCTAAAATTCCTTGTTTTCGCGTGTAAACCTATGGCAGGCGAGACTTTTGGGGGTCAAAAGCATGCATATTCCCTGGGATTTATGCGGGGTCTGTTCGAATAGTTGAGATTTAATCATACATTTTCAGAGCTTTAAATTTTATTTAAGTCGCATTTTTCAAAATTTTAATTTAATTCTGGGGGAATTATAATCATTCAAAAATCCCTGTTTTTGCGTGTTAACCTATGGGAGCTGAAAGGCCAAAAGCATGCACATTCCCGGGGATTTATGCGGGGTCCCTTCCACTTTTTGAGCCATCATTAATCTAGTTCAGAGTCTCAAATTACATGTAAGCCACATTTACATGAAATTCAAGGAAATACCACAGGAACTATAATCATTCTTAAAATCCACGTTTTCACGTGTTAACCCTATGGCAGATGATTATGTCAAAAAGCAGGCATGATCCCGGGGATTCATAGTGGCATTTATTGACAATAAAGGTTCAGTAAATGTTTTTTCAACTATCCATCCTTTCTCTCTTGCAAAAATCAGACTTGAAAAAGATAGAGTAAGATATAAAATATCAAATATCAAAATATCACTTTAAATGATATGATGGAAGTGTATCATTGTACATGTAAATGAAAATGAAATAGGGTTCGTAATTCCGAAAATGAAAAAGGTTCATCATTCCGAAGGTTCATAATTCCGAAAATACTATAGAGCCCTACATAACTTTTCGGAATTACGAACTTTCGGAAATATGGACCCTTTTCATTTTCGGAATTATGAATCCTATTTCATTTTCGGAATTACGAACCGTCGGAATTACGAACCGTCGGAATTACGAACCGTCGGAGTAACGAACCTTCGGAAATAAGAACCTTCGGAGTAACGAACTTTCGGAATGATGAACCTTCGGAATGATGAACCTTCGGAAAAACGACATGTAACCGAAATGACGTCACCAGGTTTGCACCCTTTTTTTTTTTTATAGAGCGCTTGCCTCAGTCATACCGCTAAACCGACTCCAAACCGACCGATTCTTGGCCACGTGGGGTAATGTAATTTTTTGTTCGGTCTATTGTCGGTCATGTCGGTGTGACTGGGATATTACAGAGCGCACTCAACAATGTGACAATTAAGTTAGGCCCCGTATAGCAAATTTTCCAATTATCACATCAACACACCCCGGTAGACATTGTTAGTAATATTTATTGTCATGATAATAAATTCTAGCTGTAACATAATGACTAACGTTTGCGCATCAAAATAGTAATACTGTGCGTCAGAGTCATAAATATGTTATGTGATGCAGAATCTGCCAGCTATTTCCATGTTAATAAAGTACGTTATGTTAATGCACAGTATTATAACACCCTGCTTTGTGTGTCGTCTGTGACAAAATGGTTATGCATGAGTATAACAGAACAGTATGGCCTAGCATCGTTGCATGAGGATAAAAATATACATTGCTGTACAATACACCACTAACAATAGCAGAGATGTAAAAACAATTTTAAGTTATGGTATGTAATGGATAATGAATTCTTACAGAATCAAATAAAATCTACACTGAGTGTTCAACGCTGCATACAAACATCTGCCCAACGATTTGGGTAGGTATTCGAGTAATTAGCAAAGAAAGATAAGAAAATCAAGCTAGAAGTTCGGATCCACGAGCAGTAACCCACGATCTTATGAGGTGTTGTTGTTGTTGTTGTTTTTTTCCTTTCACTCTTTCTTTCTTTTTCAGTGACTCTAGCTTTCCGACATGCTTTGGTTTGTTTGATAATCATTTTCTTTTTTATTTTGCTGATCAAAACAAACCATCTACTGCATTACGTACAATACAGAATTCAAATAAATTTCTCTTGAAATGCCATTTCAGTAGCAGAACTCAAATGATGGTGGTGGTGGTGGGGGGGGGGGGGTTGGGGGGGGGGGGTTGGTTGGAGGCGTAACACCTCGGTATCTACATACCCATCTACCCTACCCTTCCCCATTTTTGATTGTCAGCTTTCCATATATTCCTTGGCGGTCAAACCATATCATTAGTATCCCGGGTAGGGCTCGTTTTTACCGCCTCCACTAGAATAAGAAAACACGTTTCTGGAATTTGAGGCATCCGTTAACAACGTATACTGCGGCTTAAAGGAACAATGTACCTATACGCTTGCTTTTCTTTTCCAATGTTTTAAAACATTTACATGATGTGGATGCGTCATATATACTGGTGTAATCTTTGAAGTAATTGAGTAATTTATGGCTAAAGAAACTACATATTAAGATAACTGATAACAGTTACTTTACATTAATGCACCGGCTCAAGCGTCGACGGATTTGGATGGGAAAGGGAACAAAGGCACTTGTGCCCCCCCCCCCCCCCGGCAAAACCAAATCTGGCATACCTAATTGTTTTATTCTTGTATCCGTTGTATCCGTTTCATTGTATATGTTAGGTCAATAATGACCCGTTTGCCTAAATAATATTGTACTCTTCTCAGTACCCTTATCTTATATTGTTAATCTGATGTATACAAAGTTATTACACAGTTTTATGTTTAATCATTAATTGATATGATTGCATCATGTGCTTATTTGAAACGGAAAAATAGATCAAATCAAAAATCAAATTTGATGTGTGTGTTTTTTTTTCTTCTTATTTTGTCGTTTGTTTGTTTGTTTTCAATTTCTTCCTTGTCACAAGTTTTTTTTTTCGGGATAGTGCCCCCTCCCCCTCTATACCATGTACAGAGAATCCTGAATCCGCCACTGATCAGTCGCAAAGTGGTTATTTTTGTGTTTTTATGTTTTTATGTTTCTCTCATGAATTATGTGAACCGGATTCCTGGAAAAATCTTTAGTTCACTACTTTCCCTTTATAATTCATTCTACTTTATGACACGAACACCTATATATAGCCTACACGGAAGGATAAGAACATATTACAAAACACGAAAACAGGAAAAATTTGAGAGAAGGTTGGGGAAAATGATGAAGGAATACTGATTAAATGGTGTAATACGAAATTAATTTTTCAGATTTTTTAAAAGATTATTTGAAAAACATGAGGAAATAAAGGTATGCTTACAAATGCCAGGTTTTTACACAGTTTTCATTTTTAACATTACTTTCATTTTGTAGAAAGTAAAATACCTGCACGCGTTTAATTGAGATACTCAGTATGTGGTTGATTTTTGGTACAGCTGAGCTTGAAAACAAAACCTAATTTCGTTTTGCAAAATAAAAGCTAAATTTCGGAAATTAGCCTTCTGCTAAAATAGTCACTCATAGCCCTTATCTGACATGTTTAAGTCCACTCTGAAATTATCATAATCATAGATAAAATAGATTATAATCCCTTTAGATGATAAATCACTTAATGATTTCAATAACCTGATTATCGTCATGCCTGAATTTAAAATGAACTAATATCACGGTAGATAATTATAGCACAATCAGTCATTACAACGAATGATAAACTATTGTCTATTCTGCATGTCCTTTGATTGTCAGGTTTTCATTTTTCAAAAGCCGGTAATCTGAATGAATTATTTAAATTGAAAATGTACTGAATATAACAGATATTATTTGCATAATAAGTCATTATCATATCATAAATCCTATCTCCCTGAATCTGATCCTATACATATTATAACTGTTCACGTAATATTCTCTCTTCCACCTCCCTGGTATTGGAAATAATGTGCATAAAATATATGCGTGATATTATATGTGTTGAACTTTTACTGCATGTTCCTTCGCTAGCACATTATTATTCAATTATACAAATACATATGTTTCGAGGTTCCCAGAAATCATGCATAATTTCTTTCAATTCTTTGCAATGTATAATGGCATGGCAGTATGATGTACACACAGCAGGGCGCATCGCATTGTGCACGCACGCGCCGCGGCGTTCAACGGTACGCTGTACCGAGAATTGGCGTTCATTCCGCACGGCTTGCCAATTCTATACGAGTTCGTGTAAAATGTATCACTGTATTTGCACGCAGACGACACCGCGATAGCGCACGGAGTGAACGGGGATAAACCAATTGGGAATTCATAATCTACTTCATACATTTCGAAGGAAACGTTCTCAACTCGGCAGTTGGCAGTAATATTTCGTAGGTAGCCAAGAAACTAGAGAAACAAGCGAGCTCAGATTTGGAATATTTTCACGGAGTAAGGAACCCGTGTGGCGTAGTTTAAACCGTTTTCACTAGCTGAACTTAAATAAAGTGAAACACGATAAGATAAGAGCAAGAAGAACTCTCTCATCTTCTACTGGGATTTAGTGGCGCCCTGTCAATCGAAATAGAAAGGAATGATTGGACATCGGGTTAATTTTATTACATAATATTACCCAAAGGATTTCGTGTACAGACGTGTGACCGGTGATAGCTATTATCCATAAAGCTAATTCATTTTGCACAGCTTTCAATCAAGTGAGTATATGAATGTTAATTACTTTACTCTAAAGGGCTGACAGCATACGATTAAGCAAGGTCGAGCGTGTGTTGGCGGATCGTGCCGTTACTAAATGCGCTTTGTTTATACATTAACTGAAAGGTATACTGCTCGCATGGCGATGCCTGTATGAGCTCTGGGGCCGAGGCATCTCTTGACGATTTTCTGTTGTCATTTCCATATCGCGCAGACAGATGACATTACAGACTGACAGGCGAGTTAAGAAAGCATAGTAATGTAAATACACCGTGTAGACTATCGCATGCCGCTATTTGAGGCCGAGGTGATGATTACAATGGAAATACTGCATGCACCGTATATGTGTTGTTATCTATGTAGGCCTACTCCGTGCAGCTATCCTACAAGATGTCCATATAATTATAGGCCCAGTATAGATGCATTTGCATTTGCACTACTAGTAATCTGCGGCTTTATTATTTTGACGTCACCCACCCCAAACAAAAGGAAGAAAATGTCAGGCCTCTGTGTGAAATGAACTTGTATAGGCAATACTTACAAATAATAATTAAATTTATCGAATATCAGGGCTATTAAACCTCACTGAATATCATATTTTGAATACTTGTTATGGAAAAGATTTGGAACAATTATATGAAACAAATTAGAATATATATATATATATATATATTATATGAAGGGTCTCGAGACTAAAGTGTTTTTTCCGAACTATATATATACTTGGCATCATCAAGTCAAACAACAATGTACTTCAACTATCGCATGCCATTCTCTCAATTAACACCCTTCTGATTCCATTCATTCACACAGGATCACTTTTACTCGAACGTTAGTTGAAGACCAGTCATGGAGCTCAAAGTGTCCAGTGCTCTGAACAAAATATTTTTTATTACGCACTTGAACTAATGAGCCATGCCCTTAATCGTTTTCCTTTATGCGACATTGTGTACGCCTTGGGCTATATCAGTCAATCTTTTATTACACTTTTTTTCTTCAAAACGCCTCGTATTTCATGAATCTTATAGAATCGTAAAGTTGTACGGCATGCAGTTAAACGTGGGTTTATTGA
Organism: Heliocidaris tuberculata; assembly: GCA_025618425.1. Lineage (NCBI taxonomy): Eukaryota > Metazoa > Echinodermata > Echinoidea > Camarodonta > Echinometridae > Heliocidaris > Heliocidaris tuberculata. The sequence goes on from CM046832.1 coordinate 33,309,929, forward strand.
CAATAGAATGCGCGATTTTGAAAGCAAATTGAACCTGTTAGCATGATTCAGCCTTTTCCCCAGATTAATGCCAGATTATGACTGAATAAATTCAAGGTTGTCTGAATTCATAGCATTGTGATCACGTGGCGTATACAGAAACTATCAAAATAAGCGAAACTAAATGGGGGAGGGAAGTGGGCAACCCCCGTATAATAATATTGATAAAGAGATCATATATATCAGCATATGCTTCCTTTTCAATTTATATGCAAATTCCCGTGGCCCTTACTGTATAGTAATGACTCAAGCAAATGAGTGTGTAAACTCTTTGCATTTTCCGACATCCAACAAATCATGGTTTGAAAATCGAATCGGAACAACAATGCGAATTGGCCTCGAATAGAAATTGAAATCGATCGTATTCCTTTGTGTTCAAGAATTCCTCCCTCAAATTCAGGGTTTTCTCCACATTGTCCGCATCTAAACGTGCACCTAGCACCTGTCAGTCACAAAATGATCCGTATACAATTCGTCTACTATTACACACATGAGTTACTTTTATATGATGGATTATCTCAACTATTTTCGACCCCGTTCATCAACATGAAATTCCTCTGTAATTGTAACTCAGTCTCTCCTCTGAGATATATAGCATTAGTTAGCGTTAGATTGATTGCAACTTATTCTATGTCACGTCAGTCAAAAACGGGGGTCTTATTACTCCAAAAAATCACCATGACGACGGAGTGGTCGTGCAAACACTCAATGAAAAGAGGCACGGCCAGTCCAAATGAATTAGTAAACGGGGGTCTGAATTGTACATAAAGTCTGCCGGGACTGATCCCTATTTTACTATGTCATTTTGGATGATTGTTTTCGACGAGTATTTCCTCGGTCTGCCTTGGTCTGTTGTGTATCCTCGGCTCTGGTGTCGGGTTCAAGGAAAGAGACTGCTGGAAAATTGACAAATTCAAGGCTCTGCCATGTGGTCCATTAGGATAATGAAATAAGCGAATGTGTGATAATGAAAGAATGTAGTGGTGGTAGTATAATAATTATAATTTTCATTTATTTTGTCTTATTTAGCCTTATGCTTGACTGATCGACTGATATTCAATGAACGTTTTAAAATTTAAGCAGACTAATTTACAACACATCCCGACCTCATATAACGTGAAGTTAATGCATCCAAGCCTGTAATTTCAAATATCCTTTCACCTTGCGGCCAAGCACTGTCAAGGCTACATGTTGTCACTTAACGAATAATTTGGAGCATTAATGAACTTCCTAAACCATGTATAAGTTCGACCTTTGTGTGGGGGTTCGTCCGTTCCGGTTGTGAAATCTATATTGTCACACAGAATATACCCACCATAGTAAGAATCGTCGTATGATGCCATCAAAAATAAGACAACCATGGACCTAGAAGGACTTTGTGCAGGTCTAGAGTCCTTTTAGGTCCATGCAGGGGCGGCGCTACAGGGGGGGGGGGCAGAGGGGGCGACCGCCCCCCTATGATTTTTCAAGTAGTGAAAAAATTATTTTAAAAAAGAAGAAAAACGAAGAAAAGGAGGAAGAAAAGGGAAGAAAAGGGAAGAAAGAAGAAAGAGGAGTATTAAAAAGAGAGGTCTTAAACATATAACTCTATATTACCCCTGTTATTTAATGGAGAAAAAATATGACGTCATCTTTAGGTCGTCTTGCCCCTCCTATCAAAATACCCTGGCGCCGCCCCTGGGTCCATGGTAGACTTGACCTTCAAGTTCATAAATTCGTGAGATGATAATGCACAGAATATGATTAGCGAAATGATTTTAAAATATAGTTTGGTTTGGTATGTAAATACTTGTTCCAGTAGTTCATTTATTTAACTGATCGTCACTTATCTTTCTGGTCACTCCTAAGAGCCCTTTAGAGACTGGGAAGAATACATTTCTATAACTGCAAGTCCATGCTACTTTGTCCCAAACGTCACAAACATTATCTAAAGTTTGAATATATTAAATTGATAGCTCTACTAGAGCTTAAATCAGACCAGTTACGAAATGAAATGATAATTTGATGTCAGTTTATGTTTACAATACCGCAATTCTTTGTAACGTATGGAACGCCAAATTACCAAATACCATGAATACCTTGGACTTGAAGATAAATCAGTTTTATCGGAGATGCTTGAAAGATACTCCCACACTGTGTTTTACTCGTCACAAAGGTGCCAATCCTGCCCGATTTTGAAAGCTTTAAATAACTGAACGCGAACATTATCATTTTCCTATATTTCTGTCATGCTGAGTATAATATATTATGTAATGTATGTTATCTTATCTAATGATATTGTAACGATGCGTATAAAGACCTCGCTAATGTTCCTGGAGATAGCCATTACTTCAATCGCATGAACATATACAATGGAAGACAGGATATATTAGGGTATTAAAAGAGGCCGCCTTTTGTCGTTAATTTATATACAGTGCGTCCCAGAAAAAACGAAACCCTAAAATAAAGGGTTATTGTGACCACACTATGTGCTCTATGACAATAATTATCTATTTTCCAAAAACTAGAAGTATTATGCTTTTAAATGATACCTTGATGGCATCCATCTGTACATGCTTTACCGAGCAGCAGCATTTTGAAAATGACATGTAAAAACTCAGTTGTGCCAGATTTGGGTAAAACCGTGAAAACGTTAGGATCACATGCGAAAATGACACAAGGGAAATACCAGCTTTACGAGATATGATACGTGAAATTCCTTCTTGTGATGACATGCATTCAATCAGAAATTCATAAAACACGGGTCGATACCAATTTCCAGTGGTGGCAGGGGTGTACGCCCCCAAAATTTCCTAAATCAGTAAATATCCTTCAAAAGATGAAAAAGTGTCCCTCCTGTGATAGAAAAGGTGCCCCTCCTGAGGTGGGAAATTGCCATAATCTTGATATTTTTTTCTGCCTTATGTGCCCTTTCAACCTTGTATTTCCTTTTGATGACAATGAAAAGTGCCGCTATCTTTACTTTTATGAAAAATATCACCTATCTGTCCACTTTGTACTTAAAAGAAATTGCAGTTCTTCAAAATTCAAAAAAATTACTTTTCATTTCGATTGCAGGTACCATTTCAATACAAAACATGCCCTTTCTTTACCCCCGACATCAACAAAACATTGACCATCCTTTATTTCATGATGAGGGCATTATCCTTACCATTGTTATTGAAAGAAACACATGAAAACAGTCTTCTCGCAGGGTTTTAAAAGTCATGTTACATTTGGGTTATGTTCGCATGTGATCCTAACGTTTTCACGGTTTTACCCAAATCTGGCACAACTGAGTTTTTACATGTCATTTTCAAAATGCCGCTGCTCGGTAAAGAATGTACGGATGGATGCCATCAAGGTATCATTTAAAAGCATAATACTTTCAGTTTATGGAAAATGAATAATCATTGTCATACAGCACATAGTGTGGTCACAATAACCCTTTGTTTTAGGGTTTCGTTTTTTCTGGGACGCACTGTATATATAGATCCTGTGTGCTTTATCACTTGTGATAAAACCATTGTTTTTGTTTTAATACATGAACAACAATATTGTTTTACATGTAGTAAAAATATATTTCCTTATCTAATTCTGTGCGCTATTGATGTTTTTGGATCTTTATCAAAGTAAAGCACATAAGGAAGAGGTCGTAAAGCGAATCGCCAAGCTCTGAAACAACATCCTTGTAGTGATGAATTACTTTCCTTTCGGTTTCCCCTCATTTTTCTCAGTTCTCTTTCTTATCCAGGCATGCATGACATGCCTTTTAGTGTGTTAGCCGACCTGTTTGTGATATACACTTGTTTATTTCGGCGTCTTGCATGTTTATCGGTCTTTTCTTATATCTAATTCAAATTTCTTTAGAGGTCCAAAATAATCTCTATGGACGCGTGCACATTGTGTAACGGAGTGACTGAGGAAGAGGAGCGGGTAGAGAGAGAGAGAGAGAGAGAGAGGCGGGGAGAATATAGAGAGAGAAAGAGATAGATTGATAATAGAGCGAGAAAGAAAGAGAGAGGGAGAGAGAGAGAGAAAGAGGAGAGAAAGAGAGAGAGAGAGAGAGAGAGAGAGAGACTGAGAGCAGAAGAGAGAATAGAGAGGGAGGGGCGGGATTGGGGTGTGGTACGAAGACAGAAACAAGAAGATAGTGAAAGATCATACGAACTCAGTGCAAATTTGTATATCATGGCTATGCTGCGGTAACAACTGAAGTTAATAAATTGATGCTATGATAATTGAGTCATTTGGTTGATTTGAATGATAGGGACCAAACAGGTGCACAATCACCAGATGCTGTTATAGGGTATACATAATGAGGTAAATTCGAAAGAGCAATATTCTTCTTTCTGAAGGAATGGGAATTCTAGAAAGTACTTTGAACTCTGAAAAGACTTCTCATTCTCTCAACGTTTCGACTGTCATTCTCTAACTGTCGGCAGAAATATTACACGGGGTCAAAGTCAAAGCTTCGTTCATGCATGTAGTTTCCAACCAAGCATTCATCCTGAACTCCATCAGGGCTGTGTCAAAATATATCATGGCTCATATCTGTAAGCTACATCGCATAATGGTGAGGACTATAATGATAATATAATAATACATGTAATAATAATGAACGTTGCTTGATTACATCCTAATAGGTATTAAAACCATGATATCTCTAGTGACGTAGCTACCAGTGAGGAAAGGGCGTCTATGCCTCCCCCCCCCCCCGCCCGAAAAGGAAAAGAAGATGGGGGGGGGGGGGAATAGAAAGGAAGATGACAGCACCCCTACCACACCCTACCTTATTCGATTTCCGTAATTGCATTTCATGCACATTGTAAGATCGATGCCAATCCCCCTCCCTCCCCGTGATGCCACTACCCATGCTACGCCACTGATTTATTTATTTATTTATTTATTCATTTATTCATTTATTTATTTATTTATTTATTTATTTATTTCTGACTGATATTATGTAATATATATATATACTTTTTAATCATGTTTATTTAGCCCCGGAATCATCTTCCATTATACACATCTCGGCTCCAGTGTTGATAATATATCTGTGAATCTTAATTCCTAAGACTTTCGTGAGGTATAATTATTTCCTTCTTTGCCAACTTAAAAAAATAAAGATCTTCTTTTGACTCTTGCTAGTAATGTTCCGTTTCCTGTTTGTAATGTAAAAAAAAAATTCTGAGCAGCTTACACGAAGAAACCCAGTGCCAATTGAGGAAGAGAAAGATAGAATGGTAGACAGAGAGTGAGAGAGAGATGGGGAAAATACCCATAAAACAGGTTCCGTCTTCTCACTTCAGGTCCACGCTCGTGCCTTTCAGAAAGTGAAAATGAAATCAGATTTAAGAGCTATATTCGATATCAGAATAATCAGAATTACAGTTTTGACATTCTGAATTTCTGGTTTTAACTTGTGCATTCAGACCTCTTTATTTCTTGTCATGCAAGCAGAAAATATTATCAATAATTCAACATTTAAATCAATATGAAAGTGAAACAGATCGTCTGTATTTGGGGTTTTAGTTCATTTTTTAGTTGTTGCTTTTTGGCCATGACAAGCAGAAAATGTTATCAGTAATTCGACAGTTAAATCAATGTGGAAATAAAACAGATCGATTACGTTTAGTTATTTTGGTAAGTAGTTGTTGTTTTTCACCATTAAAGATCTATTTATTCCCTTCCCCAGCCCCTTAATTTGGTAATTTTTGTTTGCAACAAAATCACAGGAACACTGTCGTAATTTCGTCCTCTTGCTTTGCCTTTTAAGTTTGCCATTTGAAAATCAGTGACCTTAAAAAGAAATAAATTATAAGTAATAACTGGAATAAATTAAAAACATACTTTCAGAAGAGAGGAACTCCTATTATATATTCCTATTTCTATTGCAAAATACATCCATTCCACTGCATGAAGTGAAAGCGGACGGGGCAAAGATCGGAAATACCTTCCCCCGAGTTCCCCTCTCGTGGGGACAGACCGTTGATGTAATCTTGTGGGTGGTGTGAAAGAATACTACTGTCATAATCGTTGATACGCCCTATTACTTTGAAGAAGAACGAGCGGAGCGGGAGCCGTGAAGAAATTAATATTGAAACCACATTTTCGGATATTTTCCCATTCTAGATTCGTTTTCAAAGATTTCGATCAGAAAGGTATAGCGTGAAGGTTTTTACTTCCTGTAAACATTTTCCTTCTATGGTGACGTAGCATGTGTGCAGCTATCGAGGGGGCATCGGCATCATGGGAGGGGGCACCGGTTTTACTAGATGGATAAAATGTGAATTAACAAGGCCAACGATAAGGGGAAGGGGAATGTGAGGAGGGGTCCTATCATCATCTTTTCCCATACTTTTTACTTCTCCCTTTCTTCCCCCCCCCTTTTTTACTTTTCTATCCACTTGGAAAGATTTTTTCGATGGAGGAGGAGAGCTTGCCCCTATAGCTACGCCACTGTCGGGTACGTAATTTGGTATATTTAGCGAATTCTGAAGCCGCCATGTGGGCGTGGCTTTGAGATTATTTCCATTCAGTGTTTTAGCTTTGGTTTTCATTTGTTTTTGTTTTTATCGAGCGAGCTTAACCCTCTTTATCGTAATGAGGCTGAGGAAGAGGTATACAGTCTGCGTGAGATCCATCAGACCTTCGAGCCTCATGAGCATTATCGTCATTAAGCATAGGTCTAACTGTTTGGTATCTGTGTAAAAGAATCCAGTTGGTCTGGAAAAAAATAAACTGGGTCAACGAGATATGAATATCATCTTCAAGGTTAGCAAGTCTGGTAAATCCATCTCATGATTAAGTCAGCTGTCAGATATGACACAAGTTCATCCCAGTTTATTACACTTGCTTTTTTTTCCTCAGCTGCGGAATGATAATCATAATAAGAAACCACCGAAAAGACATCTAAAACACGTTGAAATGTGAAATGTGAAATTTCTGGATGATATCACCAAGAATCATCTTTCACATTCCCTAAAAGTGTCTAGATTGCGATAATTGTAAATGCAAAAAATAAGAAATACACAAATAGGGTCATTCTTTGGTATATATAAGTTCTGTATTATCACAGAACGTAAGACTGTCGATACAAGTTTAAAAATTCATTGGTGCAAACATACAAGAAACGTTAGAAAAACTATTCCATCCACTGTTTGTAAACCTCTATGTTCAACAATTTTTCATTGTATTTTAAGAGAATAATAAATATTTGCGCATTTCTAGGTATAGTCCATTGTATATTCCTATCGTTCTCTTCCTTTACTCTCGTAATGAACCAGAAAAATCAGGATTGTTGTACCATCTTCATGATCTCTCGGCATGACGGGGTAAGAAACAGAAAACCTTGATATTTTTTTCGGAGTGAGTCTGTTCTTGATTTCATTGTCTAGAGTATTTACGGATGGCTACAGCACTGTTTCAAACGACAGGCCATCTGCAATTCCACATGGAATTGTAAGTGAAGGAATCAAGACTTTAAAAAAAAAGTTTAGCTGTGTTGAGGGTTTGATCAAATATGATTTCTGCAAACGGAAAACTTGAAGAAATTGTAAATGGTAAGTAAAAGGGAAAAAAGAAGAAATGATTTGCAGAGAAGAGAAACAAAAATAACATTCCAGACGCAATCGTATCTATTGCTCACAGCATACAGATCCTGAGCATCAATCTTTATCATCTGGGGGGGGGGGGGGGGGGGCGTTTCATCAAGTGTCTTGGTGATTTTTACCGACAAATTTGCTCTCAGCCAATCAGATGCAAGGATTGCAGTAGCTTATAACAGTCATTGCAAATTGTCATAGATGACAAGTTTTATGAAACAGGGCCCAGATCACATTTTGGAAACATGAAGATGATGAGCACTTGAGATGTAAATCCCAACATCCACGTTTCCCTGGCCTCTGCCACTCCTCCTGATCCTCCCTCATCCTTAATGTAAATCTCTTCATCCTTGAACAAGCACAGAGTAAATCTCTGTTCGACTCCTTCAAGTTATCATATCACTTCGATGTTTCATTCCAAAAGGCGCTAAATCCAAGAATAACTTTGTCCAATTTATGAAAATTTTGTACTGATGATCTGGACGGGTAGCTTTACAATGCATATACTCCAAAATCTGAATGCAGAGCTTTGGAGTTCGCAGTTTAAATTCAAAAATTCGTAATCACCGCATTGGATTTAGAGCTTTTGGGGAAACAAAAGGATTTGGATTTCATTCCTTTTGGAATTAGACGTAAATTTGTAACAAAAAAAATAATAAATACCTTTCGAATAATATTTTCATATGCGACATTGTGCATTTGATTCCCTTGTGCGGGATACGCATATTTATTTTTATATATGAAAGTCAAGTTCAGTCAAAATGGATTTAGCACCTTTTGGAAGTAAGTCCTTCATATCTTGACAGCTTCTTCTCCATCTTCCACTCCTTCCATATTTTTGAGGAAATGGTGGTCGGGTCAAGAGTTGACTCGACGGTTATTCCTTGAAGCCATTCTGAGAATTGTAAATGTCTGCTTTTGTTTTTCTTGCAAGCAGGCGCTGGAACTTGACTCAAGAGCGATATGATGTGGTAGATAAATAAGATTTCACTTTGCTGACTTGATTTTTTTTTTCTCTCTCTCTCTCTCTGCATCATTTTCAGTTTACTGTTTTTTCACTCGCCTAAAGAGCCGCCAACATTTATTCTTTTAAACATACAATAATAATTCAAACTCAAAATCAAATCTCCACCTATTCCTTGGAGTCATTCTGATAATTTTGAACGACTGCTTTGTTTTTCTTTCGAGCGACCACTGGAACTTAACTCAAGAGCATAATTTGTGAGAAGTAGAAAATTAAGTTTTTCTCTTTGTTGACTGATTTTTTATTTATTTTTTTATCCCTTCAACAATTTCAGTTCACTATTTTTTGGCCTACTCATTTGTTTGTTTTTAAGATGCTGAGTATGATTCAAAATAAAAATGAAATTGAATATCGAGTCCCTGAAGGCAGATTATATTTCATGACAAGAGTCTGCACCGAATTTTTCATACACTTCTCTTATTTTAATTTTCTGATAACAGTCACCATAAAAATGATGACTTCATAACTCTTCGTTTCATATTTTAGTTCAAAGGGTGAGGTTGTAATGGAGCATAAAATACGATTACCCGATTACAGTTTTAGATTTATTGGCACTATGAACATACGAGATGTGGAGAGAGAATTCCCTCAGAGATGTGATGTTGGTTTTTGGATTACAATGCTCCGAGCCTACTTCTCTTTTTACACCAGCTTCACATTCGGCCTGTGTCGTCAGAGTTAGAGTTCGGGTTAAAGTGACATTGCGTTATGTATTAAAAAATCAAATAATTTTTTAATACAAATGGCATTAAACCTTTCGTAAAATACTTCCCCTACATAAGCAAGAGTGGGAGAGTAAGAGAGAAGAAGAAGAAGAAGAGAGAGAGGGGGAGGAGGAGAGGGGAAAGAGAGGGAGAGATTTTTACTTTGATTAAAAAAAAAAGTTCTGCTCGCTCCCTTCGCTTACTCGCAAAATTTAGAAACAGAAAAGCTGATTTTCAGACAAGAGGCGTCAGCCCCTGGCTAAGCCGTGCCCTTTCGCTTCTGTACACATTGTAGGGTATAGGCGATGCACCATTGTTCTTTTCAGTAATTTTCTTTTTGCGAGGATTGTGCTTTCAGTACAGTCTCTCATCAGAATTCACCCAGTCGTTCGATAATACTATAGAACCCTCCATGCTACGACCGGTCAGGGGAACTTAAGACAGGCTTAGATTTTAGCAAGATGTGATCCTCTGCGAACATTCATCAAGTAAGGCTAATCGTTATTGCTTCAGCCAATCGTTCACCTCAGTTTTTACTTGTCGCTATACCAGGCAGGCATCTGTGATAATTATTATCGATAATGTGAGAGTAAATGGATATTGTGGCTCCAGTTCGTAACATCATTGTATCGGAATGTCGTAATGTCAGTGACATTGTATTATGATTTACGACTCCAAGAACTTCCCCATGTTGTTCGTGTCCGCATGTCCCTCTGAATTCCGTTACAACGATCACATCGTCTGGTGTTCTTTTTCCTTCAATCAAAATAAAAGATAGCCTTACCGATCGGTCTGATTCGGTAATGCAATTCTTCTCACCCGATGTGATGTCAGCGAAGGTTGTGGCTGTTATGCCAAGGTACCGGTGAGGTTACAATTCTAATTGCCATAAATCTGAAATCAATGGCATTGCGATATGACCTACTTTTCTCCCTCTGTCTTTTGTTTTCTCTCTCCACCCTTACATCTCCCATAGATTCTCTTTTCGTAAATCAAACATGATATCATAATGGCCCCGCCCTGGTCGGTATTCTACAGTTATCATAAATCAATAGTCCAATGCTATAATCTTTCCAAAACGAGATCTCGTTATCGTGCAAGGTTTTGATAGCAGTTTGGATGTCGGAAGTCTCTTTTCTTTAGAGAATCATACTCGTGATCATATTCATTTAATATATTTTGCAGCTTTTATGCAGGGCGAGTTGCGCTGTTTAATATTTCCATATATTCATTTATAATTGAAGGTCTTTTACTAAATCTAAATCATCACCTCGAATTCAAACATTGTGCCCCTATTCTTCTTTACACACTTTTTCGAAACATATCTGCGGTGACATGATATAGCGCTTGACAGTATTGAATCCAATGACGAGACGCTGAATATACAGTGAAATCAATCATGTGTGGTTATATAGTTCCTTGTTATTCTTGATGTCAAAAGAAAATAAACTGATAACTAAGTACTCTCGCTATCATTTTTTTCTCCCTCTCTCTCTCTCTTTCTGTCATCCTCCATCCTTCCCTCTTGCTTCTCTTCTCTGCTTTATAGCTATAGCTCCGTATTGTCAGATACACCATCTTTTCTTCATTCGGCAGGACATCAAGCATATCTCACTTCTCATTTCTTTGCCTTTCTTGTAAATAAAATGGCAGATTTGAATTTGTCATTCTGTCAAGTAACAAACGTATGGCTGCTATAAAAGTGTCAAACATTGGTGTAGCGTGGGTTCAGACGTTGAGGGGGCACTGGCATCATGGAAGCAACATGGGGGCACATTGGGTGAAAATGAAATGCGAACTGAAAAAGCCATTAATCAAGGGGGTGTTGAAGAGGGTCATTTCGTCTTATTTTAACGGTACCTTCCCCTATCTATATCTTTATTACTCTCCCTCTCTCCCGTCTCTTCCTCCCTTTACATTTTTCCTCATTAGATTTGGGGACACGTGTCCCCCTGTGTCCCTTGTGCTCTCTGTAGCTACGCCACTAGTATCCAGTCCACCAACCCTTGCCAACGCCTCGCAGGTGAAGGCGCAGGAGGGTATTATGATACAGGTATACGGCACGTATTTGAACCCGTATACATGACCTGGCCAAGAGTATTAACCTGAAACAGGATCGAAGGAGTTCGGAAACCCGAAACTTTCTCTCAACACCTTTAGGACATGGGCTGAAGGTCACGGGCAGGTCTGCATTTAAATAGACATTTCCCCCTTTAAATACGACCAATCCACTCTTTACCCTTATATGAGCAAGTTCTGTGACAACTCCTTGATATGAGTAACGGTCGGTCAACACCCTACCCTCTATAATGACGGGATTGCCCGGATGTACTTGAGATTCTAGATGAATTTTCCTCTTGTGGTTGGGGTATTGGGCGGATCGATGTGATATTTTAATTACAGTTTTAATTGGAAAATTGTCTTAATCTTAAGTTCTAGTCTGTGACGATGGCGATGCGATTTTGCAGTAACAGTTTTAACTTTGTCCGCTTTTAAAAAATTGCAAGCCATGCTTGATTTTCTCAACAGTGAGGATAATACCGGACATCTTTCAAGAAGGGTCCACACTATAGCAGGAATCAGCTGAACATGCATTAGTGTGATATTTCAAAAGAGAAATTTAATTGAAGTAAGTTAACACAAGAACTTCGTCCAAAATATTGGGAATTATTTGTAATTTTACTCCACTTGCTTTTCTTTGTATTTCTGGAGGAAAAAATTCTTTCGAAATCAAGGCAACTCCAATTATTTAGTTAATGCATTGAAAAGGATACCCGAGTCGTCATCAAAATAGTGGAAAATATCAAACATGCCGAAAACATAGACATAATGTATAACTGAAAATGAATGTTGATTGCTTTCTGATATATGAGAATATGATAATATCCGCAATTACTCGTGACCGTGATATTGATATCATAGTTTCAATTTTTCACGCATTATGACAACCACTGTAATTCATGAATAATAATTTTCATTAAAACCAGGTTGAACCGCACCCAGTTCTCGTAGTTTAAAAGCAAATTTATAGCTTGTCTACATTGGTCTAAGATGATTCAAGTTGATGGAACCGCTTAAGTGGTGAGATAATCAGACCCAAAGCGAGATTCTGAATGTCTGCTCGTCTGAATTATGGGCTTCATTATAGTAAAAGGCGTGTGCTTATAATATATTTCAGATACTTCATCAGTGAAAGCACTTTTACAATTACATGAATTAAGACATCACTCCCGGATATGTTTGTAGTTATTGTTGTCTTCTGTAAATCTATGAAATATTTGTTTGTTTGTAATCTGTAATCTATTTTCATCGGAGCTATTACCAATACCATACACTATACATTTGTTGTTATTTTTTTCTCTCGCTCAATATTACACTCAATAGACAACACGCATGACCCTTGTCAATGGAAAAGGGGTTATAGCTGTGTGAACACCTTTCCGATTTTCTTATTTCTAGATTTGACGTATGCATCCTTCTGATGCAGGAAATAACATGATCCTGACTTTTGATGTTATACTCTGATTACTGGCCAACTGGCCTACTTCAGCTTATACAGTTATTTTACCTTTCATCCAATTATATTTGTATTATAGTTTTGTTTATATAATTAGGTTATTTGTAACATTACTAGTTTTGTTAATATTTCATTTAATCGGACAAAGTTTTCCAATGTATAAAGGTAACATACTCGATTAACATTCATGCTATTTTCTGGTACCTTATATCCTTTAACATATACTTTTATATCACTTTGTATATCATTTGTTATATGTTTATTATTGGATAATAAATTTCAAGTTCACAAGTTCACACAATTAGATACCCCGAGCATGCGAAGAGTTATGAGGCCACTAATTAATTCCCATGTACATCACTAAAATACAATATTCTGTTGGTTTTTTTTAGATGTATTTAAATGTGGTATATTATTTTTATGTGCTCCGTTACGAGAGACTGTATCCCATATCATAATTATTAAAACTACATAACCATTGAATCATGAACAGTATATAGCCGACTTCGAATATTAACAGGGTTTGCTCCAACTATTAGGTACCATGGAGATTGCACGTGTACTTATATGCAGACTTTGAGAACGGTTCTTGTTTCGTGCACTTGTTTGCGAAGCACTCCATTTCCCTCCTATACACCTTATTTGCAACCTATGTTTGCCACCATCTTTCGTATCTGTTTACTTAAAGGTGATAATTATCATGGCTTGACGAGTGCACATCACGTGATATTACTCTTGGGGAAAATGATGTATAAAGGATATCCTACTAATTGCTCCCCCCCCCCCACACTGACACACACAAACACACACACGCACACACCCACACACACACACACGCAACATTTTGAGTAAAATGTCCTAAATTAACAGCAGCCGTTTTAGGCTACTAGTACTAATTTATCTAATCTTAATATATATGGTATGGATTAAAATACAAACAGCAACAAATTTTAATTGATATGCTATTTATTGTACTGTTCAACTTATATTAAATTATCTATGTAGCTTAGTATTATCATTTTCAGCATTTTTATTGTTTACTTGTTTGTTTGTTTTTTCTATTTCCTAAATACTTTAGGAAAAAATAAGTTAACATATACATGGTAATTCAAAAAAATATGCATATAGATATGGGCGGACAGCCCATTTCAGTGGCACTTACATAATGCCACTGTTCTTCCATGGGGTCCTATAATGGAAGCAATTGGAACTCACAATATCATTATTATAAAGATGACATCAAGTGTAAAGACATTTCAGTTTTCAAAGACATCTTCGCCAAAAACCAGCACCATCTTTGGTTGATATTTTTTCTTCAAATCACTCACAGCTTGAGATAAGGAATACAATCTCCACTCTGGAAATGTCGGATCACCTCCTCTGTCTCGACACACCTTTCGTGCAGATGTTTGAAGTAGGGGTTGTAGACGGGTCAGCGTCCAATAACACATAATAAACACTCCCCGTTGGGAGGAAATTCATTGGAATCAACTTGAATCCACCCAAGGGATGGAGAATTTATGATCAAAGCTGGAGCCAAAGAGAAAAAAAATGGCAAAATGTGTACTAGAAATGATTGTTTTCTTAAACTGTGAACTGTGGTTATATTTCAAGAAAAGTATTATGATTTTGTTGACAATGACCCAATGACAGGATTTGGGGGGGACAATCTTGTATTGGAAGCAGTAGAGTATTGACTTAGGCTAAAGTCTTCATATCATTTAAAGAAAGAAACGCTATTGTTGCAACACGAGTTAAGAATAGAAGCTTGACCGTTTGACGGCTGATAGCATTATGATCAAACATTAATAATAAGAAAAATACCAACAAACAAAATGACCTATTTTTACTTGAAAGGGAAGTTTTATTTCAAATGTTTTATAGTAATTGACGTTTGTCTTTGTGACCTGCAGGCCAATCGTCATGATAACCATCATCATCATCATTGTCATCACCGTCATCATTATTACTATCATCAACGTGTTCTTTCTCTTCCTCCTACCTATAATCACCATCACCATCATCATCGTCATTATCATCATTAAAATCCTGCTCCTCCTCCTGCTCCTCCTCCTCCTACCCCACAGTCACCAATACAGATTCGTAATAAGATATGATTCGTGTTCGAATCTAATCATAATTATGTAGACGTCAGATCAGATTATAGATACATTTATTTTGACATTTAATGCAGTTATGATGGGATCACATATTTTCTGTAAACGATTTGTTGACGTGGAATGGACATCATAATGATAGGGAATGTGACTGATGACAAAAAAAAAAAAAAAAAAAAAATCATCACCGTTTTTCACCGTAAGTCATCGTCAACTATTGATATATTGTACAAAATCATAAAAATAATGTTCACTCACATTCCAGAGGAAACGTATGGGCTATATGAGAAGGAACTATCTGAAATCATGGTTATGCCGA
Source organism: Heliocidaris tuberculata (assembly GCA_025618425.1). Classification (NCBI taxonomy): domain Eukaryota; kingdom Metazoa; phylum Echinodermata; class Echinoidea; order Camarodonta; family Echinometridae; genus Heliocidaris; species Heliocidaris tuberculata. Next base: position 33,325,235 of record CM046832.1, read on the forward strand.
TAGGACCGAAACATCTTTTTAAATAGTGCAATTCACGAGATTTAGAAGCGGAATGATGCCTTGTTGTGGTGGAAGTATGACAGAATCAATCTGGTCTTGATAAAAACGTGCTGTCAACCAAGCACGCATTTTGCTATTTTTGTTTGCGAGCATGACCGCGCGGATTGTTACAACTTTGATTCCTTCGCGTAATGCAGTAGGCGACGAAATCGTTATTGGTAATTTCATCTTTCAATGAAAGGTCAGTTTGGTGGTTTAAACAGTATAGGGTGAAATATAAAGTCAAGGATTATTATAAGTAAATTTAAATTGAAAGAATGATGGAGTGTGAACTAATCACGAATCATTTCACACCTCCTTAGGGAAAGGTTGGAAAGGTCAATGGCCGCTTCTATCAACTGTCAAATGTTAAGTTTGGCTTAAAGCCTGGAGAGAGAGGGGAGAGCGGTGGACATTTTTCTTCATAAAAGGCAATAACACAGGCATGAGTTACTTTTTCAGAGGCCTATATGAATATGAAAACATTGAAAGGAAAGTTTTCGTAGTGTTTTTATAATCAGAAGGGATTTATTCCTCTGTTAGAAGACGGTTTCCAAACTTGAACAGGACAGATTTGGGTACAATTGTGTCGAAGGGCAACACTAAATTTTCAACTTGTAAGACTGTATAATTACTCACATTTGTCGATTCATACATGAAGTGCTTATTACCGAGAAATCTACGTAAACAGAACGTGGTCAACATTGACAGATATTTTGTCTTTCCATAATTTATTTTCTTGAGGTAATGCTTATAGTTTCTGAAAAACCAAAAATTAACGGGGAATGTCTGAAAATGTTGATAAAGTGCAGGAATCGGGGGCGTCGATCCCGGCGTACGTAATAGGCTTGCAGGATAAACTGTTTACCTTAGTTATGTAGTATTTTATGCTTCTTGAATGTTTCCGTCTCATCCACGCGCCCCTTCCCCCATTCTCATGAAAATGGATTAACGCCCATATTCGAAGAAGAGCACTTCATTTCTTTTTTACTAGCAAAATTGCTATTTACCCTTAGTATTTGATTTGTTTCATCTGCCAACCCTCTTATAATTCACATGAATAAGAAGTGATCGAAGCTCTGATTTGTGTGCATTGCTCATGGCGCAAATATTGCCATTGGCTTGACTACATCTTTCGACAGCCCATTGAGCATATGAGAAGTAGAGCCTTCCGTCGAGGCAGACCTATATCATACAAGTATCTCCTACCCACTGATTCGGTCATGACGAGACTCGGGTTAGTCATCATTCCCAGAACCCTTCCGCTGTGAAGCTCGGCAGTCGTCGACTGTGGTTTCTCGTCATACCCCTGACCCCTCGGTACAAGATGTGATTAAAAGGGACTAACCCATAATGACAGCTATAGAACACATAGATTATTTGTACAGTGTAACAATATACGCAACGCTGGATGTGATATTGATTTTGAGATGAATTCATCATTGTGTGAATGATGAAAATCAAACAAGACTAGCGTTGTCTGGAGATGAATTAGTGACACATCGATAAGCTACGCTTCAATTACAAACCATACAAGAACTGCTAATACATGCACATTTTGTTTTGCATAATGTTGGCTTAAGGGAGTATGGAAAATTATCATAAGGTGGCATACAATTACCTACATATGCGGCATAGTTTTGTGTTACATAGATGAATCACCCTTCACCTTTTGTTGACTTTCTATCGGATAGAAGAAAAATTACATTATAAATTTTAAAAACACGCTGTTCAATTGAGAGTCTATATTGACCGTGATTGGTGAAAGGTTTGTTCACAAAATCATTGTCCTCTACCTTGCCCGTTTAAAGGCATTTCCGTATAGAACTACAGATTTGACAATTGCGATCACGAGAATCGTATTGAACAGAATCATGTGCTGATAATGGACTTTAGACATGGCCATGTTATTTTATTTGGGAAAATGTATTTAGCGAGGATTCAATACGATTCGTGATCATGGTGATGTGAGAATGACCTACTCTCACTCATCCAGAGTAGGTTAGAATGGATGAAGTTAACCTCAGACAATCGTAAGTTGAAGACGTTGCCATAAAAGGAGCATGATTACACACTTCAAAAATACTGGGGGGAAACTGCCTAAAATTGCGGTAGATAGCAAAATAATAAATAAGCGGCAAAGGTGATCGAGAATGGGCAAATCATTGCCATAGTTGGGATTAAAGTTACCAGCACTTGTTGCATCTTTTACCCAGTATTTCTTGGAGTGTGAGGAGCTGAATGCTTGAATATGCAACTTGAAATAACGAGTGCTGTATTTCAGATGTGCTCACAAAGGTGAATCGCAGTATCAAGGTCTTGGCAATTATGCGAGGAAGGATACTTTTTTGCGAAGAATGAGATGGGAAAATAAAATTGGTAAATAAACATTTAGCATCAGTACTGTGACATCCCCATGTTCACAGCATACCAAAATGCGAATATGTGAGAGATTTGGTGTCATATATCTAGTTACCCAGCTGTCGAAACGCACAAGAAACTAATAATTTCCAAAAGTATCCTTCCTCAATAATTATATATATATATATATATATATATATATATATATATATAGTCGTGTATATGCGTAGTCATTATCCTGATTATGGTTAAAAGAAATAGAAAAGGCTGATATATTTTAGTTGATAAAATTTATACAAAACAAATCAGTATCAAATGTAGGTCACTACGTGAAGAATAAGTTGTAAGGAGATTGATGTTTCGTAATTTTCGCTTGTTAAAAATGTTGTCTAATTTGTTTGTTTGTTTTGTTTGTTTGCTTTTATTTCTGCGTTCTAATAACAAATACAATAAAATTAATTTTTACATAAATATTACATAAGTAGAAAATCATGTACAATAATAATATACAATAAACAAACATAATACAAAGCATACAAACAAGAATAAGGAATATAACAGACCCATGTAAATATTTTTTTCTTCAATAAACTAAATTTCAGTGCACAACAGCCAATCTAGCACTGATATCACAATAAGATATAAGGAGCTGAGGAAAGTATAGGGATTATACAAAATAACATAAGATGTGAAAGAAAAGTTATTGAAAATTGTGATGGTAATACACCCTATACACAATATGTTAATCTGTGATCTAAATCCAAGAACGAATGATTATGTGCAACAATAGACCGCGATTTTATGAATCGTCTCCAATTTGAGATATTGCATTTTCTGTATATAAGTTGATTTTGACTCATGTGAGCTAACTTGTGGTAATAAACAGGACTCTTAAGAATATTGTATTGATATTTATGTAATTTGATTCAGTTTTATAAATAAATATAGATGTACATGTGTATTTTTCCTTGCTAATGAGATGTATTGTAAATAAATAAAGTATACTTGAATGATCCAATTTATTTGAAAACATCAAACGAAAGAATTAGGTCTGTTTAAATTCACAACCTTTGCTTGACCACACAACATGGATACACTTGGTATCTAGTTGATTATGTCCAGCAGAACAACAGGCTACCATCCGATGATTTATATTAGCCCTTATCCATCTCCCACCACGATACAATCGCCTCTATTTATTATCTCTTTGTTATTTTCTGTTGCAGTGTTCAAATTTCCATCAGTGCGGGAGCCGGGCCAAAGGGCATTATGAACTCTGGAGGTCGAGTGTGCTGGCAGGGAGTCTCGTCAAGGAGGCTTCAGCCTCAAACGTGCCAATGCGGCGGTCGTGATCCACCACCGTTCGATCTGGTCTTTCCAGGGTCGTTAGGAGCAGAATTCTCCACTGTGGCGCCCTCAACGGGGGCCAACGATTCTGTGTTTCCTGCGAGGACGACAGCGCTGCCGACAGGGGCGTGGAGAACTGGCGGCGCCGGTGGTGGTGACGCTGCGACAATCTCTGCATCAGTGACGTCAGGAGGAAATGTGGCAGCAAAGAAATGGGGTGGCATTCATCCCAGTAAGCAGTCATATATATTTAGTGGGACAGTGGCGTATAGAGAGGGGCCAATTATTGATAGGGTACTTGCCGCAAGGGTGGGCGAGGGAGGGGGCACACGAATAAGGGTCTTACTATTAAGGAGGGAGCAAAAAGACCGAGCCGGGAAATCATTGTAGTGGTTGTATGGTTTTTATCTTCTTCTAGCTTTTCCTCTTCTTTACCTTCTCTGTAAATCATTTCTTTTGTTTTGTTTTGTTTGTTTGTTTTTTTTTTATCATGCCGGGAAGGGAGGGGGGCAATGTATGCATGGTAAAAATAATGGTCAACTGATCTACTTAGTAGCTAATCGTAAAAAGGGTCTACCGGTCCAATCTAATGTAAGGTTAAATGTACTGCAAAATAATAAGGCAAGACCAGACAAAAAAGTATATTCTTTCATCTCACATGTCTCACGAGTAGCAAGAATACCAGGGGAAAATGGTTGGCGAACATGATCATACTTTAAAAACAGTTTGATATACTTTTCATTTCTTTCCTTCGAATCTGCACGTGTAGGTTCTGTCAAGCTGCTGATAGGTGCAAGTATCACGCTCTTCATCATCATCCTGTTTCTAGGCTGTCTTTTGTATTGCTTCACAAAGAAGAAGAAGAAGAAAAGGTGAGAATGAGTCATTGTTTGGTCAGGCAGACTGTGTCCATAATGAACATGATAAGAACGAGACCTCCCTGATGCAAGGTTCCTCAAAAAGGATTATAGACAGAAATGGTTCATATTACTATTGACAGTCTTCTAACATGACTAGCTTAAAGGCATAGGCTAACGCCTATTACCCAAATATTAAATTTCCAGTCTCTACGATTTTGTGGGCGATTTTGTGGTCATTCTTAAGGGCGAGCTGCCTTGTATGCATATGTTTAACGGTGATATTTTAAGTCTAGTGGTCGTCTCTCTGGTGTGCCTATAGGGTTCGATCCTCAGTCGTGTCTTCCAGATGGTGCTGTAAATAATTACATCTGATCGGCACGATCCTCAATCGTGTCTTCCAGATGGTGATGTAAATAATTACATCTGATGGGTGCACGTCTGGAAAAAACCAATAACACACGCTTTGAAGTGGGATAGATAGAGGTTTTCAAATCAACGCGTAAAAACCCTTCTTCAGAAGATACTGGAATATTTCCAGCATATATGGGATTCACATTTGTATCAATGTCTTTAATATTAGTGATAACAGATGAACACCTTTTGTATTTGTTTGATACAGCCAATAGCTGACAAATTCAGGAGCAAAGGCTGACTAATGGAGATCCAGGATTATCTTTCGGGGAGGGGGCATAAAAAGGGTTTCGAAATCGGCCCAGGGGAGGGTTGGTAGACAAGCCCCTGTGCCCCTGTATCCGTAAATAATATAAAAATTTGGTTTCTTACTGGGTGCAAACAGTCAGCTGCAGTTTACATTGTTAAACTGAAACCTAATCAGGCTCATGGTCACGAATGTCATGACATGCGTGTATTGCAGTGCGGTTTTATAATAATGTTTGAATTGGTGCTTGAAACTTGTAAACGGATCATAATTCGTACATGTTGAACATGTTATCTGTAAAATAGCCACGTGTCTCCTAACACTGTGTTTACCCAGCTGTGGTTATACAATTGATTTACATTTCAGCACCTGTCGATATTGCTAGGAAGGAAGGAAGAAAAAAAAAAGCAAAATGCATCTCTTCGAGTAAAGACCGACGCAAATCTTTCACGTTGTCATGATAGAGTTTAAATTTAAATGCAGACTGTACTGTTAAAAGCATTGTCTGCACAGCAAAATCACAAGCTGATTCAATGTGCTATAAAATCCAATTTAATATTCAATATCAGATACTAATTAATAGGTTTTTTCGGTTGAAGTGATATCAGGCAATAAATATCTTTTGTATGGTTGTCATGAAAACGTCATGTGTTGTTGTTGTAAATAACATTTAAACAATAAGCATGATAAATGAAAGCATTCAACTGTGAAATGAAATGGTATCAATATCATACATGGATATCGTGTGCAGTGTAATCTAGCTTTATTCTGTGTCTCGTTCTTTGTTAGTAACGATCATGTATTTCTGTCATTCTTTCCCGCTCCAGACACGAAATTGTCCAACGGCCCGGACCTGACGGGTGCGAAGCCAACCGGATCCAATACGACGTACCCGCAGCTGATAACCAACCGAACAACAAGAACGAGTTCCCTCTTTTGCAAATCGATGAACCTTGCCATGCTAGCAATGAAATACCCACAACACGAGACGTCTCAGCAGGTACTGATTCACCATTTGTTGTCAGAAACTTTCCTGTGTTGAGGACGGTAAAAGCTGCTGTCGTAGGCATCGGGTCATCACCTAAGAAAGTAGCAAGACCCGTAAGTCGGCATGACTCTACAGCTCCGCTCGTCGAACATCAAGCATCCATCTTTCGTGACAGGTGGAAAGATAAATCACAGCTGTACGGTACAGCGGCAGACGACATTGACTCTAATCGCTTATCGGCAGACGGTGATGATTCCGACGTGCGATATCCCGATCACGGAGATCGGTTGACGACGTTGAATGAGGACGATACGAATGTGCCAAATGGCAAGCTACCCACCAAGTTGGAGACGCTACCGTCCAGGATGTATCCTGCTCAGAGCGTGATGGAGACTCCTACTAGTAAGAGATCGAATAAGAGACCCGATTCCTCTACACCTTTGTTTGATAGTGACTCCATTTCAAGTTCAGAAGCATGACGAAGGATATTGACTACCATGTAATGATATACTTGAAGAGACTGCAATAAATCGGAATCATGTCAAGATCGGTGTAATTTATTAATAAACTGCGATTAAAAGGCAGCAATATATCTCATTAAGAACTACTTTGAAATGAGTCAATTTATTACACAGTTTAAATTTAACTTAATAGATTTCATCAAAGGGGCGTTTCCGTGCAGTGTGTCCTGTACGGCATAATATCTTTTATCCATTTATTTCCTCCAATAATAATTTTTTTTAAAATCTCGATATGACCATTGACTAATAGTAGTGATACCGGTCAGTGGTCATAGCAAATGTTCATTACCGGATCAAAGCAATCAATAAAAGACAATTATCGTACGAGACACATTGCACAGAATCGTCCAAGGGCTTACTTCTGTTTTTTCTAGTACTGTATGACTTAGCTACGTTGTCTGACTGTGAATCAACAAGGTGCCTGTAAAGGAAACAGGCATAATGTAGAGGATATTAATTTGTTTCGTGTATTAATTTTAAAAATCCATGATTTTGGAATTGCGATGAAAGCAGAAGTTTGTCATGATCAGATAACCCCAAAACACATACGACATCCAACAAAAAAAAAAAAAAAAAAAAAAAAAAATTGCTGAAATTGAAAGCGAGGCTCACATCAGATTTTCTTTCCCCTATTTTCACTATATTGCCTTATGTTTTTGGAACGATTTACCCACGTCCAACGAAACCAAAGACGACCCATCCGTGATGGGTGAAGATCAAAATACCTCCCTATTCCCTAACAAGGGATCGATTGATATTACCTTGATGATAAAGTGTCTTAGATTATGCGTAATGAAGCAATGTTAAAAGATAAAGGTAAGTTCTGTTAACGGTGAAAAATGATTTGTAAGCTTTCTCATTCCTTTGATGTCAGTTTGGAAGAACACTAGCAGAAATGTCCCCTGAAAAGGATTGCTATTCAAATGCCCTCAAATTCGAAGGATGGAGAAAAATAGCTGAAGTGTTCCGGCCGAACATGCATGCAACATCTGTGAGCAGTCCAATATACCCATTTCTGGGTACAGTGTGTGCATGTGCTTTTCAGTGAGATTAGGTCAATTTCTTATCATTTTTGATGATTACAAAACCTCACAGTATACATAATTTCGTGCGTAGACATGATCAACCTTTCCCAATTGCTTTGAGACAGTTTCTTTCACAAGGTAATTGTATGAACAGAGCTCAAATTTATCTTTAAACGCATCCGTACCGTAA
>CM046832.1:33338223-33443223 GCA_025618425.1 Heliocidaris tuberculata
CCCTTGGGAAAATATAATTCCAGTTAATACCCATAATATAATGTTTATCTAGTAGCAAAAATATCAATTAACCTGGGAAGAGCAACGTGATGGATATCAGAATGATTATAAATCTGCTTTGTTGTACGGAGCATGCGGGAATAAAAGAACGAGTTTCATCAATTTAAGTCCGTTTTTTGTCAGTTGTAAGTATAATGAAAACCGACAGGGAAATCCAACCTTAATAGGACATTGCTTTAAAAGGAAAACAGAAAAATCAGAGAAACATACTTGTAAAATCTTATACTAGATAAAGAATAGAATAACTGTGATATTTTAACGTTTTGAACCACATTACATACTAGAATCCTAAATTTGGGAATTGGTAATAAGATTTCAGATTTCAGATTTTATTTACTGTTTACAGTCATATTAACTTAATACTGTAGTGCATAACATAAACTCAATACAATAACAACAATAATATAACTATGATGTTTTTCCATAGATATGGGCACATAATTAAATATCAATAAGTAAAATATATGATGCACAAATATTGACCTATTAAGTAATGTTGAAAACAGTTGGACATGTTTAAAAGCAAAGCTTGTATATTACATGTCCAGAAACTTATATAACTTAATCACGATTGGGTCGTTCAATGATATTGAATTCATAAAGCGTCATTACGAGAAGCAAATTATTGATAAGAGAGAATTGATAAGTGAGTTGAGGTAGAAGGACTATTGCCTCAACCTACAAGAAAAACTAAGTGTGAAAGTAAAGTGAAAGTGCAAGACGGTGTGGAAACAAAAGAGAATGAAGAGAAGGAGGGTGGAGGAAGTAGCATGAAAGATAACGAGGTGTCTGTGTGTGAGAAGAAGGAAGAGAGAAAAGGAAGGGGTGAAAAGGGAGTAAAACAGAGAAGAGAGAAGGAGATGGAGAGAGAGAGAGATAGAGATAGAGGTGGGTCCTGCTCGCTCAGTTTGAATTCATTGCATATTGTTGAAGAAGAAGAAGATGAAGAAGAAGAAGAAGATGAATAACACTCTTACACGATATCTGACAACTCCCTAATTTGTTCCTATAAACGAAATGTATAGTTTTTCTAATTGTGATGGCTAAGCAAGATATTTTTCAGTTGAAGACATTAAACATGCTATCCATAAGAACTGGAGAGCAGTCCCGATAGTAAATTAGTTCCTTTGGAGAGAAATCCAAAATCACGATATTATTTTTAGTGTACAAAAAGTACAACAAATGGAAGAATTCTCCCCAATTAAGTCGATTCGAATAACCAATTTGTAAATTTAAGATTTACGTAGATTAATTTGTTTTAGCTTTCAAACTGTCATAATTTTCTCATTTTGACCATTTTTATTAACTGTCACCAACCAGTTTCCCTTATTCGTCTGCTTTTTTGTTGTAAAGGTAGGATTGCCCATCGACACCGATCATAGAGAGCCTAAAGATCTGTATGAGAATGATGCTTAGCGCCCTCTCAGTTATGCTCTCACAAGTATGTCACAGGATCTTTCAAAGACGAAGTGGTGTTAGAGAGCCAAACAGAATTATTACCCAAAATCCCTGAATGGCGTCTAATACGACCTCAAGTGTCATTGGAACACCAGGGTAAAGTACAGAAAAAGGAAATGCTTCAAATTGAAATGAAATCGATTGTTTTAGATAGTATTGGAAATTTATGGAATGGATATTTACATGTTTATACAGATGGATCCAAACTGGAAGATGGGAGGACAGGAGCCGCATTTATGTGCCTCATTACGACTTGGTGAAAAATTTTAGATTATCCCGTATCTGTATTATGAGAGCAGAACTAGTTGCCATACTAATGGCACTAGAGTGGATTAATACATTTATGGAAGCCTCATCGGTGGTAATTTTTAGTGACTCTCTGTCTGCTTTACAAATGATTGATTCATACTTTATTAGATGTGCTATTGTTAATGAAATTTTATACATAATTAATATTTTGAATTTGAAGGATGTTTGTGTTTTCTTTGAATGGATTCCATCACACTGTGATATTAACGGCAACGAGACTGTAGATCGGGCCGCCAAAAAAGGAGCCATGAAAAATTGTATAGACATAGTTATACCAAATACGAAAAGTGAAATAGCAGCCTCTCGTTTGATCCATTATAACAAATTGTGGCAAACAGAATGGGACAGTACCGAACACGGCAGATTTTTATATGCTTTACATAGTGATGTTACTAAGCCCATATACAGACAAGGCTTATCTCGCAGAGAAGAATGCTTGATACAACAACTAAGAGTAGGTAAATGTAGGTTAAATTATTACCTTTTTCAAATTAACCAGCATGATTCTGGTCTCTGTGAAGTTTGTCAAGAATTTGAGACGATTGAACATTTTATTTCATATTGTTCAAAATACGATACGGAGAGACATCTCCTAAAAGAAAAGATTAGATTGAAAAACCCTAATCTGATACAATTACTGATGTCTAACCCTATGTTCACTCGTAAACTATTGGGTTATATATATGATACTAATTGTTTTAGATAGGCTTTTCAGCTATCATTAACACCTTTTATATATTTGATCTTGAAGTAATTTGATAAAGAGTCATACTTTTGCGGTTTTTCCATGAACAATTGGAATTAACTCCCCCTTTTTTTTTTCTTTTTTTTTTTCGATTGATTTATTGCGTATCTTGATATTACAGCGAATAATTACAAATAATCACGATCAAACTTTCTAACTAATAGCATACTAATGATGACCATTAATAACATCATTTTCACCACAAGAATAAGTCGCTCGTGGGCTTTCCGAAGCCTACGCCTAACCTACGAAAGTGATTGGCGCGTATAATCTGAAGAGATTGAAGAGCGCCATCATACCAAGAACCAACCAACCATCACAATTATGAACTCTACACCAGAGTAGAGTGGAGTAGAGTTCAGTGAGTTCGCCCTACTGATCTCTACGGAGAATTTTTTTTTTCCCGTAGAGATCAGTGGTCCGCCCGTGGTAGAGCTCGATGAGTTCGTCAGAACACTGGCTTATCTCTTTTTCCTCTCATGCCCCAGATCAAATCTCAAGCAGCGGCTTAAGCAAAGCTGCAAAGGGGGCAATGGGAGGAACGTGCTCCCAGTTGGCTTTGAGAGTGTTACTAAGCATTGAATCATCCCATCTTATTTTGTGAACTTTTTTCAAATTATTGTGGGGGCACCTGAAGAAAAAAAAAAAATCAGTTTTCCCCACATTACTTTGAAAAAGTTCACAAAATAAGATGTGATGATTCAATGTTTAGTAACAATATACAAGCGTTGCATTGAAATGTCAAGTTTCAATACTTTGAAGTGCAATTTTCGACGATGCTTCCTCGCAGAATAAGGAATAAGCAATCCACTAAAAAAAAAATGATAATAAAATCGCAAAATTTACGGTCGTTTCCTGATACTCATCTCAATCAATAGATTATTTTGGAAGATTGTGGTACCTTTGTCACTTGTTTTCTTTGTTTAATTATTTTATAATATTTTCATGTTTTTTTCCCCCTACCAACTTCCTACTACTTTACAAAACAGGCAAAACAGTGGAAAATATTTAGTTCCACCCGAGACAGGCCAAAATCATTATTATCCGGCATTGTGTTTAATTTTGGAACAAGACAAATATCACGATGATCAGATTCTGGAAGAGGCAATGCAAATCAATTGTCACGAGCATGGCATAGGTGAAATGACGAAAAAGATTCCAACATTTTTGTACCTTTTTCTCAAATGAAATATGTGAGGTGGGGCACTTTTGTCTGTCAGCGATGTATCGCCCACTCTACTTTCTCGAATTTTTCTGTATGTACTATTGTCGTTTACTGGTACGGTAGCGTCGCTAGAACATTCTGAAAGGGGGATGTCCAATCAAATCCTTCCCAAACAAATTTACAGAAAAGGCTTCCCGCAAACAACATTTGAATATCACACAGTCTGGGCAGAACAGGTCTTTGCATGCATCAGCCAATTCACATAAATGACCACATCAGTTTTTGGGGAGTTTCGTCTTCGTCATTGTGGAGAAAGTATCTAGAGGAATGCACTTGCTAACATCATTGTTAATCTTTGATGCATACATGGGAGGGGGGGGGGGGTATAGTTGAATGACTGATATAGTGTTCGATTTTAATCACAGGCAGGACTTCTTTTGGACGCTGACAAATATTACCAAGAACGTATACCCTGTATTGGTCAAAACACATTATGATACATGTGTACTCAAACCCATCACATGCATCACATTAATAATAATAGTGATAATAATAATAATGGAACTTCTTATATAGAGCATAATACTCATAAAGAGTCCCCTTTGCTCTTTATCCGTAATTATGATATACGTTGGTACATTAATTACATTTCTGGTCAAAAGCTGATTCCTGTGTTTTGGGGTGAGCGTAAAGAATGCTTTTCATTTTCATGTCTTGCATACTACAATGCCATTAATGATTGTCATCAAAATGATTATATACAAATGTACAACATGATAGCACAGCAATATTCCTTTATCTTCTCTTCCATTTTCAAAATGATCTAGCTGACATGCATTAATATATCGTACCTCCTACATTTTTATGCTGGATAAATTGTAATTTTGTCAAGGAGAGAAAAACCCAAGTTCTGTAATGAGAGAATATAGTGTTTGTAGCAAGGAAGTATATGAAGTCGGGAGAGGGATGGAGGGAGGGGGAGAGAAATAAGAGAAGAGAGAGAGAGAGAGAGAGCCGGGAGAGGGATTGGGGAAGGGGAGAGGGGAAGAAAGAAAGGAAGACAGAGAGAGCTGGACAGAGAGCGTGCATATGAGGGTGTGGGTGAGTGGGTGTGGGTGAGTGTGTGTTTGGATGTGCGTGTGTGTTGCGTGAGAAAGAGAGAGCGACTGTGAATGATAAAAATGACTGGGAGAAAATAGGAAGAGAGTGAAAGAAAGGCTAAAGGGAAATGAGGAGTAGGGAATTCCCCAATCCTACCCCATTTTTATCGTAACTCATGACGAATGACGTTGCCGTTTTAGCCGAGAGATAAACCCGCGTTGGCTCATTTAACTCTCAGTTTCCCCATGCATGCGCTTTCATGCACGAGGAACGCGGGGTCAACGTGAATGGTCATCCTGCAACCCTGGAAAACGTACTAACCCCGTCAATATAATTAACAAAATATTTCTCATTAGACCTGTTTTGGCGTAGCTTATTATATGGCCAGTCGATTTATAGCTCACAGCTATAGCATACTAGCCTGGCTCATAATCATCTTTGATGTAATTTGTGGACACAGATCGAAGTTCGATTTGCTCTGCAGTGCCAGGCTCCGTAAATATGCATTTTGCGATAGACGCTGGATCAACTAACACAACAGAACAGTGTGAAGATAGCTAGACAGCATGCATTGACTGAGCAGAACGTCCTCAGTAACAAGTGCACGGTAGTAGCTTGTTATCAAGGAAGTAAATACATGTTTTAAATGTGCTGAGAACAACTGTGTTTACTACGGAGCAGATGCCGGACATTGGATTCACGTGATAAATGTTGTAACCTCGGAGATTGGATAAGCGGAGAAATACCAAGCTTGAATGCCTGCCGAGAAGGAATGCATGCAAAGAATATCAACTTATGTACACGAGAAAGAAACGTAAGTATTGAAGAATTATCTCTATCAATGTATATAATTGTTGATATTTTTTTGAGGAGTAGGCGTTTTATTGATTTTGCTGTTTTAATGTATATACCTTGCCCTTTGACCTGCATGAGATTATCTGTGTTGAGTACGAACCTTCCGTGGTAGAGTCTGATAAATGCTTGTACCCTCCAAATAAGATGTATCAAATGATTTAGGTGTTCATAAGCAAGAGATATCTCACACAAAATCATATTCAGATCAAATGCACTGTAGTGTAAAGCTACCTGTATATATGTTTATAGGTTTATTGGGGATTGCGAGATCATATAGTTACTGTACATTTTTTAATGAATTAATAGATTAAATGGAGATATAATTAACATGAAGCTACTGAAGATGACACATCAAACCTGAAATATATTGGGTCGAAGTCAGTCTCATGCAGGGATGTAGCTACGGTGGGCGGCGGTGGGCGGCCCCGCCCACCACTCACATTTTCCGCCCGGCACTCTGGCTGAAAATCAGTCTCCCGCCCACCACTATTTTCCCAAACTTGATGTGTATTAATTGCCCCAAAACACACATATAATGCGCAGAAATTACCTTCTTGTGCTTAGATATTGACCAATCCATGAATATAATTTCATGACTTGACTTGTAAGTATAGTACACTCGTTTAATCTGAAACTAAAATCAAGATAAAATAAATTGATTGTAATCCGAACGTACGATAGCGCACATAGCTAGCTAGCTACGTATATATACGCCTCCGGTCGCATCTTTGACGGGGTCCGCTACCAAGGCCCGCGGACATATCTCGCGGGGCAATTGCTGGTTCGCGATCGATGATTTCCCATTTGCAAAGGCAGTCAAGTTCGTTCACTCATAGCGTCCTTACCATACTTCGTGTGTATCTAGGCAGTCATACACCTCAGCACTTTCAAACACCACTGCACAAAAGTCACTAACATTCTCAAAATCGGCATTTAATTTACAAGAACCGACACCAACATATCCATGAAATACAATAAATTCAACTCACCGATGTTGGAAAAGATCATTTCAAAAATGAAATCCGTAATTTATTGTCAATACTAGCGAAACGGAGTATCAGAGGTCATTGTGTACATTTCCTGATCGCCGCGAGCGCAGACTGGATATCGCCCCCCAAAAGATCGGTCGTAAAAAATTCGGCCCCTATCGCGCACACGTAAAAGTCCCGATTTTCTGCCTGCGCGATCGTAGAGATCGATGTGCGCACGCAATACCGAGTTTCTTTTTGGACAAAATTTTATTGGCCGATTTTAGTCTAGTCGGAATGAAAACAACATGCGATCGTGAAAAAATTCGGGGGGGGGGGGGGGATTTCTTCGGTTTTGGACATGATTTTGACTTTGGATTTTACGGGAAATGTCAGAAGTTCTTCCTAACGGTCATTTAAGGTAGGAGTGAGATGATTTAAGAGCTGAATTTGAAAGGAAGTATTTTAAATATCTTATCCCCCCATACCTTTAGTACATGCGATAGAAAATGAGTAGTATTTTTGCATCCGTCCTGCGTAGTGGTCAATATGACCACTATTAATATTACTTGGTGTGGTCTAGTCCAAAGGAAAAGCGTTACAAAGTGAAAGTGAAGCT
Source organism: Heliocidaris tuberculata (assembly GCA_025618425.1). NCBI lineage: Eukaryota > Metazoa > Echinodermata > Echinoidea > Camarodonta > Echinometridae > Heliocidaris > Heliocidaris tuberculata. The sequence continues at coordinate 33,345,504 of CM046832.1, forward strand.
GACTTAAGTAAGTACTAAGTAGCAGGGATGTAGCTACGGTGGGCGGCGGTGGGCGGCCCCGCCCACCACTCACATTTTCCGCCCGGCACTCTGGCTGAAAATCAGTCTCCCGCCCACCACTATTTTCCCAAACTTGATGTGTATTAATTGCCCCAAAACACACATATAATGCGCAGAAATTACCTTCTTGTGCTTAGATATTGACCAATCCATGAATATAATTTCATGACTTGACTTGTAAGTATAGTACACTCGTTTAATCTGAAACTAAAATCAAGATAAAATAAATTGATTGTAATCCGAACGTACGATAGCGCACATAGCTAGCTAGCTACGTATATATACGCCTCCGGTCGCATCTTTGACGGGGTCCGCTACCAAGGCCCGCGGACATATCTCGCGGGGCAATTGCTGGTTCGCGATCGATGATTTCCCATTTGCAAAGGCAGTCAAGTTCGTTCACTCATAGCGTCCTTACCATACTTCGTGTGTATCTAGGCAGTCATACACCTCAGCACTTTCAAACACCACTGCACAAAAGTCACTAACATTCTCAAAATCGGCATTTAATTTACAAGAACCGACACCAACATATCCATGAAATACAATAAATTCAACTCACCGATGTTGGAAAAGATCATTTCAAAAATGAAATCCGTAATTTATTGTCAATACTAGCGAAACGGAGTATCAGAGGTCATTGTGTACATTTCCTGATCGCCGCGAGCGCAGACTGGATATCGCCCCCCAAAAGATCGGTCGTAAAAAATTCGGCCCCTATCGCGCACACGTAAAAGTCCCGATTTTCTGCCTGCGCGATCGTAGAGATCGATGTGCGCACGCAATACCGAGTTTCTTTTTGGACAAAATTTTATTGGCCGATTTTAGTCTAGTCGGAATGAAAACAACATGCGATCGTGAAAAAATTCGGGGGGGGGGGGGATTTCTTCGGTTTTGGACATGATTTTGACTTTGGATTTTACGGGAAATGTCAGAAGTTCTTCCTAACGGTCATTTAAGGTAGGAGTGAGATGATTTAAGAGCTGAATTTGAAAGGAAGTATTTTAAATATCTTATCCCCCCATACCTTTAGTACATGCGATAGAAAATGAGTAGTATTTTTGCATCCGTCCTGCGTAGTGGTCAATATGACCACTATTAATATTACTTGGTGTGGTCTAGTCCAAAGGAAAAGCGTTACAAAGTGAAAGTGAAGCTGACTTAAGTAAGTACTAAGTAGTACAGCTGAATGAATGAAACAACACAGCTCTTTGTTTTTTGTGCTTTTTTTATTGCATTTAATTCATTATCTATTTCATACTGTTATAAATTATTTCTACTTACTAATGCAGTATGAATTTGTTTCAGTTACAGCCATTTATGTGTGACTCATTTCAGTCATTTGGGTATCTAGAAATTGGGATTTTGGGCCTCAAATGTTGTATAAGGCAAAAGCTTAGGGGGCGCTGCCCCCTGACCCCCGCTGCGGTATTGCCCCCTGGACCCCTGGTCGATAGTCGTGAAGCTCCGTTCGCTGCGCTCACTCCACACGCAGGTCAAAGTCCATGAAGTTGCAACCACCACTCAAAATGCTCTAGCTACAACACTGGTCTCATGTCATGATATTATGACATAATAATCCTTGAACTTGCGAAATATATCGAAAATTATTTCACCAAAAAAAAATAGATTTTCGAAAATAATAATAACATGATAGATAATGTTTGGTTAAGAACATGACCTGCTATGCAGTAAATTATAGAAGCCAACTCACACTGCATGAGGATAGCACGATGTTATTAATAGACCTGTGGTAAACAGTATTCTGAGCATAGGATATTGGCCATTATAAACCATCTTTTGTTCATGTCCTCAAGTCCTCTTAGTTTTTATATGCAGGATGAAAGCTTCTTACATAAGGCGAGGCTTTCAGAGCATTTAAAAAAATCATTATTCAAAAAATTGGTCCAATTAACTTTACTTTTTTCACAATAAACATAAGACGATGCAATTGAGGAGGTTAAATGAGCAATTTTAAAATTATTTTTAAAAGTATTAGTTCAATTAAGTCTACTTTTTCACACTAAACATAAGACGATGTAATTGAAGAGGCTAAATGAATTCAGATTTTATATTGATATTAAAGTAAAATTCTGCATGATTAGATCAAGAATTAAAAATGTTTGGCTGCAAAAGGGGACGGGTACTAAGTCTACAAAGCAGACTTTTTTTTTTTTTTTATATGTAAGTGTTATGTATGCAATTATTGCTTGTGTAATCTTATTATAATTTGAGTAAGGCCGAAATGCTTTGTTACTGAAAAACTTTTTGGCGCTTGCGTAAATGATGGCTTTAAAAATACCAACGTCATTGGTGTTGCATGTATATATCTATCTAAAGATATCCTCCTTTTTTTTAATCGTTTAAAATCACATTTTGGTGAACGAGTCTGAGAGCTACAATCAGTGCGGGTTGCACGCACAGATCTCAGTGGTAACATACATGCAGTCTATAGTCACTGAATCAGTGGTTGCAGTGTATGCCGCGCAGCTCGCTAGGTATGGAGAGATCGTTGACAGTGTCCTTGATGGGGTGTGTCGGTATGTGTGAATGTGTGTGATTGTATGTGTGTCACTGCGTGTCTGTGCGTCTATGCCTGTGTGCCTCGTGTCTGAGTGTATTTCATCACCTTCAGGCAGGGTCGGCCAATTTAATTAAATCCATTTAAATTATCGATTTTAATCGCTATTTAAATCAACTTAAAAAAAAAAAATTAATAGAAAATAAAGAATAGCACTCAAAGTTCAAAACGAAGAAAAAGATAGGAATGTATTTACATTGTTTTACTTTCTTTTCTGTCATTTTTTATTAGAATTGATACTTCTATCTTTCAAAAAAAAAAACAACAAGAAAAAAAAAATCGCCAACCATGCCTTCAGAACAACACACACGCACATACACATGTACATGTATATACGATTAACAACAAATTATTCATACCCTTACCAAGATTTGAAATTTGTCAGGTTTGTTTTTCATTAAAAAATTGGTTTGTCCTGGTTTGTGTACATGTACTTGATTATATGAAAAAGAATTTTACGAATAATATTATATATAACATTAAACAATTCACAAAATTCCACTAGTCAACCTCTCATTATTAAGACAAACACATAAGACTTCAAATTACATGGGGTATGAATAATTATGCTGTTAACTGTACATGTAGACCTCTTTTTATAAAATATATTCATATATCCAACATCAAACTCTCCTATGCATTTATTTTTGTATTATGTTTATGATCACCTCTGTCACCTTTTTTCCATCCACAATTGTCTCAAGTATAATCCTTTCAACGCCCCCACCAAATTCAGAGTAGTTGGTATGATCTTTTCATGTAATCATCAAAGCCGCAAAAAGCAGCCGTATGCCGTATAGTATACATGAATAAAGAGTATAACCCTTTCATAATGAATATGCATGTAGAAAACCTCTAAAAGCCAATGCGTAAAGGATGAAATATAGCGTGGTCAGGGTGAGGTTATAAACTTGAGAGATTGTTCTTGCACATATATAATTTTGTTTCTTTTACACAACACTATGGTAAAAGGAAATGAAACAGGAACTATTAATGCTTTATCTGTGTCCCTTGTATATCGAGTTGTACCTCTACTTTTGCGATGTTTGAATCCTGATTCAGTCGTACAACTCATATGTAAATTTTGAAACACCACGGTTTACGTTATACATTTGCAGGTGGTTAAAGATAAACTTGAGTTCTGGTGAAGCGATTACATTATGATAGAAACTGTCTAAAAGCAATTGGGAAAGGTTGATGATGTAGTACATGAGAATTGGCATAATACTAGGTTTGGGAATTTTAAAGTGATAAGAAATTAGTCAGTCTTGATGAAAGTCACATGCACTGCACACAGAAATGTATATTATGGGACTACACACACATGGGGCATGAAACTTTGGTTCAAACTTTTCAGCCATTTATTTTCATATTTCGAGAATAAGGGCATTTGAAGAGCAATCCTGTTTTTTAGGGGACATTGCTTCTATGATATTCTTCGAGAAAAGAATGAGAAACCTCCGAAATTATTTTCACCTTTCCCAGAACTGAATCTCCTCTTTAAACCTTCGAATGTTGAATCCGTCTCATGAACATAATCTGCGCGAAGGATGTGTGGGTGTATACGATATATGATACTTTTGTATAAAAAGATTATTTACTAGCAGTTTGATCACCTAAATCAACCTTCAATCGCATTCCACGTACGTTCGCTCACTACACCAAGGAGTTATCACAGTTCTGTGATAACTCCTTGACTACACAATGAATGGACATTTCATGAATATTTCATGAAATTTTGAATAGTTTGCCCGGACATTCTGAATAAATTTCCCATGCATATGGAAATGAAGATGAAGCTGAAGTACCCACACTGGGTTACTACCCGCAATGTAAAGCCGTACCTCCATAATGAGAAATTCACCGTTTTCGGCTGTTTTTTTGAGTCAAAATGTACGCACAACATTAATCAGTTTTGTAACGAGCGCGTAATACATGTATCCTTAATAGACTCTAGAATTATTGATGAATAAATTATTCATATTTTTACAAGTACTTCAGATTTTGAAAATCTGGATAATCTATCGTAATATGACTTAGCATACCTAAAACAGCAAGATTCATACGTCAACATGCGTCGTAATATCTCTCACGGTATTGAATATGTATCGAATTAGAAGATATGTATGCTTTTTACTCATAATAGAGGAGATATCGTTATAAGAAAATATTGGTCGTGTAATTAGAAATTCACCCTCCTTTTGATTGCACTTTCTGTCAAAATGTACGCACAGAATTAATCAATTTTGTAACGAGCGCGTAATACAATGTATCCTAGTATCCATATCATACTAAGATTATACTTCACTAAGTTATCACTGGTTATAAGAGGAAATTATATACCTCATACATAGATTCTTATTCACTGATTGGTCAAAACCATATCACATGACACGGCGCATCTCGATCTATCATTGCGCAAGAGGGTTTTGGCGTTCTATCAATTGACCTAAGGTCAAATGATAGAACGCCTAAACCCTGTGGCCATGGTGACGCGTAACCCCTCAGCAACTTTTGCACGAGTACACGTAAACTGTACACAAAATTTGGTTTTTCGCGAGTTGCTAGCTAGGCTAGCTACGACTACATTAATATACGTGCAGCGCGTATAAGAATTCAACATGAATCAATGAATCAATGAAAAGGATGAGGTATATAAAAAAAATATGGACTGCTCTGTAATCGGATGGTGGTGGAAATTATCACTCCCAAGGTGGTGTTCATACCGGCCCTTCTATCACCCCCGAGGCTCCGCCTCGGGGGTGATAGAAGGGCCGGTATGAACACCACCTTGGGAGTGATAATTTCCACCATCATCCTCATGAGCAGTCAGTATTTTTATAATAACCCATGTTATAGACTCTAGTATTATTGGTGAATAAATTATTCATATTTTTGAAAAACATTCTAAAGTTTGATCTTTTTTATACTTGTACGTGTAATAGTTATGAAATATGATATGGCAAAATTGTTCACTCTACATGTATTTCCACTGTCTTTTCACTTACATGGTGTATAGATAAAACAGTAAGTGAAATAAGGTCCGGAATGTGTTTGCATAATTTCTTTTCGCATACCTTATTTATTGAATGAAACAACGTAAACGCGTGTAAACAGAACATTGACGCCTAGGATACTGCCTGAATACACAAACCAGGTACAAGGCGGAAAATTATTCACAGATATACATTAACACAAAACAATATGAACAGACATTAGGAAGATACGTCAAACATGTCATGTGCAATCATAAAAGTGGGTTTTCGGCGTTCGATAAATCGGTTGAAATAAATTCTTTCACTATATACAGATATAAAATAAAGTTTATTGCTCATAAAGATACGTACAAAAGGGCGGTCATGCAAATCCTGTTCATAATTCGATATATTTGGGGGCCTACAGTACACGTGCTCGTTGAAACAAAACAGTAAAATGCATCCATGCATTAATTGATAAATATCATAATGTTAGGAGTCGAGAGGAGAAATAATATCAAAATATTTTGAAAAAAAGATATAAAAAAGAAGAAGTGGTTTTCATCAATGATAAAACAGAGACTAAATAAATGATTTTTTACAATATTATAATCTGTGCTATACCTGTGCATGTCTTGTCGATAATGTCATGAATTCAGTGTATTTCATGGTAATGTATTGTTATACACTATATAAAATTACCTAGTTTCAAAGCATTGCTCGTGATGCTCAGAGGGTCTTTTCAAGCTTCAAGATTCAAGATTCAAGATTCATTTATTTTTCGAAACCACTTCATAAGTCATATAAAGTATTTACATTGTAGAAGAAACTCAGCATTCAAAAATAACGCATATGAACTTTGTTTTACATATCAATATTGTTTTCTAAAATAAATGTTATAACAGAGAGAGGTCTAGACACGTTTCAATAGTTTCTTGATAATCTTGATTATTTTTCTTGATAGTTTCTTGATAGTTATGTTTCTTGATATTCTTTCAGTAATCACATAAATTTTTTTTTTCTTCTTCTTCTTCTAGTTTCTTCTAGTTTCTTATAGTTTCTTGATAATCTTGATTATGTTTCTTGATAATTTCTTGATAGTTACGTTTCTTGATATTCCTTCAGTAATCACATCAATTTTTTTTTCTTCTTCTTCTTATTGTTATTATTATTATTATCAGTAATTTATTATTATCATTATTATTATTATTATTATAATTATTATTATTATCATCATCATCATTATCATTATTATTATTGTTGTTATTATTATTACTATTATTATCATTATTATTATATTTCTCAATTTCATCAACAGATAAAGCAACATCCATGCAAACATGGAGCCTTGTGTGAATGATAACGATGAATTGGTTTGCTACGGACCTCCACCAGAATTCACAATACCCGAACCAACCTGGTTTTATACTACGACCGGTATGAAACATAATTTTATGTGAGGGAATCTAATAAGCCATGCTTTCTTAATAGACCCCTCCACTTATGTTTTCCTTTTACAATTATAATGTTTACATCATTCCAATTGCTTTATTTGTGTAAATCATAGCCAAGTCCATTGAATTGTGATCTGTCATATCTTTTTCTATTCGTATAATTGTTATGTTCTTGCTCTTGATTTTGATATGTACTGCAAGAAAAAATGCAAAAGACATAATATGAGGATGATACCTTTTCGGGCCATTTTTCTACTTCCTAGTTCATGCAATCATCTAAATACTGAGTAAACAAAGAACGTGATATCTCACCCGTTGTGTTTTAAGATTCCATATTACTCGTCCTCCTGACAATTACATCAAACAGTATGGTTCAACAAGACGTATTCACTAAAGTTCTACGACCTCGTCACAAACTAAAGTAGAGATTAGGTAGTAAGAATAAAAAAGGAGTTTCGTGAGGTATAAGCTAAGTGCAAAAAAAAAAAAAAAAAAAAAATGATAAGAAACAAATAGTGCGACCGAACCAAATACGAAAGGTAGAAAACTTGTCCCAAGGTGAAGTTAATCTTCTTCATTTTTCTTTGTCGTAAACTGTACACAGCTTTAGGGCTGGTCGCATTTGTCCGATAACGATAGCGATATCAACACATTTCATTAAAGGCCCACCCTTCACCCGTCCTACTATTAACATACAAGAGCATACTCACACCTATATACACAACACTTTAGGGCGAACCTTTAATTGAAAATCTCGTTATCGTTATCGTTATCGGACAAATGTGACCAGCCCTTTCCTCACATTGCTCTCATCGTGTTGGGATGTGAGCTGTATCGCATGCACTACATCTAATGCTCACTCTTTTCAAAGCGATGTTGTCACAATAACTTGCAAGGCTTTTTCAAAACACAACGTCATATCAAAGTGTTCACACATTGTTCGCGTATTATGTAATTATTTTGTGGTGTTCAATAGGGTCCACACGGCTCATTACCATGTATATATCAGTACATCTTAGCTTTATACATCAAACCATGAATATTATTAATAAATTCCTTAAAGGAGAATTAACCCCAGAATATAAATTTACTTATGTTCAAAAGTGTAATATATTCTTACTCATTGACCTGTATCACTTTAGAAATAAAATATCAGAAAAGGGTTTATTAAAATCAAAACATTCTAGCACACGGTATCATCTGCTATAACACTTTACATGGGGGCTGCCATTTTCTTGATGATATGGAGTTGTACATGAACCATTGGAAACCGTTCCAGTCAGGAAGATATTTTTAATCCTAGAGCTAAATTGTTTCTCTTCATTACAAAAAATCCCCATATATGATGGAAAATACATAACAGGTGTATGCATAATATATTCTAAAATATGAAATTTATAGATTTCTTTTTAAATTCTCTGGTTTTGCTAAATAGAAATCTATTTCTCGAGCTTACCTGGCAGAGCAGAACATAATTTATACAACGAGCATTCTGACTATTGAAGTCCATTATTTCAAAGCAGGTGAATGCATAGTTTGTCACTATTGACGCTCAGGAAAGTTATCATCCATGAATTTGAATTAATTTGCTCCGTCGCGTACGTCATAATATCAAGAAAATAGATTTATATTTAGTAAAATAGTAATTTTCAAAGAAATATAAAACACATTTCCGTTTTTAGAATATATTTATATATCTGTTAAATATCTAAAATCTCAAATGGGATTTTGTAACAGGAAGAAAGACAATTTTGCATTAGGATTAAAAATATTTGTATGTACACATCAAGAAAATGGCAGCCCCCAGGTATCGCTAGCAGACGATGAATTTTGCTGAGAAAATCTTGATTTATACCCATCTTGTATATTTTAATACAAAATTACTTAGGATAACGTGAAGGAATAGATTACTACTTTGGATATAAGCACATTTATATTTTGAGGTTAATTCCCCTTTAAGGTTCTGTCTGCTTTTACGATTTTGTTTAATAAATCAATATAAATACCCCTAATCGAGGAAGTTTTCTTCGTTGTTATACAAATCTTTAAAGATAATAAGTATAAACTTTGCTCTGTTTGTGTGTATTATTGAAATATATCTTAAAAGTATAAGCCGTTTGGCGCGTTTTTTGTATTATGAGTATGGATGATTTCTGCATTCGAAGAAGATATTTGATTGTTATCCACTTGACTCTAATAACTAAAGTGTTAAATTGTCAATTGAAAAGGCTGAGTAATGAAAACACTTCATACATGTAAGATCACTTTTAACTGTTGTATGCAATCTTTACAGCGTTGGATCCAGCAATAATAAAGACAATATTTGGGAAATTTTCGTCATTCCTCGGCCCTTTTATACGTTGATTTAACACTTCTGTTTTAGAGTGCAGTATATAGTGCGTTATCGTTAAATAGTTGCAATGTTATTCTGTATGCGAATATAGAGAATTCGGTTGGTATACTTAGTGGTCACCAGCTATTTGGGTATTTATGTTCTTTTGAATGACTTTACATATTCTAATTTTATTATTTTCAACTAACTATTCATCCCGAAACTGGACTTTGCTTCTTCACTATTCTCTGGTGGTGGTGGGACTCCCTCATATAAACATATAAATTATCAGAATCAACAGTGGTAGTTCCAGGATTTTCTGACCTGGGGGGGGGGGGGGCAGTAGCCCAAAATCTGTGAAAAGTGAAAATGAAAAAAATAAGAAGAAGAGAGGAGGAGGAGGAGGAGGAGGAGGAGGAGGAGGAGGAGGAGGAGGAGATCATTTTCCAGGTGCTTTTGGGGGTCAAGATTTGCTGTAGGGCGCAGTTAGAGAGCACATTACTTTTTTGTTTTTAATGTGTACTTAGTATGCCAAATAAGGTTATGACGGGGGGGGGGGGGATGGGGGGAAATATGTCCCTTTTGCCCCCATGGATCCGCCAGTAGTCCATATCAAAATTTGATATTTGACATAGAAGTAATGTTTGAAGACTAAAGTTTTCCTCTTTAAAAGCGTGGTTAAATATGTGACTTGATAAGCAACAACAAATATATATTTTATACATATATATATATATATATATATATATATATACAACAACATTGGGGAAATGCTGAATTTTTATCATGTTTATATTAACCATTATACAGAATAGCGATCCCAGTTATTTTTTTAATAGATATCAATTCGAAAATGAATGGGGAAAATGATTTACTTTCTAAATAACAGAGCCACCAACTACTGATGAGTCTACAACAACCGTCACAGAAAAAATAGGTACTCTGGTATCTACGGCAATTTCGTCTACGATTTCTTTGACAACAGGTACCACTAGACAAGGTAAAATATTAAAACTCATACATTTACCCCTGACGATAATTCAAAACAGATCTTATTAATTTCAAATGTTTCGAAGTTCCATGTGACATAATAGTCTTTAATCAAAATGCATGCAGAATATGGTAAATAGTATGTAGCGTTACGCCCCCCCCCCCTTCCTTCCCCGTCGTGAGCCAGACAAGCAAGCACAGTGAGTCATGACATTTTTTTCTATTTGTTTAAAATCCACCCATATTATGTTTTTCATGTCGTTATTTAATGTGTAACCGCATGGTTTCTAACATTCATATTATGTCATGTTATTTTTATTATTTTGTTTTTTACAATGTACATGAGTTTAGGGAAAATTTAACATTTATTTCTTTTTCTACTTCCTTATTTTCCATATAAATAAAATATTGTTAGGAATATTATATAAACAATAAAAACATGATTCTGTGCATATCTTGTTTTTAAAAAGTTTTTTTTTTCTTTCTTTTTGTAATAACTGACATAAATTATGTTTTATAACCTAGTAACACTGGTGCATATTAGGCTTTAGCTATCACAATCACACAATTAAACAAACATCAATAAGATACATATAAAGTACGGTGTACATGTGGCTTTTTCTGAAGGTTCGTTTACTCCGAAGGTTCATAATTCCGGAGGTTCGTAATTCCGAAAAATAGAATAGGATTCGTAATTCCGGAAATGAAATAGAACCCTGCATCGGTTTTTGGAATTACGATCCTTCGGAATGATGAACCCTATTTCATTTTCGGATTTATGAACCAGCAGATATTAAACGAATCTTCGGAAAAACAAACCTCCGGAATAGGCCGGTTTACTAACATATTCAAATTTTATGTATGCTTTTTAAACAAAGGTTGTTCTTGACAACCTGAAAGCTTGCCCGATGCTTGCCCGACATAGCAACAAGTAATGTATGCAAACTGGATTCCTAGTATTGTAGTCCATTTATTAATAACAGGTTGGTGGAATACCTGGTCACTAGGTCCTCCGGAAAGAAACATCCATAAATTTGAATAACTTAGTAAACCGGTCTATTATGAACCTTCGTAGTAATGCTACAAATGTTCGGAATTATGAGCCGCCTGGTATGGGAAATTTGTGTTTCGGAATTATGAACCTTCGAAAACACAAGTGCCCCTATAAATACACAGGACAACACTTTTGCCAACCGAAAATTTTGAATTAAGGGAGTCACACACCCTCTTATACCCCTCTAGCAATGCCCCTGCCTCCACCAGAACTTCCTCTCTACCCCATCGCCCACCGCTTCATTCGTTATCCTTCCCTAGCATCACTGCCTGTGCCTCTTATATGTACTCTCCTCCCTTTCTCTCTCTCTCCCTCTTTCTCTCTCCCTCTCTCAATCTCTCTATCTCTCTCTCCCTCTCTCTATCTCTTTCGCTCTCCCTTTCTATCTCTATCCAACTTCATTGCGAAATGCACTCACTCTTCTTAAGCCTTTGATTATTTTCCTCTTTCATTTTTTGGTATCTGATAAATACGTTGTTAATGTATTCCTTTTTTCTTAGAGAATTTATGTTTTCAATCTATTTTAAAATCGTTTCTGTAATTCCTTTTTAAAATTTAGTACTGACTTTTTACGGTTAAGAAGAAAGAGGAGTCAGGCTGTCAGGGGAAATGTTCCCCGGAATGTATATTTAAAAAAATAGCGGCAAAAACTTGTTTTTAGGTTTCTTTGTTTCTTGAAATGAGGTGTGTGTTCGGAACTAAAAAAATAGTCTGTAGTTTTACGTCATGGAATTATGTCAAGAGGTCGTCTTAAGATGTTATTATACACTCAGCAAAAAAAAAAAAAAGGGGGGGGGGGGGAATGGACACTATTTATTGTTAAGATATTCAAATAAATATTTAGTATAAACTTATCTTTCATAAATGATATCAAAATGAACTTAAATGATATGCAATTGGAATCATACCATTCATGTGTGAGTTTAGCCATTTAACAATAAATGAGTATCTGCAGGAAAATTGCAAAAATGGGGCATCTTGTAGTGTCAAATTAAAACAGTGGGGAAAAAAACAAACAAACGGCAATCATCCATTTTGACTGTGCTTGTGAAAAACCATGCAGTCCTGGGACTACAGTTGACATCCAGAGCTCAATCCTCCTCATTGTTTTTCATCTTTTGCTTTCAAGAAATACAGATGCACATGTTCATTAACATTTAAATGGCTACTTGTTCTATGATTGCGATTTCTAAAAATCAGACCTTCTAACGGCTAAATGAATGGGCTCATGCAAGCGTGAAAGTTCAAAACCGGATCTTAATTGATGTTGGTAGAGTATTAATTTTTCTTTAATTTGATACTTCATGTTATTTTGACGGTTTGTATAAAAAAATTAAACATTAAAGAATGTACACTTACTTTTTAAAAATGTTTTTACACGAACTATGTGCTTTCAAGTGGACAAAATTGACAGCACGTAGACTTTCAGAAGGTTAGCTAGAATTTTACTTAGATCAATTGATTATGTTTTTACTCATTACACATGCGTGTGTTTGGATTGAATATGTCAAGATGAGTGCAGCGTTCAATGTTTATATTGCTCATTTAATCCAACGATTGTATTACTTTATTATAAGTATCTTTTTATAATATTCATCTCTCTCTCTCTCTCTCGCAATACAGAACCGCCCTCTTCTACTACAGGTGAGCCTCTCCTTTCCTACTCAAAGAGGTTATATTACACTTTTTTTTTTTTTTTTTTTTTTTTTTTTTTACAGATTTCACCCGGACATCTATCCCCGGAAAAACTATACCCTCCACAAAAATCGATCTAAGGTGTAGCTACGCTGTATTACGCTGTAGTTATCCGGGGGTAGTTGTCTTCGGGGACGGTTGTACTGGTGGTAGCTGTCCGGACAGAAAAAAATATAGCGTCCGGACATTAATCTATCTATACCCGTCTCACACAACACAAGAAGTCGTATTCGTATATTTTCAAACAAATTATATACATGTACATGTAAAAAAGGAGGAAGAGAATTGCTGAAATAAATAGGAAGCTCACACCTATAGAAAATGAAAGAAAAAAATGAAAGCAACTGGCAGCCAGATATGTGTGTTGGGGTAGGAGATGTTTGATACTATCAAGAAAATAATTTTGTATTGTTATTTAAGCAAACAAAAACCTCTTCAGTGTAGTAATTACTAACAAAGGGGCCAAATTGTAGTAATCACTGGGCATTATAGGGGATATATCTCAAAGACACCCTCATTTTTCCATCTTCAGTTAAATAACTATGGCATTACCTCAAAAGAAAAAAAAAATAAAAGCAATGGTGCTGAATGCATAGAGAAAAAAATCCCGCTCATACACACCCTCTCTCTCTTGCCCTCTCTCTTTCTCGCTCTCTCTCTCTCTTCCACACACACACACACCCACACCACACACCCCCTCACACGCATACACTCCCTCTCTCTCAGACATGTGTACAAACACAAGTTCTTATTTTTTCATTCAACGAAAATCATTGTTATAACATAGAGGATATAAAGATCACCTCATTTGCAGGAAGGACTTTTAATTAATGTAGAGGTGTCGGGAATACGTCACTGGACTGTTGATCACATGGTTCACGGTTCGAATCCCTCCTCGGCACTAACGTCCTTTGGTAAGACATCAATCTACACTGCCACTCTAACTCCTTCATTCGTGGGCCAGACAAGCAGGCAAGCAAGCGCATTGAGTCATGAAGTTTTACTGTTTGTTTAATATTCATCCATATTATGCAGTTCATATCGTTATTTCATGTCTAACTGCATGGTTTCTAACATTCGTGTGATGTCATGTTATGTTCGTATCGGTTGTACAATGTACATACATCTATGGAAAAAATAACACTCATTTCCTTATCTACTTCCTTATTATCCATATGAATAGAAAATTGTTAGGAATATTATGTAAACAATATCAACCTGATGCTGCGCCTATCCTGTTTAAAAAAGCTTTTGTTTTCTTTTTGTGTTAATTGAAATTTGTTATATTACCTAGGAACACTGATGCGTATAGGCTTTAGCTATCACCATCACACAGTTACTAACAGAAATTAATCAGAAACATAAATACACACGACAACACTGTTGCCGACAGAAAATTTTGAATGCAGTCCCACCCCTCCACCCCTCTAGCGACGCCCCTGCTTCCACCAGCACTTCCTTTCTTCCCCCTCCAGCACCGATCCGTTCGTTACCCTTGCCTAGCTTCCCTGCCATGCCTCTGATGTATATAATCTCCTCCCTCTGGCTCTCTCTCTCTATCTCTTTCTTTCGCTCTCTCTCTCTCTCTCTCTCTCTTTCGCTCCCTCTCTAGTGCACTTCAATACAAAAATGCACTTATTATTGTAGAGTATTTGAGTATTTTCCCCTATAATGTTTGAAATGTGATAAATACCATCAATTTTTTTTGAAGATTTTGTAAATATTCATTGATATTTCATTTTTTTTTTTTTGTTGTACAGACTGAATATTTTGAATATATTTACAAATCGGTACAATAATTCTTCCCTTTTTTATTATTTATTAATTTTTTAGGCTAAAAAGAAAAAAGAAAAAAGAAAACCTTCCCCGGAATTAAAAAAAAAATTTCACTGCAAAAACTTATTTTAGGCTTCTCGAAAGGAGGACCGCTGCCTCGTCGGGACTGAAAAATAATCGATAGTTGTACGTCATAGAATTAAGTCAAGAAATTGTGTACATTTATTATCATATTCAAATATCATGGACTTTGTGATTTAAAGTAGACAAAAATTGAAGGCGCGTAAACTTTCAGAAGGTAGTCTAGTTTTTTACTTGGATCAATTGATTACTAGTATGTTTTTACTTATTACACATGTGTTTGTTTGGATTGAATATATCAAGATGATTGCGGAGTTCAATGTTTCTATTGCTCATTTAATCCAACGATTGCATTACTTTACTACAACACACATCTCTCTCTCGCTCTCTCTCTCTTTCTCTCTCTCTCTCTTTCTCTCTCTCTCTCTCTCTCCCTCTTTCTCCATCCTATACTTCTACAGATAACCCTCTTCTTTCCCACTCAAAGTGGTTACATTATACTTTCGTTTTTACAGATTTCACCCGGACATCTATCCCCGCAGAAAAGTATCCCCGACTACAGAAATTATCTCGGGCGTATTTACGCTTAGGGGGTACTTGTCCGGAGGTAGTTGTCTTCAGGGAAAGTTGTACTGGTGGTAGCTGTCCGCACATTAGTCAATCTATACCCGTCTCACACAACACAAGAAGTCGTATTTGTATATTTTCCAACAAATTATATACATGTAAATGTAAGAAAGGAGGGAGAGAAGAGCTGGAATAAATATGAAGCTCAAAACTATAGAAAATGAAAGAAAAAAAAGAAGAAGCAACTGGCAGCTAGATATGTGTGTTGGGGTAGGAGATGTTTGATATTATCAAGAAAATAATTTTGTATTGTTATGATACTTTTTAAGGAAACAAAACCTCTTCAGTGTAGTAAATGCTAACAAAGGTGCTAACTTGGAGTAACCAGCGGGCGTTATAGGGGGTATATCTCAAAGAGACCCTCATTCTTCCATCTTCAGTAAAATAGCTATGGCAGTACTTCAGAAGAAAAATTTAAAAGCAATGGTGCTGAATGCATAGAGGGGGGAAACCTGCTCATACACACCTTCTTTCTCCTGCCCTCTCTCTTTCTTTCTCTCTCTCTCTCTTCCACACACACACACACACGCACACACACACACGCTTACACTCCCTCTCCCTCATACATGTGTACAAACAAGTTATTTTTTTTATTTAGCGAAAATCATTGTTATAATATAGAGGATATAAAGATCGCCTCATTTGCAGGAAGGGCTTTTAATTAATTGTAGAGGAGTCGTTGTCTAGTGGATACGTCACTATACTGTTGATCACATGGTGCACGGTTCAAATCCCTCCTCGGCACTAACGTCCTTTGGCCTGACATTAATCTACAATGCCACTCTTACCCAGGAGATAGTGGGTACATGTGAGGATTGCCGAAAGCCAATGTGTCTTTTTTTTTGCCATTGCATATGAACGATGCAGAATGGTAGGAATGCTCCCTAAGGAGTGGAGATGGTGCACACGTGTGTACGGGCTTGAAATCCAATGATGAGGGGTGATAATAAATAACTTTGTAAAGCGCATTGCAGTATTCACGTAATAAGCTATATAAATGTAACATATTATTATTATTATTATTATTATTAAACTTTGGAAAAGGGACAGTCTAAAGGGACACTTTCTCTATCTTGGGCATTTTTGTACACCGAAGTAGTACTTCGATTCAAGAATATCTGGAGGTCAGGGCATCTGTTTTTTAGATCTTTATGTTATAATTATTTATGTTGCGAATAGATAGATTAGAATTTAAAATGAAAGAGTCTTGCTATAAATGACCAGCATTACCCAACATACTGATATGATTTCAATATATTTTTCAATTCATACGATACGTAAACTTATATACTTAAAATATATTTTCCTCCTCTGTAAATGATGCGTATATAATTTCATCGTCTTTAGAAATTCAAGTCATTAATCAGGTTTTTCAAGATGTTTCGTCGTCTTAACTTTGTTCATTTTATTAAACTTCAGTTATGTCTCATCCGAGTCACTTATAGCTCTGTAATCTGTATGCATATGCAATACGTATGAGTAAAAAAGGCGCTATGGCTCCAAATGATACATAACCTTATATTTATAAACACTTTCCCTTCAAAACAGCATCCGCTACTGAAGGCCAAGGTATTTAATACTATTATCCTGTTCTAGTGGGGCTCTCGATTTACTTAACCGTACAATATATATCGAAGGACCTGATATTAAGACGCATCAAATAATTTTTTATACCAACAAACACCATTTGTTCTGTTTTTACCCCTTTTAAGCATTCAATTTTTTGGTGGAGATTGGATGAAAGCATTTGTTGATGCATGAAGGTGCTCTTGAAAATGTACCCTCTTGTCTCTATCTAAAAAAATATACAAATAGAAAACAATTTGCGATTCCTTGATTGGTATCGCAACCATTCAGTATTTATATTGTCTGTTGAATAAATGAGCCGAAAACATTAATTTGTATATTTTTGTATCAAATCTCTCTTTTTCTATACAGAACCCGTTGTTACTACGGGTAAGCCGCTATCATATCTTTTAAATTGGTTCTTATTGTCCCCGCCGAACGAAGTTCGCGAGGGGACTATGAAACGGGCTCCGTTCGTGTGTGCGTGTGTCCGTCCGTCCGTGCGTCCGTCTGTCCGTGTGTGCTCAAATGTTAGAAAATGCTACTTCTCCTTCATTTCTTGGCCGATTTTGATTCTGATTGTTTTATCTGATAGGGCTGGGCGGGGGCTTCCAAACTTCTACACAGAATTTTGAAATTCATTAATTATGCAAATTTATGCAAATTTATTCAAAATTGACGAAAAATGCTACTTCTCCTCTATTTCACATCGGATTTTGATTCCGATTGTTTTATCTGATAGGGCTGGGTGGGGGCTTCCAAACTTCTACACAGAATTTTGAAATTCATTAATTATGCAAATTTATGAAAATTTATTCAAAATTGACGAAAAATGCTACTTCTGCTCTATTTCACATCGGATTTTGATTCCGATTGTTTTATCTGATAGGGCTGGGTGGGGGCTTCCAAACTTCTACACAGAATTTTGAAATTCATTAATTATGCAAATTTATGCAAATTTATTCAAAATTGACGAAAAATGCTACTTCTGCTCTATTTCACATCGGATTTTGATTCCGATTGTTTTATCTGATAGGGCTGGGTGGGGGCTTCCAAACTTCTACACAGAATTTTGAAATTCATTAATAATGCAAATTTATGCAAATTTATTCAAAATTGACGAAAAATGCTACTTCTGCTCTATTTCACATCGGATTTTGATTCCGATTGTTTTATCTGATAGGGCTGGGTGGGGGCTTCCAAACTTCTACACAGAATTTTGAAATTCATTATTCATGCAAATTTATGCAAATTTATTCAAAATGGCTGAAGGTTCATAATGTTTTCATGTTTTATATTTCAGTTGTATACATGCATTGTTGGTATTCTCTTCTTTTGCATGCAGTAACATTATTATTTTATTCACTAAAGTTTTTCACTGAAGTTTTAAGGTTCAGGCTAGTTAATTTCCACAGATCTGCACTTCCGGCGGGGACATTTATTACGCACTGCGTAATTTACTCATTCACTTGTATTTTCCTTTTAATTCAACCAGATTTATTATCTCTACCCTCAGTCAACTGCCCCTGCAAGGGGCTAATTCTCTGGGGGAAGTAATAAGGGGCTTGGTCTTCCGTACACGCAGTCTATATCTCACAGGTCGTGTTCGTGGCCCCAGCAATCACTGTGCATTTTCTTTTTAGAATCTTCATCTTTTTACACTTTCTCATTTTTGCTCGTTTAATCATGTCTCATCCCATGCAGTTCATATAGACATTGGCCGGTATCTAAAAACTAGTAAAGGACTAGCAAATGCTATTTCTAACCTTTGCTTGCATCTTCAGTTATTCCAAAAAGTAGTTGATAGCAAAAAGAAGTAGAAGCTTGTTTTTCTTTATACCAGTCGCTTTCCCAGACTAAAAGCTTACATTCCTATGCAATTTTTACTCAGCATCAAAAGGAAGGGTTTTGTTCTCGTACACAAAAGCTTGCCAGACTAGTAAATACCTATTTGAAAAGGAGGAATTTTCTTTCATCATCAACCTTATGCTTGTTATTTTGCAAGCTCCTCTTCTACCAGCTTACTACTAGCTTGAATGGACATGATGGAGATTAAACAAAAGTGTTATTTTTGCATATTAAACTGTTCTATCTTTTTATAAAGCTAATTGCTGATATTTCTCTTCAATTAAAGAAATTTAAAAAACCGTGAATTTAATCAGGCATAAAGCTGTTTTGAAAGGTGTAGTAAGTCAAATCGCTCTCTGCCACCACTTTGGAAAGTGAGCAGGGAGAGAAAAACTTTTGACTTAGCTTATGCCACGGCGCACAATCCGCTTTTGTAATATTTCCTTCAAGGCAGTTTGAGCCGATGTTGGAATGTACAACCCTGCTGTAAACTGTCAAACAATACCAGCTGCCAACCCGAATGCCTGACAAAGCAAGAACCCTAGCTCTATAATTTACTTGATAACCTTTTTACTTGTAGCCCAAGTAAATGCTCATTTGATATTCGGCCTATTACTTTAAAGTTTAAAGCTGCAAGAAAAAGTTTTGAAAAAGCATTTGCTAGGCCTTTAATACTTTCATAGATACGGAATGTGTCAAAAGTGATCCATTGAGAAAAAGTGATATTAGTGGTTTGCTATAACTGACACATCCAATGTAAACCTGCCAAGTTGAATAACAATACTGTTCTGTTCTGGTCTCCCCCTCTCTATTTCTCTCTCTATCTCTCTCTCTATCTCTCTCCCTCTACTTTATCCAAATAGCATCACCTACTGAACCCAAAGGTAAGCATAATTATCATTAATCCGTTTTAATGTGGCTCTTATTGTGCCAGTTTCCATATATTCAACTTTATAAATATTTTGATGAACATACAAGAACTTATTTCTATGGCGCATCGAATTTGATTTCTATTAATAAACACATTTTTTTTTCTCCTTTAAACAGTTGAATTTCTTAATTCAGTTTTGGGAGATGGGATATACATTCAATCATCTGTATTAAGTCATCCTTCAAGCAGGTTTAGAATGGTCCAGAATGCAAATTTAAATTCTATCAAAAGTGTAATCCACTTTCCATAAAAGGATCATCAGCTACACTACTGTCGACCACTAAAAACTGCGGAGAGAAAATTGCTGGATTGTACACCAAACACCAAGAGCATTAATAGTCTAGTAGTATACAAAGATATTATAAAAAGAAATATGCAAACAAAACGATTTCCAAATCCTCTTGTGCCCCCCCCCCCCCATAAGACTGGTATGACTGGTACATGTATCTATGGACCCGGATTTTCTCATGTTTATATGATTGTTGTATTATATTAAACTATGTTTTTGTAAAACATCTCTCTTTCTCCACACAGAAACTCCTTCTATAACTACAGAAGGTAAGCTTTGATTTTCACAATTAAAGTAGTTATTTTATTCATATTTCTAATGTTTTTTTTCAATAATTGAACCTTGAATATAGGCCTATTATGTTAATTTATAATGCATCAGTAATTTATGAATTGCATCACAGGAAAGTGTTTAACACTTTTTTGCGTTTTAAATTTTACTTCCATTTTCAAAATAATATCTTCATAATAATCAGGGTAAGGTAACATAAACAAGTACATTCACATGCCAGAATCATATATGCAAACTTATACATGTATAATCATTACATTTTTTTTACAATAAAATGAAATAAGTCAAACATAACATTTTATAAGCACAATCATATGCATAGTACCATTGAATGGAAGTTTACTAAAAAATCAATCGATTCTGTTCCAACTACCTGCTGGAGTACCATCCCCTTGACAACCCTCCAAGACAACCCAGGACAACTACCCACTACTATACTAGAGATAGTATTAACAACAGGGTAATCGCTCTAATGTGTAATTGTCCTAGGGTTGTAGTTGTCCGTTGGTATTTTCCTTGGAGGAAGGTGTCCGGGACGTTATTTGTACGGGGATGGTCGTCCGGACACGAAATCAGTATTATACTCGTCTTCCATAATAAAAGACGCTTTATCCGTGTGATACAAAATTACACTGGTTTTAGTGTGACTTGAAATGTGAATGATATTGTATAAAGCAGAAATATAGCGACAGAAATATTGCAGAAAAGTTGTCATAGCTTATCGACCTTCCTTTGTTACGCCAATCTTACAATCGTTATCATAATATGTATTATGTAATGTGATATACTAGTAAATGAAAGAGGGGATGACGCAGGAGATTTGTGAACTTTAAACTTTTGTCCTCCCGGATTTCTTCAGAAATTCATTGTGAAACAGTGATAAAGGGAAGATACTATCATTGAAAAAAAAAAGGCATGAGAGAAAATAAAGCACTTACTGACGAAATAAGTAGAAATGTGTGAAAATAATAGAGTATGCAAAGGGAAGACATAATCATTGAAAAAGGCATGAAAATAATTGTTGAAGAGATCTCGTGTGTCATCCTTTGTTTCATCTATATAACAGTATGTTCTACACAACGCAAGCAAAGGCGAATAGTAGAAGTAAAATCGTCATCGTATGTTTATGTATGTATTTATATACCGCATATGAAGTTTCTAAGCCTCTGATTGGTCAAAACTGCAGGCATTAAATTCGCTATTGATCGCAGGACAGTATAGCGAAAAATATTGACAGGGCATAGTTCTACATACGCGTATAATGCAGGGACGCAATAAATACGCATGAACTTAACAGTGCATACGCACAGTGAGACACGCGCACTTCTTCTAAATTGATAGATTATTTACCAACAAATAAATACATTTTGACAGGCATATTGTCAAAATATCCCTATTTGATAATCCACACGCGGAATGCGGTATATCAAACAAAATATTGCCAGCCTTTTTTCGGGTCACGGTTAAAACTACAGCTCCTCGGTGATCTCGAGACTGCGATATGCCTCTCGACTCCGTCTCGGGGCACAGTACTGTTTCTAGATCACCGTGGGCGATAATTTTAACCGTCATTATTTGTATAATATTTGATCTTCACTCAAATTGGTTCTTATTTCTTGTTCTTTATAAATGATGCAACCGGCAGGGAATAGTCGTATTTTCTCATTTTCAGAATATAAATTAAAATTGTCGTTTCAGGAACATCATGGAAAAGTGCTTGTTTTGACCCAGTCTTTATATACATGTTTCTTCCTTTGAATTAAATATAATCAAACCAATTAATGAAATTTACCATCACTTAATTTGTATCATAAAATATAATATGATATATTTCGTTTTTTCCTCAAACAGAACCAGCAGGTAAGCTAATATTATTACATAATATTACATTTTCAAAGGAGCGCTTATTGTATTATTTGTCATTTAATTCATGCTCCTTGAATGCCGAATCACTTTATTAGGTTATGGGGAGAACAAATCATGAGATGTCAAAGGACAGTTTTATTCCAAGTCTACTTGTAACACTTGTAAAACATATCATAAGAAGTAAAGCAGGAATTTTAATTCCTCGGTGATCTCGAGACTGCGCTATGCCTCTCAACTCCGTCTCGGGGCACAGTAAAGTGTCTAGATCACCTTGGGCAATAATTTAAACCGTCATTATTTGTATAATATTTGATCTTCACTCAGATTGGTTCTTATTTCTTGTTCGTTATAAATGATGCAACCGGCAGGGAATAGTCCTATTTTCTCATTTTAAGAATATAAATTAAAATTTTCGTTTCAGGAGCATCATGGAAAAGTGCTTGTTTTGACCCAGTCTTTATATACATGTTTCTTCCTTTGAATTAAATATAATCAAACCAACTAATGAAATTTACCATCACATAATTTGTATCATAAAATATAATATGATATATTTCGTTTTTTCCTCAAACAGAACCAACAGGTAAGCTAATATTATTACATAATATTACATTTTCAAAGGAGCGCTTATTGTATTATTTGTCATTTAATTCATGCTCCTTGAATGCCGAATCACTTTATTAGGTTATGGGGAGAACAAATCATGAGATGTCAAAGGACAGTTTTATTCCATGTCTACTTGTAAAACTAGTAAAACATATCATAAGAAGTTAAGCAGGAATTTTAATGTCATAAAAAGTGTAGTGGGGCTTAAGATTGATTTTTAAAAAATCAAACTTTACGCTAAACATATGCACTGAAAAGCTGAAAAATGTTTTAAAGAATATTCAACAGGAAGGTTGAGTCACACCCCTGAAAAAAAATCAAAGTGTGCTTTGACCAAATCTCCCCCCCCCCCCCTCCTTCCAGATGCTCTGGATGTAAAGAAAGGGCATTGTTGTCTTTCAACTTTAATTACCCTAAAGTACTTAATTCAATTCAGTTTAAATTTACAGAGTATAGTCTTTAAGTTGGTAATTTTCCTAAGGTGTAGTTTGGTGTCAGTTGATCACTCCTTTGATAAGCTGTCTTACGTGAAAAATTGTATCGTTGCCACAATGAAGGGAATGGGAAATAAGAATAATTGTTACCAATTTGAGGATGGAAAGCTGATTAGTTGATTCTGGGAAGGGGCAGGGAGGGCAATTGCCCTCAAAATTTTGGAATTACTGTATCAAATGAAGGTTATTAATTCTGAAGATGGAACGACCCTCCTGACGTTTGCTTCACTCATTTGTGATTATTGGGTTGATATGAATTTGACTTGATATTTTACGATAATCTGACTATTGTTTAGGGAAGTTCCGCAGTACGCATGTAAGAACATATTTACACAGAAACACATTGACCTTTTGACGGTTATAACCTTTAATCGACCCTTTGTTGTATTTTCATGTACGTTTATATAATTTCTGAGGATTATACACGTCAACATACAATGCAATGCAGTCAAAGCACAATAGTGCATCACATTTTGCAAGCACAAAATGAATATATAAATATTCTGTTTATACCTCACAGAATCATGAAGCACAATTATTTTGTGAGCCTTTTGTGAGCGTATGACTTCCCTGGAAAACCCGCTAAAGTGCCTTTTGACCAAACATTCCCCCCCCCCCCCCAAATGCTCTGGATGTAAAAAAAAAAAGCACGTGTAGCCTTCCAATTTCAGTTACTCAAAAAACACGATAAAAACTATTTTCGAAATATCAACTGAAGGCAATTTCAATAGCCCTGTCTATCACCTTGAGAAATGTGCGAACATTACAATAGCATATTACGTAATCCGAACCTGATTTCTATGGGCAGTACAACAGGCCTTTGAAATTGCCCTTGAGTTTATTTTTCGAAGGTAGTTTTTATTGTGTTAAAAGTGCTTAATCCATTTCAGTTCAAATTCACACAAAAAATAATCTTGAGTATTGTTATTATTGAGGTGCAATTTGGTGTCAAATAATCATTTCTTGAATAAGTTATTCTACGTCAAATTGTATCTTTTGCCCCAAAGTAGCCAAAATGTGTTCAAGGGTATGTAACATCTTGACCATCTTCATCTTTAGACATTACATAATAGAGGAGCTTAATAGGTATTCCAGCTATGTGACTTCTCAACTGAATGTGTTTATGTCTATATAATCTCGTCTCAGGAACATGATTGGGGTGTGAGTCAGAGGAAGCATTTGCCACAAAAATAAAATTAATTGTAAACTGTAATTAAAAAAAAAAACTACAATCAGTTAATAATTCACCTTTTTATCCCTATGTTGTACATTCATCAGTTATTTAATATTTTTTCTCTTTGTACTTGACTCTAATATATTTATTTAAGATTTGTTATATTTTAATAATACATGTATATATTTTTCCAATATATAAATATTCCAACATGATTGAACCAGCGGATAAGATATTTTTTAGTAAATGTTGAACGTTAATTCATTAATCATTAATATTTCAGCTTATTGAATTAAACAACGAACATTTTTTGCACTTTCTTCTTCCTAAAGTTTCAGGTATCGATTTGCAGCTATTTGAAGTGTTTATTGCTAAATCATCTCGTGCCAAAGGCATTGATTTGGGAGGGGGCAGAGAGGGGAGATGCCCTCCTCCCCCCCCCCCAAAAAGGAAAAACAATTTTTATGGTGGAATTTTCTTTGTATCATATGGAGGTTGTTACTCCGATCAACTCTGAAGATGCCAGGTGCAATCAAGCTGCACTAATGAGACCAATACGAATTACCTCTCATAGGTATTAATCTCTCTTTAATATTTTTCAGAATTCATCTCTCATTTCTATAAGTTTTTTTCACCACCTGCTTTCAGTCATTTTTGTAGGTGTCATATAAAGGAAAATATATAAAGATAACAGCAGATAAAACCCCCAAAAATGAGACGATAGAGAAAATGAAATCGGAAATGAAGATAAAGAGAGGGAGGAAGATGGGGAAAAGAAAGATGAATAGAGAGGGAGTGGAAGATGTGAGTGATAAATGCTTCAAAATTGATTTGTGACGATAACATAAATATTTTTCAGTTCCTCTTGCGGCGATAATCGTTCCGGTCGTAATCATCGTTATTCTCATCATCGTCTTACTCATCTTATGTGCATGGAGAAAGAAAAAGACGTACGTATAGAACCTATGTAATTTTGGTTTGATATCTTTACTAGTTGTAAACCCATTTTTTTTTTAAAGGAGAGAAAACACAACTTTAAATGACTCGTGATTGCCCGAGAATTTAGGACTCCCTTTGGATATTTATTATTATTGTAAAAATTGATTGGCTTATGAGAAGTAGAACGTTACTACATTTTGGTGAACATGATAAAATATTATTTAGAATATCCATTTTCTTTACAATATGTTGGCTGTTATCCCCTTGGCAAGAAATAATGCGGGGGGGGGGGGGGTGTAATAGTGTTTTTGTTGTCCACTTAAGTGACTACTGTGTTTTAGATATTTGCTCAAAATGTTAGGGTTCCTAGTCGAAATAAAATACTCTTTTAACGACGATAAAAATGGTGACAAATGTCCCCAAAGTATCCTATTCTCCTATTTCCCTGTTTGGAAACGGGGGAAAATAGGTTTTCGTAATAGAAAAGAAATAGGTATTAAACAGTTTTCCGTAGTTTTTCCCTATTTTTCTGCTTTTTTGGGGGAAATGAAAATAGAGCAAAATAGGTTTGGAATTAGTGAGAAAACTTTTTAAATACGAACAAATAGCTGGTTTTTAAACATTTCTCCTATTTACTCCTAGTTTTGATTGGAAATTTCAGTTGGCCAAGCCGAGATATACTTATTTAGGCTTAAAATTAGGAAGAAAAATATTAATTATTTCGAAGTTCATAAACTGTTACTTCTCTTTGCAATAAATTATATTATTACATTGAATGATACGATAACAGTGACCCTAGCTGTGGCCTTAATTACATTTTAATGACATACACAATCTGTTAAATTTATTCTTAAGTACTGTTTGACCCTTGATTTGTTCAAATATCATGTAAGAGATTCTGTAATATTTACTCTTCATGGAGTCACCATTAATGATGCATAAGAATCTATATTCTTCTTTAAAACCAGTATTCCTGAATTGTAATTATCAAATACTCGTTCATTTTAAATGTATGATATTGACACTCAATAGGCCTATTTGTTATTGTCGTAGATGTTATTGTTATCGTTAAAAAAAGTTCTGCAATTCAAGTTTGAGCGTCGATATCTCTCTTGTTCCTTTATTATCATACTTGAATTTAGTATCAATAAAAAGCCTTTTTATCCTCTTTACAATGGTGCCCCGTTTGTACTCATTATATAATCATGGAATGTGCAGTACACCTAGAAAGAATATTAGGCCAAGTCAAAAGTGAAATGTTGCGAAATGCACTGTTATTGTCAACGGGGAGTTCATCTTTGTTTGGAGTATGGATTGTGTTTTGAGCGATGTTGAGGTGGTCTTTCGTGAATGCAAAAAATGTATTCTTCTTTTGTTTGGAACGTGATATGTTGCAAAATGCGTTGTTGTTGTCAACAGTGAATTATTCATTGGTTTGGAGGATGGATTGGGTTTTGAATGACTTTGATATGGTCATTCATGAAGTGCAATGTTGTTTTCACCTTTTGTTTGGAAGATGAAGTGTGTTTAAATCGACTGATAGTGAGATTATCACTGTGTTTGAGTTTCATACAGATTCAAGGTTTATTTAATCTTCCAAACAAAAGAAGAAAACATTTTGCATTCATGAGTGACCACCTTAAACATCATTCAAAACACAATCTATCCTCCAAACAAAGGAGAATTCACTGTTGACAATAACAGTGTATTTTGAAACATTTTAATTTTGACTTGGCCCCATATTCAGGTGCTCTGCTTATTCCATAATTACATAATAAGTACAAATGATGTATCATTATAAAGGAGAATAAACAGGCTTTTCAATAATACAAAATTCAGGTATAATAATATGATAGTAACAAGCAAGATATCAACACTGAAACTTGAATTGCTGAACTTTCTTTTGAGGGGTTTATAACTGAAAAAAAGAATTTTACTAGCATTATATGTAGAAATTATTCAATAATGAACCGCTGTCGTTTTTGCACATGACTGCTTTCGTCGTTTCTTTATCATTTTAGTGCATCATACAGTGCAAGGTATTGATTATGCATTAATTAATTATTATGTTTTAATAAGCAAAGGACAGCTAGAAAAAAAGCCATGCACTTAATTGGATTGCTCCTTAAACATACATTAAATAGATATGGAAGGAACGAAAATTCCTTTCCCTATGACATGATAAACAGGCTTTGTGGGAGTTTAGAATGGTATGTGTTTCAAACAAAGGACGGGAGATGATTTTCATGCGATCCAGATTAGTATACACAGACTACTATACAAGGGACTGCATTACCATGCTTTTGATTGTTACTTGAGCTTGCATACAAAAACTAGTAATTTTTCTCGCTCTTAATAATCACTTCCATGAAAGATAAGAAATATAGTTATGTCAAAAATTTACATTTGTATGAACTTTCGGGGTATTTTATAGCTGTTCTTCTCCGCAACATCTGCATGCTCTCCACACAGCTTCATCCGTATCCGTACACCTACCCCCTTAGCCTTTTGACAAGGCCCTCGTGACTTGGCTATTTTTCTCGGCAAGTAAGCTAGTAGTGGCTGCATAACAAGACTAGCCGCCCAGCCCGGTGAATGCGCGATCGAGCGACGTGAGTCGCGAGGGCCTTTTGGAACCTGGCCTGTATTTCTTATGCTATCCCTTGTTCCTAACGAGGATCTGCTACCTTATAGGTAGGAGCCAATCAACGAACGTATATTCGCATGACGTCAGCATAAATTTGGTATGCAAATTCGCCTTCATCTCGGCACCCCGTGCAAGCTACATCAATCATGGCGTCCGAAGAAGAATTGTTGCTGAAAAGCACGGAATTTGCCTCGCAAATGCTGAAAATTTCAGCTTTCAAGGACTTACAACTGAGGGCAATTCTTTCAGTCCTCAAAGGACAGGATGCATTTGTGAGCCTTCCCACGGGATATGGCAAAAGCGCTATTTACCAGGCGATCCCGTTGTGTAAGGACTATCTTCGATCGCAAGCTCAAGCTGGAGGACAAGCAATGAACGAATCACATGGAAAGCAAGTCCCGCAGATACCGTTGTGATTGGTCGATAATCCTCGGTAGGCGTGTTAGCATACGAATGTCAACTCGTGAATAATTCATATCGGACGATGGAAACCCAGGTTCCAAAAGGCCTCGCGACTAAAGTCGCTCGATCGCGCGTTCACCCGGGCCGTGTTGATTCTTTTCGTCGCCGGCTAGTCTCATCTCAGGCACAGCATGACGAGAAAAATAGACAAGTCACGAGGCCTTGTCAAAAGGCTACTACCCCCTGGACAACCACCCCCCCGGGTAACCACCCCTAGGATAACCACCCCCTAGGACAACTACCCCCTAGGACAACTACCCCCTAAGGCAACCACCCCCTAGGACGACCACCCCCCGGGACAATTACCCTCTAGGATGATTACCCCCCCCCCCCCGACTAACTACCCCCTAGGGCAACCACCCTCTAGTACAACTACCCCCCGGACAACTACCCCCCAGACAACTACCCCCTAGGACAACCACCCCCTAGGACAACTACCCCCCCCCCGGACAACTACCTCCCAGACAACTACCCCCTAGGACCTGGGTTCTTAATTATTTTGTTACGAGGGCCAGAAATATTCTTGAAATTACGTCGCGGGCCACAGAGTATGATATATACATACAAAGACGCATGGGACTCACGACTCTTGCCCGAATACATTGTGTATTAGCTTTCTGGTTTTTTTTAAATTATTATTATTATTATTATCATGCAGCGAGCGAGCGAAGCTTGCGAGCAAAGAAAATTGACACTTTAGAATTGTGAAAATGTAATTTCGTCGTCAAAATGTGCTAATTTAGATTAGATATAAAAAATTACAAAGAGACCATTTCACTGCCCAAAAATGAAATGGTGGGTGCCTGAATGCAGGAAAATTTTTGATATTCTCGGGGGAAAGGGCTCCAGGCCCCATCCCCCGCCACAGACGTTAATACATACATACCCGAATGGCTCATTTAAGGACGGTTAAACAATTTTAGAATACACCCTCCTTATTTTTTCTTTGTTTGATTTAAAAAAAAAACCCAAACTATAATAATATGTGGTAGGGCAGGGAACAGATATATATGATACGCTATTTGCGAGAGAGCAAAAAAATTTGATACTTTTATTCTTACCAATAGTTAGGATGATATATTATGTATCAACATAGTTCTTAAAACAAGATTTTTTTTTCTTCTTACTCAGGTATTTTTGGTGGGCCGCATGAAAACAAGTGGCCCGTGGGCCGCACTTTAAGAACAGGGGCCTAGGACAACCACCCTCTAGGACAACTACCCCTGGACAACTACCCCCTAGGACAAGTACCCTCCGACAACTACCCCCCTAGGGCAACAACCCTCTAGGACAACTAACTACCCCCCGGACAACCACCCCCAGGACAACCACCCTCTAGGAAAAGTACCCCAAATTGGACTTAACATCACATTGAACAAGATTGTGCTCGTTCGCTACGCTTGCTCGCCAAAATAGAATTGATATGGCCTTTAGAAAAATTTTAAAGCAAAAATGTAATACCAGGGTAAATCTCCCCCCCCCCCCCGTGCTCATGGGTATAGACACATTTAACATGGGTGAGAGTATGTTGGTTGTTGTACGATTAATAATTACCCTAAGTCGTTAATGTCCGGGGGTAGTCACTAGGATGGTAGTTGGGTGGTATTTGTCAAGAAGATGTCCTAAAGAGTGGTTGCCCTGAGGGTTAGTTGTCTGGGGGTAGTTGTCCGGGGGGGGGGATAGTTGTCCTAGAGGGTGGTTGTTCTAGGGGGTACTTGTCTGGGGGTAGTTGTCCAGGGGGTACTTGTCCTCGAGGGTGGTTGTCCTAGGGGGTAGTTTTCGGGGGGGGGGGGGGAGTTGTCGGGGGTAGTTGTCCGGGGGGTGGTGGTTGTCCTAGAGGGTGGTTTTCCGGGGGGCAGTTGTCCGGGGGGGGGGGTAGTTGTCCTAGAGGGTGGTTGTCTGGGGGGGGGGGGGTAGTTGTCCGGGGGTAGTTGTCCTAGAGGGTGGTTGTCCTAAGGGGTAGTTGTCTGGGGGGTAGTTGTCCGGGGGTAGTTGTCCTAGAGGGTGGTTGTCCTAAGGGGTAGTTGTCTGGGGGGGTAGTTGTCCGGGGGGTAGTTGTCCGGGGGGTAGTTGTCCTAGAGGGTGGTTGTCCTAGGTTAGTTAGTCGGGGGTAATCATCCTAGAGGGTAATTGTCCCGGGGGTAGCCGTCCTAGAGGGTGGTTGCCCTAGGGGGTAGTTGTCCTAGAGGGTGGTTATCCTAGGGGTGGTTATCCGGGGGGTGGTTGTCCAGGGGGTAGGTGTCCTAGAACCAGCTTCATCATATGTTTGAATATATACCATTCACTCAGGCCTGCAATCTGAGCGGTGTTGTTATGTTAGTTTTAACAGCTTGCCATTCAATTTTAAAAATTTAGGCCATGTGTTTATTAGTCTAGCTTCAGCCTTTCCTTTTCTTTATTAACTTACATAATATTTTACGTTGTATTTTATAGAAAATAAATATTTGTATGTTGATGGAGTAAGAAAAAGAAATCGAGGTAATCAAAATACTTATTTTATTCATGAAACTATAATAAAACACTTGAGTTTCAATTTTCGCAAACTATTTTTTTTTTCGGTTAAAAAGACTGCTCAAATTGAAAATGAAAACTATTTCAAAAATAAAATTGCTCCCTTTTTTTCTGGGAAATGGGAGGGAAAATAGAAGAGAAGAGAGAAAAAGTTAGAAAAAATAGGTTGAATTTTTGTTTTGGTAATTTTTTTATTTTACTATTTTGCATAAAGTAGGGGAAAATAGTCTTCACGAAAAATAGGGAAAAATACTTTATTTCCCCTTATTTTATTAACGTAATAGAAAAAGAAATAGCATGTTTGTGAGAAAATAGGAAGAAAATGTAGGGAAAATAGGGGGGATATATATTTGCTCTTTCAAAAACTACTACGTTGCTTGAATTGCAGTGGTCCAATATCTGAATAAATGATAATATTACTCGTTTGCTGTGTATAACATTTCGAAGAAAAAAAAAGCGCACGTGATTTTATTTTCACCTTGTAACTAAGAATTGTTTATGTTTCAAATGTTTATCTCTGTGTATTAATTTAATTTATGTAGAGTATTGTTTCCTGGACAACATAATAATGTTGTTTTATTTTATAATGTGGCGGCCGGGTTAAGATCTAATGGAAATTTCATTAAATTAAATCAATTGTCACCCACTATGTTGGTTAAAACATCATGAAATTCTTTGCCATGAGCAATGAAATTCATCATAACATCACTACAAGTTTATGTTTATTTTGGAATAATCATTATCTAAGAAACGGATCACCAAAGTACAGTCAATTTTTGTGTAAATGTTACAATTATGAATCTGAGACTGAATAATACGTCTGATTACTTCAAGATCTTTAAGGATGTGGACTCACTGTATCTGTCTTCCTTCCTTACAGAGAAAGGCAACAAGCGAATGAATGTACGACGACGTTTGACTCACAGAGATCGACCGTAGGTTTGAATGGGAAAGACGAACCCGATGGAAAGGGGAAAGAAACATTTTCTTACAAAAATGAAGGGAACCATTCAACAGAAAAAGAATACACAGAGAAATCGAAAGATGGGAATAGTGTCCAAGCTAAGACGGCACCGATTATACCGATGACAGAACTTTAGAATCAGACATGGACTAAATTTCATGTCCGATGTTTTTTTAATTTTATTCAGCTAGAATATTTGCATCTTTTATTATATTATTTCTGAAATTTGATCCGTTTATTTCCGCATTTAAGAGCGTAATCAAGTGATTGGAAGAGAGAGAGACATAGAAAGAGAGGGAGAGAGAGAGAGAGGGGGGGGGGGGGAGAGAATTGTGTCTTGGGGCAGGGTGGAACGACAGTGGACAAAGCAAACATGACAAGGGGAAATTGTAATGTTTCTTCAGCATCCATTGTGGTTTGTGTGTGTATATTTACCAACGGAAAAATGTAATTAAAAGAATATTTTACGAATGTCAAAATCTTGCCGTTCTGTGGTCAATGAATATGTATTAACATATTGAAATCTCTTTCATCTCATTCGAACTTACACTGTTAAAACATGTATTAAAAAAATACGGATTAAAAAATTGTTGATTAAAAATCGCTCAACATTGGTTATAAAATGAGTGTTGCTAAAAAATGACTTTTAATCTTGCGTGGGTTAAAAATATTGTTGATTAAAATTATTGTTTTTAATCTTGTTGGTTACTTTGTAACCAACATTGATTAAAAACAGTGTTCTCTGCTTTCCCGCCAAAATGATAGTGCTAACTGTCGAGACACTTTATCTTTTTGTTGGTTAAAGTTTGATCAAAGTTGATTAAAATACCGATCGCGTGACTGAACAGCGCATGGATTTGGAACAAATTTGCTGCACGCATATCTATCGCAGAAATTGTTTGCGATAAAAATGGAAGGCGTTGTCATTCAAGTCGCTGAATGATTGGGGACTTTCAAAGAGCTTGTCAGCGTGTTTGAAGGTGAGAAACTCTTTTCATATCTGTGATTGTTGTCTAGCTTAATCTTGGGAATAAATATATAGTGTGATCTTTCTTTCTAATTAAAACGGCTTGGAAGCTAGTTCGACCTGCTCGATCTGGACTAGACCTAGCTAAGCCAGGCCCACTGGTAGATCTACTGACTACACCTACGGTAGCTAGGAGGCGACACCGGCGGTATGGCGGTGTGTTAACCTTCGCGGATGTCCATATTTCGCGGACAGGTCAATACGACAAAAACTGAAACTAGAACTAGAACTTCAAAAAAAAGATATAGTATCAATGTAGGCGTAGGCGTAGTCTACGGCCGGTGGGCCTGGCTTAGTCAGGTCTAGTCCAGGTTTGAGCAGGTCGAACTTCCCAAACCGCTTAACTTAGAAAGCAAGATCACACAGTAGATCTATTTCTTTATAAGATTAAGCTAGACAACAATCACAGATATGAAAAGAGTTCCTCATGCATGTACCAAATGAGGCTAACCAACAAATGGTTAAACATTTAACCAACAATTTGTTTAAGTTTAATCAACACCAATTTAACCAATGTTGAGCAAAATACTATTAACCAACAAATGGTTAAACATTTAACCAACAAAATAAAACTAACCAACAAATGGTTAAACAATTAACCAACAATTTGTTTAAGTTTAATCAACACCGATTTAACCAACGTTGAGCGAAATACGATTAACCAACAAATGATTAAAACTTTTAATCAACCACAGGTTAAACTTTAATCAACAGGCCGTTGATTAAAGTTTTAACCTACAAATGTGGGGTTCACCTGGTAATCCTCGGTTGATTAAAATTTTAACCAACAAGATTAAAAATTTTAATCAACGTTCTAACAGTGTATCACTTGCAATATAAGATGTAGCTACTTTCAAATGTAAACAGGTGTATTTTCTGTGGTAGCCCATGAATCTATTTCACCTCTTTTAAAAATAATTCCCGTTCATCGTCCATAGTGGTCGTTACAAAGCCTACATGTACACACGCAGTTACTTGGTCCAAGCCCCATTTACAGTGGTTACGATGTTGTTGTCATCAAGTGATATTGTATGTGAGATACAATGCAATAGACCTATAAAAAAAAATCTGTATAAATAAATCATCTGCCTTAAATTAGTGCCTTACAAACATGTAACAAAGGAGAATTTTCTTCATTTATCCACTGTATTTTAATGTAAACGACATTTCAGTCACCGAAATAATCAAATTACTGTATTTTTTTAAAAAGATTAATTGCATTGAAAAATGTGGTTTATTACCTGCTTACGCTGTGTTTATGTACTCAGAGTAAATGTAGATACCCTATTATTTAAGAAAGAAACGTATCTGAGATGTATCTATATGATTTTGGCACATTATTTGTTAAATAGTGTACAGGTGTACCAAGGCACAGGACTCTTGGCAATTAAGGGGGAAATCGGAATAATGGCACCAAAAATGGTACTTAGCATAAGGCATACGATTTCCAAAACTTGAATCAAAATATCAAAATTATTATTATTTTTTTTTTTTTTGTCACAGAAGGCGCATACTTATTTTCATCAGTATATATTTATATATATGTATCATCTTTGTTCAAAGTGAAAATCGTAACAACATGACTAAGGAATCAAACATTTAAACCCAGGTCCATGACACAGTGTAGTTTAATATACAGTTGTGTAACTGCCAAGGTGTACAAAGCACAAAACAAGATATACAATAAGTGCAACATATTAGGAATTGAGAGCAGAAAAAGAAATTCGAAATTATTCAACGGTTATAAGCCAGCCGGTTTTCACATAATCTTTTGCAAAGTCATGTCAAATTCAAGTGCAAAGATGGAAGAATTAACAAAAAATATATTAATTTCTCGCCTCAATATTACTGAAAGGGTTAACGATAACCTAAAGCCTATCGCTTGCTTACCAAGGTATAGGCCCAAATATCACTGAAAATATACTTAATCTTTAAGTTTATTTTTATGTAATCTATAGCGTAGACATTGCTGATATTTCTTTTTTCACAAAGCTTCTTGATGTACGTATATTCTAAGAATTCGATTGCATCAGATAATCGATGTTTCTTCTTCACGTGTATTCGGATATATCCCTTAGTACAGCCGTTTAACCGACATGCTAGTAACCCTTTAATATTATGAAAGATAGACGACACATACATATATAAACACAACAAAAAAGTAACTCCCCCTTAATCAAATTGGCGAAAGGCTTGTAAGCAAAATAACTTGGCAAGAGTATTCTTAACCTTATTGATTAACTTCCCTGTAAGAATGAGATTGATCCATCGAGTCATGCATGAGTGGGCAAACATTAAAGGCAAAAATGTCACTTTTCAAAAGTCTCAAGGGTAATTTTTTTATGCTGTATTGGTAGTATATTTAAGCATTTCTTGCGCGATATTTAAAGTGTCATTTTTTTATGCTGTATTGGTAGTACATTTAAGCATTTCTTGCGCGATATTTAAAGTGTGCTCACTCAACCATGACTCGATGACAGCCTCTTATGTTCACACAACATGTAATGATACATTTTGGTAAAAGTATCTGGAGTTATTTTTTTTTCAATAAACTGAATGTATTTTGCAATTTCATATTCTCGAGGGTTGATTGTTTTTTTAAATAATGAGAAAAGTGTCGGATAGGTGTGAGGGGGTCAAGCGATGGATAATAAACAACAACAACAACACATAAATATGCACCAGAAACCGAATTCGCTGAAATCTCGTTTCACAGAATCCCCCAAATGACCCTTGTGACTTTTGAAAAGTGGTAATTTTGCATTTAATGTTTGCTCACTCATGCATGACTCAATGGATCCATCTCATTTTCACAGAAAAGTTAGTCAATAAGTGTAGGAACACTCCTGCCAAGTTATTTTGCTCAAAACCTTTTCGTTACGCCATTTTGATTAAGAAGGGAGTTAATTTTTTTGTTGTGTTTATATATATATATATATATATATATATATATATATATATATATACATGTACATGTATATATGAACAGATATGATGGAACCGAATGAAGCAGGTCACTCGGTGTATTTACAAGCTTTCGGCTCCTGGCCTTCTTCAAGTTAATTTGCTAAATCTAAATCTAACATGGTTCAACCTAACGGTACACACATCCACATCTCTCTCGCTATATATATATATATATATATATATATATATATATATATATATGTATATTATATATATCCTCCCTTGCCAAAAGTATTGCAACATGGTGAAATTCGTTCGTTCTGCCAAGGAGGATGCGCGACATTAGAAGGCGCGGATACCCGACAAAATACTAGAACTTGATGAATTTTACATAAAGATAATTCTTTACCTGTTAATGATATGTACCTGATAGTAGGACCTTAATCATGTACTAGAAATTCATTAAACATCGCTTAATTACACTTATTTCATAAATTGCCTTCTGTGTAATACATGTGTCTATGTTGCAATACTTGTGGCAAGGGAGGGTATATAATTATATTCCAGTTGCATAGCTTTCCTACAGAAAACTTTCATATAACCATCAGGTGCTCCCTTATTAACAAAAAAATGAAAATAAATAAAAGCAACCAAAGTCACGAAAATATCCACATCGAAGTATTTTTTTTCATTGCCAAATCTTCACCGACCGTTTTCTGTTTTACCGATGATGTTGGTGCGGTGCCGGTGTAGGTTGCAATCTCGTTTAATGAGTGTATATTCTATATTATATTGCATACACATTCTAATTAACATTTGAATTGAAATAGGTACATCAAAATTCGAATTTGAATTTTTTAAACATGTATAAAAGAATTATTTTGTTAGTGACAAGGAAATGTAAGTGATTCTATATTCCCCAGATTCCATGTTCCTCTGTCCCTGTTTTCCCCTATTAAACCTATGCTCCCCTGATCCTATGCACCCCTGATCATAAGCTGAGTCGACCCTTTGTTCTTCTGATCCTATGCTCCCCCGATCTTATGCTCCCCAGATCCTATGTTCCCCAGATTCCATGCTCCCCTGATCCTATGCATCCTGATCGTATGCTGAGTAGATCCTTTGTTCTTCTGATTCTATGCTCCCCTAATCCTATGTTCCCCAGATCCCAAATTCCTCTGTCCCTATGCTCCCCTGGTCATATGCTGAATAGATCCTATGTTCTTCTGATCATATGCTCCCCTGATCTTATGCTCCCCAGATCCTATGTTCCCCAGATGCCATGTTCCTCTGCTCTATGCTCCCCTCATCATATGCTGAATAGAACCTATGTTATTCTGATCGTATGCTCCCCAGATCGTATGCTCCCCTGTCCCTATGCTCCCTTAACCACATGCTCCCCTGATCATATGTCCCTCTGTTTCTATGCTTCCTAGATCCCATGTTCCACTGTCCCTATGCTCCCCTGATCGGTTTCAAGACATTTGCTCCTGCGACAATTTCTCCGGTCTAACTTTGCCATGTTAATCCTAAACCTAAACTTAACCCTAACCGTAACCCTACCCCTAATCTTAATCCACACATTGTCCTTAACAAAAACAAAAAACAAAAACAAAAACAAATCATCACCTTGACCTTAACCTTTTACCTTTCAAGATGCAGACTGAGGAGCAAATGTCGCAAGAGCAAATGTAGTGTCACCCTCCTGATCATATGCTAAATAGATCCTATGTTATTCTGATAGTATGCTCCTCAGATCCTATGCTCCCCTGTCCCTATGCTCCCTTAATCCTGTGCTCCCCTGATCCTATGTCCCTTTGTTTCTATGCTCCCCAGATCCATTGTTCCACTGTTCCTATACTACCCTGATCATATGCTGAATAGATCTTATGTTCTTCTGATCTTCTGATTGTAATTTTGATGTCGATGAAATGTAAATTATGTATGTATTATATTGTAATAAACGATGCTATGAACGGAAATTACAAAAAAAGAAAAAAAGAAAAAAGAAAAAGTGAATCACTGTGCTACATCTATT
This sequence comes from Heliocidaris tuberculata, assembly GCA_025618425.1. NCBI lineage: Eukaryota > Metazoa > Echinodermata > Echinoidea > Camarodonta > Echinometridae > Heliocidaris > Heliocidaris tuberculata. The sequence goes on from CM046832.1 coordinate 33,383,689, forward strand.
TTATTACTTATTTATGCAATGTGGCAAGTTTTGTTGCAAAAGGGCTGTGTCAGGTTGAGACCGAAAAGAAGAGTAGTCGTCCTGGGGACGTCTGTACGTCAATAGTCCAGCGTTATTCAGTCTTTATTTGCAATAACAAATCGACCAATAAATGGAACTTAGGATGAAAAGAAGGGCCAATGAGACGTAGAGCCTATGGTGTATACGACTAAAGCCCTATGTATTAAAACGTAGTCATAATAGATTCCCCTAAAGCAAAAAGAAGCTCAACTGGACACATTGGTTAACGTGTCATATCTTTTACCATTGTTGTGTGATTATCGTAGGCTATGTTGGATGTGAATTGACATGCAAAAGTAAATCCATGAAACCACTTGATACGTTAACGTTGCATGTATGTTGAGTAGCAGAACAAAAATAATTCTCTATCAAAATCATTCATCCCTGGAGTCTTAATAAATTTTCCCCATATAGGATGATCGTCTAGATTGTGTATTACAAGCAAATATATACAAGTATTTAAAGCATTTTTTTTAAAAACTTTGTACAAGTGTTAGAAATATATTTTGGCTGTATTTTGAACTCTTTACAACTATTTTAACTATTTTGACCTCTTTGCAAGAATTAAGGGAGTTTTGAGCTCTTTGAAATTATTAACAAGTATTTTGAAGGACTGGTCCACATAAATAGTCATATCACCAGTCTTGTCAAAGCACAGTGCAATACAGAAATTAGTCATCATTCGACTTCCCTAAACAGATTGGTACAATAAATTCATTCTTATCTTATTCCTTCTCCTCAGCCGGAGTTATATTGCTTTATTCAGCCTAAATGTTACTAGAGTCAAACCTTCCTTTTATGTTCAAGCTATATAGGAATTGACAAAATTATGATGCAGTCCATGACGAATAATAGCTAATTTATTGTTTTGTAATCGGCCTGATGCTGTATGACACTTTGTGTGCTGCAACAATTACAACGCTATATTTACCATAACATGAATTGAGATATTTTTGTTATTTTTGTCATCAACACCATATTTCCTCAATCGTGAATTATCTCACTCCCATGGTAATGAGATATGCCATTGTCAACAGACTTATCTTAAAAGCTTCATAACAGGAAAAGGAAATGGATACTTGCCCATGAAGGGAAAATACAGATGTCGAAATCTGTTCATGTTGAAATGTTCACTCTTTTCTAAAAAGAAAAGAGTGAAAATTCACTCTATTTTCACTCCCCAGGGAGTCACGTCAGTGATCACTTGTTTAGAAGTGAATATTGAGTGAATATCGAGTGCTCTCTAAAAAGAAAAGTTTCAGTTTCAGTTTATTTCATATTTCACATTTACACTGCTTTTACAGCATAAATGGTACAAACAATGTAATTGGTATACACACAAACATGAAATATATTGTCGGAGATAATAAAGGAAGGTGAGTACATCATATCTATACGTTTGCATGCAGTATCAATTGAAATGACTGGGCTAGAATAGAAGTGAAATATTGAGGAGCCTAAGGGGAAAGCTATGCTTGTCACTCTATTTTCAGTCCATTTTCACTCGCCCGGGGAGTATCGAAAAATAAATGATGATGCGTAAGGTACTCCAATTAGGCACAGTACTCAATCCACGTGACCCCAGAGGTACCCAGAGAGCTATATTTTTCCCCTTTAGGCCCTTGGCAAAATGTATGTCCAAATATAGGAATCATATTGCTATCATGATTAAAGGGGAAAATCCCTTTTTGCCAAGAGCCCATTAAAAGACGACCCGCGAGCGAGTTTAGTGTGAACCCTTAGAAAAAAAAAGTTGGAATAAGGTACTCGAGACCGACATTGTCTCGGTCACTCGGATGACACCTGGGGGAGGGGGCGTTTCATTAAGTGTCTTGTCAGTGATTTTTACCGACAAATTTGCTCTCAGCCAATTAGATGCAATGATTTCAGTAGCTTATAACAGTTATTGCAACTTGTCATTGATGACAAGTTTTATGAAACGGGGCCCTGCAGGTGGCTATCGGTCCTGCGGGCAGTCAGTCAACTAGGATGTAGCTTATTTTAAATACAGCTTGGTGGTAGTCGTCATAATAGTAGTACTGTAGTTGTAGTCGTAGTAGTAGTAATATTAGTAGTAGTCGTCGTCGTTGTTGCAGTAGAAATAGCAGCAGTAGTAGTAGTTCTTGTAGTAGAAATAGAAGTAGTAGTAGTAGTAGTAGTAAAAGTAGTAGTAGTAGTAGTAGTAGTAGTAGTAGTGGTGGTGTCGGTGGTGGTAGTAGTAGTAGTAGTAGCTGTAGAAGTAGCAATAGTAATTAGAGCCTGTCCCGAAATAGTCACCCCATTTTACATATGAGATTTGACTCCTTAAACTTACTTAGACTATCAATGTTATTCACAAAAGGCTTGTCAGTAGTAGTTTAGGTTTTCCTGGCCAATTTCGTCATCGTTATATGTCATTGAAGCTCGAGTGATTTCTTTTAAACCTGCTGTTCTCACGGTTAAATTTTAAACTCAAGAACATTCATCTTCATATTGCATTCATTTTTCAACGCCAACGTATGCAAATTGGTCAAAATGTCAATCAATTTGGCAATACACATCCGTCATTCAAATTCGTGCCAGTTCTGCTTGACCTTATATTTCGTGTTTTTTAGCACATCCAGCATTTCCCCACTCCCACCAACCCCAGCCTGCAGGAATATTTATATAGAGATAGAGAGAGATAGAGAGAGACAGAGAGAGACAGAGAGAGACAGAATGAATCACTCCGTTAGGCACAAAAGTTCAATATTTCGCCTATAAGGCTTCTTCAGGAAAACTGGCTTATAAATGAATATATATATATATATATATATTGTAAGAAATGTTCCTCGAGCACAACGCTGGTGGTCACTCATTGTGACAAATAAAGGAGGACAATAAAAGCTACGATCGTCTCATATTCAGTATTTTTTTAGTATTTCAGAACCATGTATTTTATTGGTTCATATTTTTCTTCATTTATCTTTTTAGACTTGTTTTTAATCTTTCTTTTGAGATAAATATTGCTCATGATTGATTTTCTTTCTTTCGCATAAAGCTACTCGCTCCTTTCGTACACAAATGAATACATAAGCAATACGAATAAAGAGATGAATAGGATTGCGCACATTCCATAGATGCTCGCCTGTAGACGGAATTGAATGTTCAAAAGCCTTCAGTTTACCTTTGTAGACGAAATTGAATGCTCTTCAGCTGATTTTCTAAGTTGAGTGGTGTTATTTCAATTCGGTATGTTAAAAGTTGGCGATTGCACGATGAAAAAATCAAATTGAACGAAGAAATTATTTGTTAAAGAAAGATGATCCTGATCGTCATTCAAATTCGTTCTAAATTGCGTCCTATTATCGACCATTTGGGTGCTATATTGACGAAACTGGACTGGAAAACCTATAATAGTAGTAGCAGGAGTAGAACTAGTAGTAGTAGTAGTAGTAGTAGTAGTCGTCATTTCGTCTTCGTATTAGAAGACGAAATGACTACTACTACAGTATAAGTACAGTAGTAGTAGTAGTAGTAGTAATAGTAGTAGCAGTAGTAGAAGTAGCAGTAGTAGTAATAGTAGTAGCAGTAGTAGTAATAGTAGTAGCAGTAGTACTTAATAGTAGTAGTAGTAGTAGTAGTAGTAGTAGTAGTAGTAGTAGTAGTAGTAGTAGTAGTAGTAGTGGTGGTGGTGTCGGTGGTGGTAGTAGTAGTAGTAGTAGCTGTAGAAGTAGCAATAGTAATTAGAGCCTGTCCCGAAATAGTCACCCCATTTTACATATGAGATTTGACTCCTTAAACTTACTTAGACTATCAATGTTATTCACAAGAGGCTTGTCAGCTCGAACGAAACTGCCGGGTTTGGCCCACAGAGCCCCCAAAAGGGGTCCCAAAGTCGGGTCAATTTCAACCCATCTAAAATATGCGCCAAACTTTGTCAGAATGAAGGTGTATGACTATACATTACCAAAACACCAAAACTGACAAAAATTTTCGTTGGGATGGGTTGTCAGACCGCCCCTAAAAATTTGGGCAAATTTTTCCCCTTAAGGCCCATGGACCAAATTTTGTCAGAAGGAAGAGGTATGGGTGTACATTACAAGAATATAAAAACTGACAAAAATTTCCATCGGAAAGGGGGATATAACACCCCCTTTAAAAAAAACACCAATTTAATCACTCAAAAGTGTCTCTTTCAATTCATGTCAAATTTACAATCTTGAGTACTGTAACTTTCTTTGGGTGAAATTTGGTGTCAAATGATCATTTCACTAATAATTTATTAAATTGTGAAAATTGTATTGCTTTCTCAAAAGTAGTCAAAAGATATTGTCAGGATTATGTAAATACACCCATTGTCCATCTGCACCTGTTTGACAAGACATAATAGAGGAGCTTGTCAAGTATCTGGGCTTTGTGGCTGCCATGCTGAAATCTACCATTCATGTGTTAATTACAAGCTCTCTATTATGCCTTGCCAAACAGGCGCAGATGGACAGTGGGTGTGTTTACATAATCCTTACATATTCCTGACTACTTTTGAGAAAGCAATACAATTTTCACAGTTTAATAAATTACTATTGAAATGATCATTTGAAACCAAATTGCACCCCAAGAAATTTACAATACTCAAGAGTGTACTATGTAAATTTTACCTGAATTGAATGAGACACTTTGGAGTTATTCAGGTTGTAATGCCAAAAAATGGTTTTTCTCTACATCCAGAGCATTTTGGGCAGCAGAGCTGGGTTTAGGGGCACTTTGGTGTTTTTTCAGGGGCTGTTACACCCGCTTCCCGATGGAAAATTTTGGCAGTTTTTATATTTGTGTAATGTACACCCATACCTCTTCCTTCTGACAAAATTTGGTCCATGGGCCTTAAGGGGAAAATTTTACCCCAATTTTTAGGGGCGGTCTGACAACCCATCCGGACGGAAAATTATGTCAGTTTTGGTGTTTTGATAATGTATAGTCATATACCTTCATTCTAATAAAGTTTGGCGCATATGTTAGATGGGTTAAAATCGACCCGACTTTGGGGCCCCTTTTGGGGGCTCTGGGGCCAAACCCGGCGGCTTCGTTCGAGCTGACAAGCTTTTTGTGAATGACATGGATGGTGTAAGTAACTTTAAGGGGTCAAATCTCTTTTGCAAAATGGGATGACTATTTCGGGACAGGCTCCTGGCCTATAAGCTAATACCGTTCCCCACCTCCTACTTCGCTATCTCCCTTTCTACCATTCATTTCGCCATGATATTTACAGGAAACGCCCACAGTAAACATTCAGCGTGTCATATTAAATTGAACTTCAGCCCCCATCGGCAAGTCCTTCATGACTTGTGTAGATCATTAGGAATGTACAACACATCTACTAGCATAATATCAGCTGATTTAGAAGAATCGTGCCCAGCTTGTGACGAATAAATTAACATAGACTAACAGATGTTGCGTTAATGTAAATATTGTTTCCATGGCCATTTATATTAAGGGGAAAATCCCTTCTGTGACATCGATTCAAGGAGCTTTGTGCTTTACATATAGCCCTCTTGAATCTAGTGAAATCAATTTAACAACCTTGAAGTATAGTGTAAATATCCTTCATCATGAGTAGCATGATGTAGAGAGTAGACATTATTATTTGTGCTTTTAATGGAAGATTGTTTGATTGATTACTGTATTTATATGCCACTCCTTAAACACATTAAACATGAAAATTACACTTCATTGAGCTGAAAATTGAATTCTTCTGTTCGCTTCTTTTTTTTGTTTTTTAGTATACCCATCTGTAATGTAGATATTTTGGTTTGTAAATTTGGTTTCTTAGGATCTTTATCAAAAGACACAAATAAACACAATTTATCTATACTGAGTTTTTATAAGTTTGTTATTTTCTTATTCGGGATAGTTTGTGTATGTTCATGTTAGAAATATTTCAGCCATCATAATTTACATGTATATCTCAATAAATGAGAATTTAATTCATTCATCTACATTTATTGTGAGGACAATGAGGACATTTGTCAAAATGTAGAAGGGTACGTAATTGAATTGATGTTATTTGACCAGGGGAGCGTTTCATCAAGCGTTTTGTCAGTGATACTTACTGACAACTGTTATAAGCTACTGAAATCCTTGCATCTGATTGGCTGAGAGCAAATTTGTCAGTAAAAATCATTGACAAAACGCTTGATGAAACGCTTCCCTGTTGTATTATAAAGTGTATGAGTCATGGTCTGGACTATTATATATGATCCAGAAATGAAAGATAACTGGAGATTTTATGATTCATATACAGGTTAATCAATGAAAGTGATCTTATTGTCTTGTAATGATAGGTATGATATTGGATTTTAAATGATTCATAAGAGATTTTTTCCTGTAATTGAGATCATTAATAAAGATTATTTTATGAAGATCATCAAAAAAAAAAGATCCCGCCGGCAATGCGTGTACTTCCTGTTAAAAAGGAGACGTATGAAATATACATATACTTAGGTATAAATTGTTCTAAATATTGTTGTTGCTGTTGTTGTTGTTGATGCTGTCGTTGTAGCTGCAATAGTATTAAAATCAGAAGTACACCTTTTTGTATATAGTTACTTTTATCGTAGTGATGCCGAAGTATTATCCCTATTTTCGTTTGGGAAAACAATAAAGCCATTCCTCACGCAATATTAAAGACTTTGGAACATTGACTGTATTTACACACAATACGATAAATACTTTACAAAGTGGGCGTTGATCTCGATCTCCTGCTCAAGATTCCAGAGTCTCTAAGTTGAAAGGTGATATTGGAAATCGATGTGACAGGAAAAAGGGGAACGTGCTATAATGTGGTCGAGGGGAAGTATGTCATTAAAAATTATCAGGACCTTGGACTACATTATGTCTACTATGATGATTATCAAGGAACTACCTAACGATATAGTAAGGAATTGCAGTATATATGTATATACATGCACCATGCTTCCCGAAAGAGACAACTTCTTTTGCATAATGCATGTAAGCTTTGGGTAAAAATAAGCTAATAGAAATAATAGCAGTAGGTAATAATAATAATAATAATAATAATAATAATAATAATAATAATAATAATAGTAGTAATAATGATAATAATAATAATAATAATGATAATAATAATGATAATGATGGTGGTGGTGGTGGTGGTGGTGGTGTTTGAACACTAATCTTATGCCGTCACTTCAAATGCGTGTCTGGGTGGAAGATGATGACTAATGAATTATGAATTTCATATCGCACTGGAACAATATTTATATTCTTACCGCATCTAGTATAGATTACCTCGTGTAAACATTATTTGACGTTGCTGACCTTTGAATCATTGACAATGTGCAGCTTGTCTGCTCTGAAAATAATGTACTACATGTGTTTTTTTTTTCATAAGGTGAGATAACCATTGGAATATGTGTGTGGGAGGGGGGAGGTGGGGTATGCCTCCTCCCTCTCTTCTGGTTTATATATCTTCCTACTCTCTTACAAAAATCAACATTATTTTCATGCATTTCTTCCCAGTATGTGTAACATTTCAGTCACGATTTGATTAATTATTATTTTATATTATACATGTTACAGGTATTACGCAATTTCATTTATTTAGATGAATTATTAATATCCGTTGTTATAAAGAAAAGTCAAGAAAACAGGAGGCGGGAGAAAAGGGGGCAGCCTCGCGTCCCCCCCCCCCCCCCCAAAAAAAGAAGTTGCCAATGATCGATCCCAACCGTCACATCATGTTCGAGCATCCATGTCATGGAGGTGGTCTATTTGTACATATTTTAAATTTTATCTAGAATACAAGTACAATATAGAATGACTAAAACTGTGTTAGTTCTCTTCACTCGCAGGCACTATCTTGAAACGGGGAAAGTCGATATTTTTGGAAAGAAGCGTCACCCCCCCCCCCTTCCCCTTTCCAAATTGTGCTCGTACATCATGTTGTCTCAATCGCTCAAGCACACAGTTTTATCATGAGTCGTGGAGAAAGAGACAGCTAGGGAGAGGGAAATCATTTTAATTTTTCTTAGTTCCGCGCGAGCAGTTTTCTATGCGTGTGCGTTTTTTTATACGTGCACGTTCGGCGAACGCCAAGACACGATAGTGGAATTATAGCGATCGCATTATCGCGTTGTCGTCTGCTATGTACAGCGCCAGGGCTGACAAACACTCGAAAATTGATTTGGGGCGGAACTTCCGGATAATATTCAACCCTAATGAAACAACAAATGAATAAAGGATACAATGTAAAATGTTTTTATCCAATTAGAAATTGATTTGGGGCGTAACCTACGGGGATTCTATACCCCAAATTAAACAACAAATGAATGAAGTATACAACGCAAAATGTTAATATCGAATAGAACATTAGTTTGGCGCATAAATTACAAAGAATCTACAGACCAAATGAAACAACAAATAAATTAGAACTAAGACGCAAAATACATTTATCGAATCGAAAATTGATTTGGCGCTTAACTTAGGGATAATATACAACCCAAAATAAAATATGAAATGAATGAAGTATACAACGCAAAATGTTTTTATCGAATAGAAAATTGGTTCGGCGCATAAATTACAAAGAATCTACAGACCAAGCGAAACAACAAATAAATAAGAACTAAGACGTAAAATATATTTATCGAATCGAAAATGGATTTGGCGCTTAACTTAGGAAAACTATACAACCCAAATAAAATATGAAATGAATGAAGTACAACGCAATTATTTTTTTTTAATCGATTGGAAATTGATTTGGCGCGTAACTAATGGAAAATATACAACCCAAATAAAATATGAAATGGATGAAGTATACAACGCAAAATGTTTATATCGAATAGAAAAATGGTTCGGCGCATAAATTACAAAGAATCTACAGACCAAGTGAAACAACAAATAAATTAGAACTAAAACGCAAAATATATTTATCGAATCGAAAAATGATTTGGCGCTTAACTCAGAGATACAACTCAAATAAAACAAAATGAATCAAGTATACGACGCAAAATGTTTTTTATAGAAATGAAAATTATAATTTGGCGCGTAATTTATGAAGAATCTACAACCCAAATAAAAGATGAAATGGATGAAGTATACAACGCACAATTTTTATATTGAATATAAAATTGGTTCGGCGCGTAAATTACAAAGAATCTACAGACCAAATGAAACAGCAAATAAATTAGAACTAAGACGCAAAATATATTTATCGAATAGAAAATTGATTTAGCGCTTAACTAAGGGATAATATACAACCCAAATAGAATATGAAATGAATGAAGTATACAACGCAAAATGATTTTTTTTATCGATTGGAAATTGATTTGGCACGTAACTAATGAATAATATACAATCCTAATAAAACATCAAATGGATGAAGTATACAACGCAAAATGTTTATATCGAATTGAAAATTGGTTCGGCTTATAATTTACAAAGACCCTACAGACCAAATGAAACAACAAATAAATTAGAACTAAGAAGCAAAATACATATACTGAATCGAAGATTGATTTGGAGCTTAACTTAGGAATAATATACAACCCAAATAAAATATGAAATGAATGAAGTATACAACGCAAAATGTTTTTGTTGTTGTTCTTTTTTTGTTTTGTTATCGATTGGAAATTGATTTGGCGCGTAACTAATGGATAATATACAACCAAAATAAAACGTGAAATAGATGAAGTATAGATCGCAAAATGTTTATATCAAATAGAAAATTGGTTCGGCGCATAAATTACAAAGAATCTACAGACCAAGTGAAACAACAAATAAATTAGAAATAAGACGCAAAATACATATATCGAATCGAAAATTGATTTGGCACTTAACTTAGGGATAATATACAACTCAAATAAAATATGAAAGAAATGAAGTATACAACGCATAATGTTTTTATCGAAACGAAAAATATAAGTTGGTGCGTAATTTATAGAGAATCTACAAACCAAATAAAACAACAAATGAATTAAGTATTCAACACAAAACGTTTATGTCGAATATAACATTGGTTTGGCGTATAAATTACAAAGAATTTACAGACCAAATGCAACAACAAACAAATTAGAACTATGACGCAAGATACATTTATCGAATCAAAAATTGATTTGGCGCTTAACTTAGGAATATACAACCCAAATAAAATATGAAATGAATGAAGTATACAATGCAAACTGTTTTTATCGAACTGAAAATTCAGTTGCCGCGTAATTTATGGAGAATCTACAACCCAGACAAAACAACAGATGAATCAAGTATTCAACGCAAAATGTTTAAATCGAATAGAAAATTGGTTTGGCGCATATAATTACAAAGAATCTACAGACCAAATGAAACAACTACTCATGCATCTGGTATATTTTTTAGAGCTCTGAATAAAAAGTTATTGAGCCAAACCACAAAATGTGGTCAATTGTCTCGAATGGGTTAATACTCAGTGGCATAGCGCTAGTCCAGAGACTGAGGGGGCACAGGCGTTATTGGGTGCACAGGTCTTACTAAATTGATGAAATACATAGGCCATTGGTGGGGGGGGGGGGGGTGTTGAGAGGGTCGTTTCATCTTCCTACGTTCCCTTTCCCCCTTTTCCTATTTTTCTATTTATCTCATTTTCCACTGTTTCCCATTCATTTTGTCATTCGATTGAGAGGGGCACTATCCCCCCCCCCCCCCCCTGTATCTACGCCACTGTAAATTCTCATCCCCACGGCATGGTGACAGAGACAAAAATACGAGTTCGCACACGAATGAAGAATACTGTATATTTGTCAATTGAAAACGCAGATGGCGTAGTTCCGTTTCATACAGAGTCAGAATTCAGCTAGTCACCACTGTATAAACCAAATCAACTTACAGTGTGCCGAGCAAGATCTTCCCACGGAAATTAGGATAAAATAAAAAGGTATCATCCATAGGAACTATCAGAATGATAAGAAACGTTGTTTTTAAAAATGATGGAAACTCATGCGCTAGTTCACAAATTGACGCTTGAGTGCAGTGATCAAAGATTTTCTTTTCGATAGGCCTAAATATTAAAGTGATTTGGTAACTTTGTAGAGGCTTGATAAAATCTGAGCTGTCTGGCCTTACGTGCTATCAGTGTATTCAATATGGTGTAAAAATGAAGCCCAGAAAAAAAAGCACTTCAAAATCATCATGTGCTTCACAAAGGTAAACATATGCAAGTGACCGGAAATGCCAGACTCATTTTCCCCAATAGACTCAGTGTTAGACTAAAGCGTATGGCCATAAGCTTTCGTAAATGGGAGTATTCAGTCATAAATATCTTAATAATAGCACTATATATATATATATATATATATATATGAAAACCTTTCTATGCCTGGCTATTTACTTATCATCCTGAACATCATTATACAAGACAGATATCAAAATTAAACAATTTATTAAATCAAGTCTCCACAAACTTACCGAATCCCTTTAACCTTCATTTCATAACCTTTATATGTGCCTAACGATCGAGTTATTTTTCGTATAATATATCGAACATAAATGGGTAATGGCCCCTGGAATTCTGGAAAGAACAAGGCAGAACAAACAAATTCAATTTTTTTTTTTTTTCTAAGCTGCCTTCAATTTCACCCTCTGCTCTTAACTGTTCATGACGTAGATGGAGCTATTTGCATTATCAGACATTAGCAGGAAATCCTTGCCCATGTACTTTAGAATTTTATATGGAGAGAGTGTTCAGTGAGGATAGATATTGATCCATCCATATTCAGCGATATTTTCTTTGAAAACAAAACAGAAGAAAAACAAAAGAAAACAAACAAAAAAACCCGATCTAATTCGCTAACAAAAAAGCCTCAACCATTTGGTTGGAACATTTTTTTTTCTCTTTCATTATCACTGAAGACCGGGTCACACCCTTTGGATAATGGCAACTAACCAGAGTTGGGTCCAAGACCAGAGGGTCCGAGATCAAGATCAAGATCAAGATTAGACAGTCCGAGATCAAGATCAAGATCAAGATTAGACAGTCCGAGATCCAGATCACGATCATGATCCGCAGCTCAAGATCGAGATTAGAACATGTGAGATCAAGATCAGACATGTCCGAGATCAAGATCAAGGTCGAGGTTACTGATGCCGATCTCGAGACTGGTCTCGAGATCAAGATCGATCTCGAGGTATAGTCAAGGATTGTAATTCCGAACAGCTTGTATTACCGAACGTGTACAGTTAAGCGCCTAAAATGGGTTTTCATACGCGTAATCCCACGCGTATGAAAACCACACTATTGAAACAAAGGTTGTGTCTTTTTCCCATAGGTTTCACACGTTCGGAAATACAGTACATTTTTCAAGGGACCAAAACGCTGCGTCGTTGGAAAGGGGTTCACTCGGAAGGGAATATTGTATTAAATCTACGTTGTCTTTTTAAAATTTCATCAACTTCTTTTTCTGTAGGACTTTGAGCATTCAGTATGTAGGTTTGACAGATATTCGTTTGATATTTTATTTGATATCGTTGATTTTCTGAAAAGTGTTCGGACACTGGATCCACTACCATACCCAACACTGAGTCATGTTTTTGCCGATTGGTGAACGATTTTAAAAGCTTTTTCATTTGATAATTTACGTAATAACAATGTTGATCAGGATTATGTAAACACACCATTGACCATCTGACAAGGCATAATAGAGCAACTTGCTTGGTATCTGTGCAATTAACACATGAAAAGTACATTTAGCCTGGCAGTCACATACCACAGATACCTGAAAAGCTCTTCTATTATGCCTTGTCAAACAGGTGAAGATGGACAATGAGTGTGTTTACATAATCCTGACAATATTTTTTGGCTACTTTTGAGAAAGCAATACATTTCTTACAATTTCATAACTTATTAATCAAAAGACCAATTAACCCCAAATTATGTTATGAAAATTTAAAGTCAATTGAATAATTCATTTTTGAATTATCATAGTCAGAAGGTAAGAAAATGTTTTTTCTTTACATACAGAGCATTTTGGGGGGCAAAGCGTTGTCAAAGGGCACTTTAGGGTTTTCATTTCAGGGGGTCTGACACCCCCTTCCCGGTGGACAATTTTGTCAGTTTTTATATTTTTGGAATGTACATCCAAAGCTCTTCCTTCTGACAAAATTAGGTCCCCGGGCTTCAAGGGGAAAAATTTACCCCAATTTTTAGGGGCCGTCTGACACCCCATCCCGACGGAAATTTTTGTCAGGTTTTGTGTTTTGTAATGTCCAGTCATACTACTTCCTACTGGCAAAGTTTGGTGCATGGGGGAGATGGGGTGAAATCGATCCGACTTTGGGGTCTCTTTTGGGGGCTCTGGGGGCTAAACCCGGCGGCTACGGTCAGGCTGACAACCTTTTTGTCAATGACTTAGATGGTCTAAGTAACTTTACGGGGTCAAATCTTAAAGGTAAAACGGGGTGACTATTTCGGGATTGGCTCCCAGACTATATTGGAAAAAAAGATAATTATGAAGACAATATGTGTAGCTTAATAAGTTCAATACTTTACTATTTAGCGAAAGGAATTCTGCAAAGTAAATTCAGTTTAAAATTTTGTGAAATTGTAACTTTACTAAATAAATTTTAGATACTTGTATTAGGATTCTTTTAAAGAGCTTCGACATGTTCAGTGTAAGTAGTAACTGTGTAAGCCGAAGGGGGATGAAATTTGGGTCTAATGTATACTCAAAAATGCCGATATCAGGGCCCCGTCTGATAAATGAGTTGCGATTAATTACAAATAATTTGCAGTTGATATCAATCGCATCTCCTATCTCTTTGTACAGAGTTGCTATTGATAACAATTGGAAAGTATTTGTAATCAGTCGCAACTCATTTATGCAACGGGGCCCAGGTCTGAATAAGGGAGAAACCATTTTGTTCAAGAATTCTGCCTGAGGTTATGAGGTATTCGTAAAGACTCAAGTAAACGCATTCCTGCACATTCTTAAGCATTCAGCGCTTTCATTCTGTGCACATTTATTGTCCACATCTTAAGTCAACTGTTCCATCCACTCATCGTCCCGTCTGACGCACACTCTCACCCACATTTCATACTACGCACACACTCACGTACGCAGGAGCTTTCGGGGTGCGGGTGGAATTGAAGAGAAACGGGAATGAGGGAGGCATAATCCACACACGCGCCGCTGATTCGCAAATGAGTTGTAGGCCTGCCTATTTTCAATTTTCTCTCTTAAACAGTCATCAATTTACGCAGAGATTTCCGTTGACACATGTGGCGAGCAAATGTAGCCGCCGCCGGGATCAAGGCAGAATCTCCGCGTATGAATGCAGTCGGGTGCTGGATGTGTCATTCGCTGTCGAGCTGCACTCCCATGCGCAAGTGCAATTTGGCGCTCAAATTGGAAATACAAATTTTTGATGGACTACTCTGGATCGTTGGCGGCTGCTCATTTTGAGTCCGAGAAGCGTCTCCTTTAGCAGGAGCCCCTGGACAAGTATCTAATGAGAAAAGGAACTTGTATCTTTATTGGAGGCTGACTGGGACATATAATTTATAACAACCTGTATTGGATTGCAAATCTTGGTAAGTGCTATTTGCTTCTTGTATTTTTGTAAGTCCTTTGATTACTTTGTGCTTTTTGAGCACGTAACAATATGTATAATAATAACTTAATGAATAAACTTGTAATGAAACTTAAGTATTGATACCTTTTGGGGTATTCAAACTTCTTTACATTCATCCGTTTTTCGCTAGACTGACATGGCACAAATGGTGGAAAATGGGCGCACTCCGTGTAAAAGAAATATAATAACTGAATGAAATGTCTGCAAAACACCCAGTATATAGGCCTGTATATTTGATCGTCATTTACTGAGTCAAGATCGCTAATTTTTATCAATTTTCAAACTATCTCAAACCTGTAATGTTGTCGAGGTTTGTTGAGTTATAATTTATTTTGTTTTGTTTCGTTTTGCTTTATTCGTTTTAAGTAATAGACCTGTTCAAATTTTATGCATACTTTTAAAAAGGTTGTTCTTGACAATCCGAAAGCTTGTCAGACGCTTGTCAGACATAGCAACAAGTAATGTATGCAAACTGGATTCCAAGTATTGTAGTTCATTCATTAATAATAGGTTAATGGAATACCTCGTTACTATAGGTCCCCAGGAATGAAACATCCATAAATTTGAATAACTTTGTGAATAGGTCTATTACTCAGCGATATCGAATTTATTCAAACACATGCCGACGATTGAAATGAGAAAATAAATGAAATACCTCCATACAACAATAACAGAATAAGAAAACGATTGCTAATGAACTATACTCAAACGTAGACGTAAAAGCAGCATAACAAGAAAAATTCTTCCTTCCCTTTCAAAGGTGTATGAATTGGTGAATGAATGCATTCTCATGACCTTGCCGTGGAGGTATATATGGAATCTTGTTGAATTATTGGCGTCCATGTTCTGTATTGTTGTTTTTTTCTTTCATGGCGATACGCCGAGTTCACTTTCATTATGCACGAGCAGCATTTCCATATAGGCAAGATCTTGTCTACAATAATACAAGATGTGGAGTCGAGATAGTCGAGACGAGGTCCAAATAATGAAGAGGCGCGTAGTATAGAGTTAGTGGTAGTGAGCGATTCGGATCTCGTATGATTATGAAAAATGTATGATGTGCATGCTGACGATATGAGGGAGACAAGGGTTAATAGGTGCAAAGGGTTTAGTTAACCCCTTTCCCCATTTGGAGATACATAGCGGAAATAAAGGCATACTATTAGACCGCATGCATTGGATGAGTTGAATGGACTGAATTTTCTTAATAGAATGGTGATTTAAAAAAAAATTACAAGGGGCCACTTTTTTTCGCTGTGTACTTAAGGTATGCCAGTTAGGTTTCACAGGGCCGGGTGGGCAAGTTGTGCACCCTAAATCCACCAATGTCGTTTTTGATGGTTTAATATTGAGCTGATTTATATCTCGTCCGTTATTTGCTGTAGGGCAGTGGCTGATTTAGGGGGCACAACGCCTCTTGGAAACCTAATTGGCATACATTAAGTATACAGCAAAAAAGTATCCCCTCGTATATTTTTTTGGAAAGAGTTCCTTTTGCGACAGCCACCCTAAACCCTAACCCTAACCCTAACCCTAACCCTAACTCTAAACCCTAACCCTAACATGCCTAACCTTAACCCTAAACCCTAACCCTAACCCTAAGGTTATATTATAACCTTGTACATTGGATAAGTGCCCTAACCCTAACCCTACATTTATATATATATATATTTCATTTTGGGTGGCTGTCGCAAAAGGAACTCTTACCATTTTGTTTTTCTGAATATTGTGCCCCCCCTTACAAAATGTTGTATTTGCCCCTGCTGTAGGCTCCTCAACGTAATCTATAATAACCTTGCATATGTGTGAGTGGGTCCGTAAGTAATCAAACGTGGTGTCGGCCCCTATTCATGCATTACTTCATATAGAATTTGTAGGAATATTGCATGTAGAGCAATTGGTAAAAATTATCATCCCTAATAATTATACAATGGAAAAGTGCCTCCTCCCCATCGGTTAGGGCTATTCTCACACAATTACCACCATACTGACGTCAAAAGCAGGCAGCTGCTCTCCTCCTCTGGTGCCCGTTATAAATCGGCTCTTCAGATATTTGACATGTTTGAAGTGGCTCTCGTGTTCATGTAACCAAAACGCAGTTCGCCTATACCCCTTTTTTGCAAAACCAGATGCCAAATTCAATTGCAACATGAATCAATAGTTTAATCCTGTGTAATACGATTTGATACAGAGAGAGAGAGAGAGAGAGAGATGCAGGGGAAGAGGGGGAAGGCTGTGGTCATCATTGGTCGTGTGAGCTGCTGTTTGAGCATATGTGTGTGTGTGTATGTGAGAGAGAGAGAGAGAGAGAGAAAGAAATGCAGGAGGACAACATACATTATACCTACAATTATGACATGTCATAGTTTGTCTTAATATATAATAACTGAATTGATTCAACAAGGAGATAGCATACACACTATAGGTTTTTGATTAAAAAACTTTACATAGCTAAAATTCTTTTGAACAACAGTAAACAATGCGTTTTCTCAATACTCTTATTCTACGTCAAAGTCATTCAATAATTTCATGCATCTCCATGACAACAACTATTGATTACCAGCTGTCAATAACTGCTAGTTTTCTGCTAATTCATCTCTTTGTTTTTCTTGACATTTAAATTCTATCTTATCTATCAGCTAATCCATTACATTATGTTTGAAAAAAAAAAAAAACATTGCAAGCATTCGTTTGTGTCGAGCATAATCAGTGAGACTGCTGCATTTTTCGATTCTTTCATTGTTTTGCCCTTTCATTCCTACACGCCTCCTCTATCACATAACTAATGCACCTCATCATATAGTGTGACATGTTTGATAACCTTATCAATGTCTAATGCTGAAAAGAGAAGCGTATTATAACGCCATAGACTTTGCCTCCATAACTCAAGAATATTGTCCATTATTATTAGTATGAAGGGTTTTCAGCCAACCAGAAAATCAGTGTATCTCATGGTTTGCGCGGAAGTACCCGATGACCGTGCAATTTTAAAACAATATCTTATGGTTTGTGGAAAAGTACCCGGATGACCGTGCAATATTTATATATTATTATTTGTATGAAGGATTTTCAGGCGACCAGAAAAATTGGCGTATCTCATGGTTTGCGCAAGAGTACCCGGATGACCGTGCAATTTTAAAACAATATCTCATGGTTTGTGTAAAAGTACCCGGATGACCGTGCAATATATCTCCATATCTCATGGTTTGGGGTGCTCGTGACGCGTAAAAAGGTGAATACGCGCTTAAATACGCAAAGGTTAAGACAATGGATGTATGCGCGCAGCTCTTGTAAGATGCTTGGGTAAGGATAAAAATGTTTTTCTACTTTGTTTTATGTCGAAGTCAATACAAAAACATAAGGACATGTAATGGTGAAAATTGAGGAACTGGGTATCATACAATTAATAATAATAATATTGAATGGCTTTTCTTTCGTGGGACACAAGGATATATCGTACTCGCTTTGAAAATATTTCACTCGTCGTGCCGACTCGTGAAATATGCTCATAGCTCGTGCGATATATCCTTGTATCCCACTCAAGGCCATTCAATATTGAATGGCCTTGAGTGGGATACAAGGATATATCGCACGAGCTATGAGCATATTTTCGAAGCGAATACGATATATCCTTGTTTCCCACGAAAGAAAAGCCATTCATTATTATTATTATTAATTGTATACCTAGTTCCTCAATTTTCACCATTACATGTCCTTATGTTTTTGTATGACTTCGACATAAAACACAGGTAGAAAAACATTTTTGTCCTTACCCAAGCATTTTGCAAGAGCTGCGCGCATACATCCATTGTCTTAACCTTTGCGTATTTAAGCGCGTATTCACATTGTTACGCGTCACGCGCACCACAAACCATGAGATATGGAGATTTATAAAACGGGTTCAAGAATGTAGCCATCCTGATTGGTCAAATAACACCACGTGACCGTGCAAAAAAAAAGTACTAACGCACCCTAACGCACGGCGAGGGGACTAACGCACGGCTAATCCGGATCAAACACTAAGATTGTAAGAAAACACTAAGATTGTAGACCCGTTTTATAAAACTTTTAATACATGGTTGTGAGTTCGTGCATTAGTGCGATCCAGCAACACGCAGGTTTTTATCGTGGTGTCTAACACACTCGGCTACGCCTCGTGCGTTAGTACACCACGATAAAAACCTTTGTGTTGCCAGATCGCACTAACGCACTCCCAACCATGTATTAATAGTATAATATTGAACAGTCATCCGGTCACTTTTACACAAACCATGAGATATTGTTTTAAAATTGCACGGTTATCCGGGAACTTTTGCGCAAACCATGAGATACGCCAATTTTTCTGGTTGACTGAAAACCCTTCATACAAATATTAATATTAGTTACCCCCTGCTTGCTCACGAAATACGGGTAAATATCTACGGTCTGGTGCCATATTCCATTCGGCCTCCGGCCTCATGGAATATGGCACCAGACCGTAGATATTTTCGTATTTCGTGAGAATAAGCAGGGGGTAACGATTTTATCTTTTTAAGCGTAGGTCAACATGAAAAATGTAGTGTAATCTTATTGATAAAGTTACGATGAAAACATAATTCATATTTCAGAAACTTTGGTCTACTCACCAGTTTTGCTTTCTTGTCTTTCTTAATTGTCAACAAGATCAAGCGCATGCATGCGCGCAGCTTTGATGATAACGTCATCATGGAATACGGGAAATATTCAGGGATGGATTTAGCGCATACGCACAAATATCAACAACAATGCAAAACATAAAAACAACGGGGACATATGACCTCATTCACGAAATACGGGAAATATTCAGTGGATGGTTCTTATTTGTGACCGAGTACACGGGTAATACGGGATTTTATCAAAGACATGATTGATCAATGAGATTACAGAATTCATGATCACTAAAAGATAAATCTTCATATCTCATGGTTTGGTGTGCGCGCGACGCGTAAAAAAGTGAAAACGCGTTTAAATGCGCAAAAGCTAAGACAATGATGTATGCGCGCAGCCCTTGCAAGATGCTTGAGTAAGGACAAAAATGTTTCTCCACCTCTGTTTTATGTTGAAGTCAATACAAAAACATGAAGGACATGTATTGGTGAAAATTAAGGAACTAGGATTCATACAATTAATAATAATAATATTGAATGACTTTTCTTTCGTGGAACACAAGGGTATATCGCACTCGCTTTGAAAATATTTCACTTGTCGTGCCGACTCGTGAAATATGCTCATAGCTCGTGCGATATAAACCTTGTACCCCACTCAAGGCCATTCAATGTTATATAAATATTGGAACCTTCTTATTTTAGTCAAAATTGCTGTTCATTACTACTTTGAATCAAAATCAGAGTGTAGACAATCGAAGAAAAAAATACACTCTATTATTTGCGTAGCAGAATACAAGATCTTATATAAACCCGTACTGAATAAAAATGTTATACTTTATATCTTTCCTCTACGATGATGGTGTTGGTAAGGCGCTCCGAATTTAATTCATTTTGATTTTGGTTATTCTCTTCTTTGACTTGTACCCATGCCGTTGCCGCTACAGTTGTGTCGTAATGGCAAAGGCGAGCAGATCACTAAACTGGTAATAAAATTATGGTAGTAATAATATATCGGTTCGTAATACATGAAGGTTTATCGTTGCTCTTTAAGTAAGCTCGTAAAGACATAAAGACCATTATTTTCATTACGCGTATGCCATCATAATACTTACCGTGCCTCATGACGAATAACAGCAGTGACTGTTGTTGGCAGAGGTACAGAGCATGTGTCTTGGTCCAATAAGAGGAGACAATTTTCTCAATTTCAAAATCAATTTTCAATTCAGTGCGAAGATCAAGTTCAAATCCCATCTCCGATATTAGGACGGAATAACCAACAACATTGCAGTTCATGATGTGATGAATGTACAACATAAATTGAAGGGAAGGAAGGAAACGTCACAAATATTTATTTAGGCCAACTTCAAGATATTTGGTAATTTTAATGTTTTATAAGTTACAAAGTATAATGAAATGCTTTTATTGAAACTAATAAACATCCAAAATATGATTTTATTTGATATTTGGTTTAATACATGATATCTTAAGGCAATGAACTAGTTAAAATCAACTACAACATAAATTGGGCGTCAGTGGCGTATCTAGGTATTCTGGCGCCCGGGGCAAACTATCAAATCTGCGCCCCCCCCCCCCCGCCCAAACTCAGATTAATGAGCGTTTTTAATTTAGAAATGAGTTTTGACGCACATAACCCGGGGTTACTAACCCAAATTTTATTAATTATTGTATAAGTGAGGGAGCAACGCGGCCGAGCGTCAGATTTTTCCCTTTTCTTGAATTGAAATTGAAATTTCTTAAGGATTTTTACCCTCAGAAAAAAAATCCGAGGGAATGCAGCAACCTAGCAATATATTTTCAAAATAAAATTTTGAACATTCCTATTTTGGGGGCGCAAAATGAATGAAAACCCTGAAGAAATATATTTGAGGAATTTAGCGAGGCAATTGCAAGGCGAATTATGCGAGGGAGCAAAGCGACCGAGCTTTAGAAAAATTTTGCATTTCGAACCCTATAAAACACCATTTCTTACGCATTTTGTCCTTGACTGGGACTCAAATAACCCTCAAAGACCATACTTTTTCTTGTACACCCTGTATTTCTCCCCCTTTTCTTTCTCTCCATGTAAAAACTACCATGACTACAGCCCCACAGGTTTGGCTCCTAACACTATGTGGCCATTCTGTGCAGGTTGCTGATATACATCAATAGACCTGATGGCAATATCAGGAGAATGAACCAACGGAGAACATGATTGAATATTGGAGATGGGGCATGGCATAGATGATGAAGAAGATAATTCGCAGGATATAGCTTATTATGATGATCATCTAAAAGTTAAAGTGGCAATTTATCTGTATAGTCATTCGTTCTCTGGCCCCTCGTATTGTTGAAGTGTATCCTGGAAACATTATATTAGAATCAAGTAGTCCTGTCCTTAACGCTTTGTTTCAGCCGTGTTCCTTAAAATCTTATTAAATCAAATGATAAATGCACAAAACTTTGTAAATAATATGTATTATCTTTAAGTACTTACTATAAATGAATGACTAACTGAAACTGGTACAGGGAAACAATACCATAAGGCATAAACTTGTGTTTTACTGGCAGTTGTCTGTGTTTCACTACAGGACAATGGTTCATTCCAGGTCTGCAATATTTCCGTAATTGGAAGCGACTTCGTCTTTTTGGCACCCTTCTTCATGTGAATTTCCTTTCGCTGTATCCCTCACATCCCTCCGTATACCCCCTCCCCATCCAATCTTGCTCTATCTATCATTATCCTGTATAAGGAGTCAAAATACGAATCTCTTGTCATGATACCAGCTTGTGGGACTGAGCTGAGATCCAACCAATTAATTAATTAATTAAAAAGATAAGGACTTTTAAAACTAGTATGTGCCAGTGCAGATGAGCATATTTAAGAATAGCTCCCGTAGTCCACAGCTCGAATAGTGTATCATGATAGGTAAGAGTTGGACTTCTTCCCAATGTTTTAATCATGTGGCAAGAAAAGAGTGCAAATGAGAAATTAGACGTTTTGAAGCATATGGAGACAAATATCACTTGCGCTGTACCATGAAATTTGGTTTATTCGTACCATTATAATTGTAATAACTTCATTAACATGTCGGAAATGAGTCAACTTTTGAAGCTGGGTCAGCTTTTAGAACAGATCAAAGCAAATGGGAGACATGTGCCATATATTATTACCAGTACGTTTGAAATACGTATTGGATTACATTGTCGAAGAAAGTCAGATATGGGGGTTGCTTGATATTCTGTACTGCCTGCTTTGTGATATGAAGTTTTATTATTGTAAACCCTGTTACATAATTCCTCGAAAATTAATGCCCACCACCTGTAGATTTGAAGGGATTTGAGAAATATATCTCGGGGGGGGGGGGGGTAAAACTGGTTAAAATCATACAAATTTTGAGACTCATTTCTGTAAGAAAAAGAAACGAAAATGAGAAAAAGGGAAAGTGTTAATGGGGGCGTGTAGCCATCAAATTACAGCGTATGTTTAGCACATTAATTTACGGTCAAATTATTGAATAAAAATACAGTGTAACGACACTATTCATATGAGAACGTTCATGATTTTTTTCCATAAATATGGCTGGGCTTTTTGTTTCTTTTGCACATAGAAACATCGAATGCTTCGTGTAGTTCAAGGTAAAACAGCTGCCGTAACCTTTATCCTTTTGTCACTATTTTTACATCATCTATCAAGTTATTTTCCGGGTTTTTATATTCCATCTCTTTCTTCGTCTATATCAATCGATTCGATATTCACATCAATATGAATACTGAATACAAACCACTGTCTTGTCATAGTTTGTGGCTTCTATACCCTTTCTCGTACATGTCGTATGCCTTTCATCATTTACCCTGTCTCTCGTCCTGTTGTTCTTTGTATATAGTAATTTTTTTTAAATGTCTCAAAATTATTCAAGTTCATTTATAAATGTGTACATTTCATTAAAGAACTAAGGGCAAGTTTGATTTTAATGCACAGTTATAATTACTTCAATAAGTATGGGCTTACTTCATATTTTTCACTTGAAAATATCCTTCGAAATGGAGTAACACGCAGGAAAACTTAATGAAACATCTATTTGACACCAAAATTACATGTAGGGTAGATATAATTTTCTTCATCTGCTTTCGGTTATTTTTTTTTTTTCATTCGTTGTATTAGATTGCAGGCTGATATCTATGCGTAATTACTATCTTTCTCAATATTTACACTGAGAATAAATAACTTCCATCACTGTTATCGTCATCATTCTGGGTTCAAAATATGAATTCAAGACAACTATTTCAATATTCCCCCCCCTTTTTTTCCAAGTAACATTTATTACAAGGGTCTTTTCTTTAGCGCCATAACATGTAATCAAACAAACAACAAGAAACATTCATTGCAAGATACAACCTTCTCCTTTAGTATGCATACCTATACTCAAAAAGCAACTTTAGTTAACAAATTAAAAAATGTGTCCCCCCCCCCCCCACACACACAAATATTTCACCTTAGAAATGGGTGGTTTTTTCATGAAATGAATTACGAATATGGTTCAAACATAACAAGGAGAGGAAAATTCATGAGACTAAACGAAACACTCTGAACAAGGAGCAAAACACGCTTTCACTGTTGCCATTGATTTGGTCAATGTGTTGTTTCCAAGAGATCTATTTATTTGTAAATATATATATCTCTGTTTTTCCTATTTCGAGGATATACCCCTGAAAATGATCAATACAGCCCCAGATCTTTTCGTGACCCAGCTGTTTTCTCTGGCACAATGTTGATTATTGTCATGGAGGAGTCGATATAGATTAAGGGGTCACCAGGAAACCGATTGTGATGTGTGTCACTCACATTAGCGTCTGTGACAGGTTCTATACAACATATTATTTAAGTAACAAAGGGTTATATTAAGCCCAGGCTACATGTTCTAATCACTGAGCAACACAACGAAATAAGGCACATTTACACGGTTCAAAGATCGCGCTTTCACTCACATCGCAATGTTACGTGGAAGTAGCTTAACATCGCGATTCACCTTATATCGCGATATTGCGGTAAGTTTCTAATTGCAGCCTAAGCGATTTCCGCTGTAACATCACGATGTTAGTAAAATCGCAATGTTTGGACTGTATGTGGGAATCATGAATTTCTGTTTTACAGATAAAAGTATGTTAATGCAAATATTGCGAAAGAAGAAAGGTTGTTTCTTGGCTTGACGAATGAAGTGGCACGAAAGACAGTGGGTGAATTCAAGTTCGGTGTTGAAAGCTGGTGTTGGTGTTGGGGCAAAACTAGCACCAGCCACAACACCGAACCCGAAATGAAGCTGGTGCTGGGATTGACTTCACTAGGTGTTGAGCTATCAATAATGTGATTGGTATTATTTTTATAAACCCGAATTCGTTGTTGGGGCTAGAATGAGCAGCCCAATTCACGCTCTCAACACCAACACCAACACCGACACCAACACCGACACCAACACCGAACTTGAAATCACCCAGTGTGTGTTGACCGTTCTCATAAACAACCCAATTTGGAAAGGTCGTTAAACTTGAGACTAAATTTACCATGATTTACTTTCCTTGGTTAAAAAGATTTCATCTCTCGAATGAATAACAGCCTCGTATTACATCTCAGTAGAATGGCTCTCCTCCGACATACTCCAGACTTTGAGGACCGTTTAATTACATTGCCCTGGAAATACGGCATCTGGCAGAATGCTTGTTTTGGCCTGACATGTAGACCTACTTACTTTAGCCTTCCCTCAGCACCAAAACAGACTTTATAACCGGTCTTCACACGACACTAATCCATCAAAGTTCATTTTTATTTGATATTTGGATTTACAACTCTGATTAAAGTCTACGCAGAGTATTGCAATTTATTACAACTACATCTCATTTAAATAGCTAAAGTAGTGTTATTCTTGCTTATATCATGTAACCAAAAAGTAGCATAAATAGCAATTTTTTGTTTTTTGTTTTTTGTTTTCTGTTTTTAGTTTGAGTTCGTTTGTTTTGGGGTATTTTTTTGGAGGGGAGGAGGGGGTCTTAATGAGACACATCCTTAAATAAAACATCTATAGTAAAATCGGAACCATATTTTTAAAAGAATACCATGGGAAACAGGATCTTAAAGACTTTTGTGCAGATTGATATTTTATTTTTCAACTTCAATGATGTAATGGTTGATCAAAATATCAAATTGGCAACTATAACGTCGAAGTGCATACGATTCATGCATTTACAAAACATTTTTACCATACTCACAAAATGACATCACAAGTTCATTTGCATGCAGTAAATTGCGATAAAGGGCTGGTCTCTTTTGTCAGATAACGATAACGAGATTTTCAATTAAAGGTACACCCTACTATATGGCGTGAACATAGGAGTATAAGCTCGTATCTGTTAATAATAGGCCAGCTTTAGGGTGTACCTTTAATGAAAATCTCGTTATCGTTATCGTTATCGGAAAAATGTGACCAGCCCTTAATAATTTTTAAAAATATTCCTCCTTTGAACTTTTAAAGTCACAGCCATGCTGATAATATTCTTCATCTTCCCATGTGCAATCTTGTCACGAAATGGTGTGACGAGGCCTCAGTTTTCAGGCTAACACGAACGTCAACATTATAATTATTTTATCATTGGAAAATGAGGTCGTTTTTCAATGAAGCCTTTCAGATGATTAGGTCCATGCAAACACTCTATAAAGCTGCAGTGCATTCTTGTTGAAAAAAAATATAAATAGGTTACTGAAGCCTCGAAAAGGTTTGTGAATAGAGAATTAGTGCCGTTTTTTAAACAAGGTTATGGTTTTAAAGAAATAACAATTTTATTAGAAAAGGGTCATTCAGGCAATCAACGTAGAGTTGATCTGTAAAAAAAGATGTTGAATGGATTGGCTTAATATAATGGCCATGTGTCACTGAGAAAACTCCTTCAAAAATTACTTTGAATTAGAAATAAAAGCTTATTCCATTTCAGTGGGTGTATCTAACATTATAGGGCGTATCTAACATTATTACCATGAAGGCCCATGGAAACAAGTATAGCTTGCAGTGGGTCTACATAAGCGGGGCTGCAAAAAAATAACGCTCCCCTGTACATCATCTGCAAGGATCCCCCCCTCCCCCCATCGATCAATTTCTGGATACGCAACTAGTGTTTGTTTGGTATTGCCCATTCCCATTCTGTAATACTGTTCCACGGTCATATACAGTGTGAAAACAGAGATGTAAATAATAATTTGAAGGACCATGAAATAACTCTCAGCACGTAGGCTGTAAGTAGAGATGAAGACGTGGCTTGAATTTATTCTACCATAGTGCATTAGTCTGTACATTAAAAAAATATCTACGATTAATTCTTATAGCAAAAAAGACCTAAGGGTTCTTGATCCGTTTTTAGAATTAATATTATTCTTTTAAATATCCCCGTCTACACCGCACTTCCCTCTCTCATTCTCTATTTCTCACTATTTATTTCTCGCCTTCTTTTTCTCCTCTCTCTCTCTCTCTCTCTCAGTTACCCTTTTCCCCTTTATTTTTATTTTCTTCCTTATCATTACTATGACCTAACTGATATCTCTCTGTTTATTTTATCGATCTGTCTCTAGCTTTTTGCCTTTCTCGTGTTTCATGAATGCTTTCGAATTGCTTCTGGTCATGAGTAAATGAATGTGAGACGATCTTCCCACACCTTCTGGCATGAGACTCTTCTAGAATCTAACATCTCCCCTCTCCATAAAATCAATCTGCATCTCAAAGAACGTAGAATTGGAGCCCATCACCTTGGGAGGTGTCCCTCATTAGATCCAAACAATGTTTGATTCCTCACGAATTCCAAATTGACCAGCTAAAATTGGTTTTCAAAGTGTAGTACAATCATGGAAGACAATATACTTGACACGTACATCTAAGGGGCGGCGTTATGGGTCGGGGGGGGGGTCCCATTATTTGCCCATAATAATTCCATCACTTGCCCATAATAATTGTTGTTATTGTGGTGGTGGTTGTTTTTGTTGCTTGCTTGCCTGCCTGCTTTTCAGCACTTTTCGAGACCTGTACCCCCCCCCCCCCAAAAAAAATACTCTAGCTCTGCCCCAAGGCAAGTACAATGCCACTTGTTCACTTTCTCGAATGCAATATTACGAACTCTGAAGTTCTATTCAATTGAATCTCAGTTGTACTGAGTCAAGAAAAGTATTGAGGGGGGGGGGGGGGGGTAGTGTAAATTTTTCCAGATTTAGTACGAAAGATTCTCACTAACAGTCGGGGCAGTATGATACATTTTCAATGAGAGCAGGGTAAACTCAATCCTGGAAGTAGGCTCAGAGCTTCAGGGCCTTGTTTCCTAAATCTAGAGTAACGATGCAGTATATTTCAGGAGTTTATGAACTTCTGTAACTTGTTATTAATTTTCTTTGTTATGAAACAGGGCCCAGCGCTCGTGCTGTATTGCGTTGTAGTATCCTGAATGTGGATGAGTGGCATTAGTTACACCGAAAATCATTGGAGTGATATTCCAAGTCTAGTCCATGATATTCTGGGATCGGTCATGCATGTAGGGTACAAAACAGTTTTCTTGAGAGAAGGGAAACCCCATTCCATCTGGAAGCTTAAAGGGCAATCCAACCTTGGTAATAAGATGATTTGTGTGAAAGCAGAAAAATAAGTAAAACAGGATGGTGAAAGTTTGAAAGAAATCGGACAAGGAATAAGAAAGTTAGGGATGTTTGAAAAATGAGATCACTACATCTATGCGAATCTCAAATTGGCAATTTGGTGAGTCAATTGTGACATTTTTGTGGACAACTCTCCCACTTGTCATACACAAAAATATCATTAATTTGCGGTTTTCTTCGAGGCGCTTTTACCCTCGGGGCAGTACTCAAAATATATTCGAGATAGCATATTGTTATAGGTCCTCATAAACGAAAAGATCCTACTGAGTAATGTATTTTGAAAAAAGTGACATTTTAGTCATTTTGTGTGTTAGAGCGATTGGGGGAGTTGTCCACAGCTACATCACAGTGACATTACCTATTCGGCCAATTTGAAATTCCCATATGTATAGTGATTACAACTTTCAAAAATTCATAACTTTCTTATTGCTTGTCCGATTTCATTCAAACTTTCACCAATCTGCTTCTCTGATTTTTCCTCTTTCTTTCAAAGCAACTTGCCATTAAGGTTGGATTTCCCTTTAAGAGCTCGTGTCGTGTCGTATTGTAACATCGTGAGGATGGATGAGAGGCATTAGTTACACCGAAAAATCATTAGACTGATACAGCAAATTGTATTCTGAGATTGATGATGCATGTAGAGCCAGCACGATGAATAATACATGATGACAGAGACGAGCAAAAATAATCGAACGGAGATTAGATTAGCACTATCTGGTGTAAGATCATCCCTATAATCGGATAATGAAATCATCAAATTATGAAAGTTGAGCAAATTACGATCCACAATCATAGGGCCCACCTAACCCCTCATGCTAATCCAATTTGTATTCAAATGCTCATTTTATAGTGTGATACTGCTAACGTGGATGGGTGTACTGTCAGACATATTTTGTTCTCGTATCATTTTGTCTCTGAAGCTAAGCCCTCTGAGTAGTAACATGTAGGACTGGTAATAATTGACATGCTTGAGGGACGATGATGTCTGGGGCGATGTATCGAGTGGAAGGTTATACTGGCCCCAATTGCATCTCTTTTCTCAGTGTTGCCAAAGTAAGTGTAAACACAGTAAACACAGTAAATGTATCGACAAATCAAGCGGTAACAATAGGCACTCGTTTGCCGGCGAAACGTTAAACATGCCTTCACAAACTCGAGAAAATATCCCATATTTTTTTAATGTACTCTTCTTTACTTATTTTATTTTGTCATACCAACCTGTCCAAAATAAATATTCTAATTTGATAATCGAAGTAAAATATCCTTAAAATCTGAGTATTAAAGTCGCACCATTTTTTGAGTGTTATCTTATTAAAAGCGTATAAGGTACCTGGATTGATACAATTTGAAAGATGAAAATAGTTATTTTTTAAAGAAAATGAGAATGGAAGAGAGAGCAAGAGAGAGAGAGAGAGGGGGGGGGGGGTTATAGAAGGGGTACAAAGGATGGAAAGATGGATGTATCCACTCCCGCAGGTCATGAAACATTTGAATTTTAGGCGGAATGAGTGGCCCACTTTAATAAAGGCGTAACATTCAGAGATACTGACATTAAGGAAAATTAGAGGATGGCTTTCAAACATTTTCTTTTTAAGAAAGCGAGGATGGAAGAGAGAAGAGAAGATGAGTGATGGACAGAAGAGGTATAAAAATCAATATATCCAGTCCCGCAAACGGTTGAATTTTACATGAAATGAGTGCCTTACTTAAAGGCATCCATTCAGAGTGCGTAAATTCATATAGGCAAATTTGAAGATGACTTTCAAACATTTTCTTTTTAGGGAAACGAAAATCAAAGAGATAGAAGGTGAAAGAAGGGGTACAAAGGGTATAAAGATCGATGTATCCAGACATGCGAGTAATGAAACATTTGAATTTTAAATGGAATGAGTGGCGTCTATGCGAGGATCATACATAATTGACGCAGCTATATAAGTATGGCAAGCCATCGGGGTCTACTTGTAGAGTCCATGTCAATGGATCATTCTCCAGTGACAAAAGGTTGGAATTTGGGATACCGCAAGGGTCAATTGTTGGGCCACAGTTATTTACATATTACATTAGGTGTATTGGTAACATCATCAGCCAGCATTCAGTTCAATACCATGTGTATGCTGATGACATCCAGATGTTTACCATTTTTGATCCTACCAAGCCTGGAGATGCAGCTTGCGCATACTACCGTATCTCGAAGTGCTTAGAAGACATACAATCATGGCTTGTCAGTAATAAATTGAAGTTGAATTCCGGTAAAACTGTGTTCTTCATTGCTGCATCATCCACCGACTTGAATCGGTTCAATGACCTTTCATTTTCTATTGATGATCTAGACATCCCAATGTCTTCAACAATCAAGGATCTGGGTGTTGTCTTTGATAAGGAAATGAAAATGTCTGACCATGTAACAGACTTGTGTCGTACCCTCAATTGGCAAATTTACAACCTCAATCGCATCAGGGGGTACTTAAATAAAGACACTTGTCATAATGTTGTTAGAGCACTTGTGCTATCCAGGCTTGACTATGGTGGATGTTTGCTTGGGGTCATCAGTAAACAGGACCTGGGCAGACTTCAACGTCTTCAGAATAAGTGTGCTCGTCTAATATGTCAAAAACCAAAATGGTCCCACGTCACTCCATTACTCAATGAACTTCACTGGCTTCCCGTTTCTAAGAGAATACAATACCGTATACTGGTTCAGACTTACAAATCACTGTCAACCACACTTCCTCAATACATCTCCTCACTCTTTCAGCAACAGAGAACATCATATTCTCTTCGTTCTACCTCTGCTCCTTCCTATGTCATTCCAAAATCCCGAAAACAGGCTGGCTTCAAGTCCTTTCAGTCACTTGCTCCACAACTTTGGAACAGACTCCCCGCATCTCTCCGTAATAGCACATCACTTGACATCTTCAAGAAACATCTAAAAACTTACTTATACAATTCTTAATTTACTTGAATAGACTTTAGGTGACAGCGCCTTGTATCCTTTGGAAAAGGCGCTATATAAATCCAATTATTATTATTATTATTATTATTACTTACGTCTACTCACCACGCGTACTTGATTTTCGATACACGTACCTATATTGACCAATCAGAAGCCAGTATTCAGTACGCGTACTGTTTTTGGTCATCACGTCACGTGTGTTTAAGGGTACGTGTACTTTACTTTTACAGACGTTACTGACCCCTCCGGCCATAGGTGGCCAAAGGGTTCAGAAGCGTCAGTTAATGTAACGTGTGCTTTGTCATTTAGGTAACGTGTACCTTGACTAGTCATAACGTGACGTCTATACAATTACGTGTGCTCTGGTCGTTACGTGACGTCAGCTAAGAGTTAGTCTATTTCCAGGATTTTTTTTTTTTTTTTTTTTTTTTTGTCAATAAAGCAAACCATGTACGTTAATAATATTGTTCAATAAGGGAAGTATAGGGCTTGGCAGGGGCTTAGGGTGTTCAATATATTTCTGTTGGTGACTGATTATTAATTCGTCCTATAAATTTTTAGAGTAGTAGTAGTAGGCCTAAACTCTTTTTAGCAAACTAACAAAAATCAAAGTAAAGTATAAACCGTGCAGAGTTGGTTTATTATTGTCATTACTACTACTACTACTACTCATTTTTATTTTATTATTATGATTGTTGTTATTACTAATTTACTATCATAATTATCATCTTCATCATTGTCATTATTATTATCATTATTATTATTAATATAATTATTGTTATTATTATTATTATTATTATTATTATTATTATTATTATTATTATTATTATTGTTTTTATTATTGTCACAAAAATTTGTCATGATGAAATTAATGTATAGAGTTTATCCATAAATACCATGTAATGAGCGGAGGAAAGAAAAACAAGTGAGAACTCCCCACATGTACAGCTCATGTTTACTATATATAGTCAAAGCTATATAGTGCATGCAAAGTATACAAACTTCTACTACATGGACACTATTCACGCTCTTATCCTCCATCTGTTGTGCAATAAAGGGTCATGACCTCTTGTGGACTCGTCATGACCACTGGAAGGCCGCCTGTTTATCCAAGGGTTAACCAGCTGATATCCAGTGCATAAGGGGTACTAATACATGAATGGGGAGATGGCTTGCCTAATCCTTAATTGCTATAACCAGGGAATCTTAGTTACATTAATACATTCCCATGCTATAACCAAGGAGTTATCTGCTATAACCATTGAAACGAGACATACTCGTCCTCCTCCCCCCGCCCCCTTCCCCAGCGAAAAAATGTGAACCCCCTCCCCCTCCAAAAAAAAAAAAAGAAGAAGAAGAAGAAGAAGAAAAAAAAAAAAACTAGTGTAAAATAACGGTTTGTTTTCTTAACAAAAAAAAAATCTTCTTCATGGGTTGTTACACTCCTTGGCATTATATACTTGAACTTTGAAAAAGCATAGAAGATTTGTAATCCATGTGGAGGCAGAGCTAGATTCCACTAAATTTCGTCATAGGGCCTATACTAAGGCCGGGGGTGTATCGGCTGTCAATGTCACACAGGCCTAATGGATATTCTAGTCGCAAAGGCGTTAGTGAAAAGATTGTTGATAAATTCAATGTATTCGATAAAACAATTTTTTTTTAAAGACTGAACGTTCGTACGTTATACAGGGGGGGGGGGGGGGCGGGGGGCGGGGATGTGACTGTTGCTGGGATGGAACAAGAACACACGAAAATTATAATTATAATTATAATTATTATATTATAAATTAAGAGAGATCATTTTCGCAGTGCAGCAGTGTAAATCAGATAAATAAAGGACAATTTTATCACAGGATTGGCAATTGACAGGAGGGGCATTTGTTCACTCAGGAGATTTTCTTTTGTCAAAGCAAGGACAATTTTCTTGATTTCGGAAATCGGCAGAGGGCCCATCGAGCCCCTTGCCGAACCCCGGTTCCGCCGCCATGGTAATGTACATATTATGTTCACTCAATTGATGTTTAAATCATCATCAGCATCGATCCTTCTTCTCCCCTACCCCTTTTTATATAGAAGAGATCGAGCCTCTGTCCCACAAAATCGTGGTCTCGCATGTAGATTGAGTTTCTATAGTACGCGATGATAAGTACTTCATCTATTGAAAAAAAAAAATGTTGCCATACTGCAAAATTATGGTTTTGTGTGTGTTTGGGAGGGGGCAAAACTATTTTGTAGCCCACTAACTGATAGAGTTAAACTTCTGCCCCATCCCTTTTACTCCACCTGGATTCTATCAACATAGGCACGGTTTCCAGTGCTGTTTCATCACCAGTATATTATGTAACGGAGCGTGGGGACCATGATTTGTGAGAAAATTTTGGTTTTGGTATGGTGAAATTTTGCCTCTTTATTTTAGAGCACTAATTTTTTTTTATCGTGATACAGCAAAATTTATTGTCATGGAGGGGGGGGGGACCAATAAAAGAGGAAAGTGTCCCCCCCCCCCCCAGCCCCACGCGGCCACCCGAAGGCATACCGGAAAATAAGAGGGGGCTTATAGCTACCTAGTAAGATTATTGATATTTTGGGCTGTTGAACTCCATAAAATTTCGTACTTTTTACCACTATGAAAAGCTTATTCATTGCTTACTGCAAATTATTAAGTGCAATATAGGTTCTTGTCTCGCTATGGGCGGGGGCAAATTGAGTATAGCCTGCCCCTTACTTCCGAGGCCTTGACTTAAACTGCGTTTCTACAGAACAGTCTTTAGAAACACTACCTCATTAATATGCGAGGGAATGGTGAAGAGACCGAGTAAGAAACAAAAAATTAGAGCACTAGAAAATATAAATATTTTCCATTTTTTTACTGTAAAATAATTTATGTCACATCATTTTTCCTTGCGAGTGGGCGGAAAGACAGTGTTACCCATTCTATTTTGGGGCCTTGTAGTATACGGGATTTGTAAATAATAATAATAGTGACCATTTATATTGTGCCATGTTTGTCAAAAGATAAAAACTACTTTCGAAAAATAAACTCAGGACAATTTCAATAGCCCTGTCTATCACCTTTAGAAATGTGCTAACAATACAATGACGTATTACGTAATCCGAACCTGATTTCTATGGGCAGTACAATAGGCCTTTGAAATTGCCCTAGAGTTTATTTTTCGAAGGTAGTTTTTATCGTGTTAGTTAAGTGGAAAAACACTGCATTTATATTAATCTGCAAGGGAGCGAAGCCACGGAACTACAAATCCCCATTCTCTGCCCCCCCCCCACCCCACCCCCCCCCCCCCCTTCCCTCGGCTTATATGACAGGCCTGGGCAAGTGTCGAGCCCAACAGTCTGAGAGCTCATTTGAAAGTCCTTGTATATTATTCACTGAGATAAACTATGATATTAACTTGAAACAAACAAATCAATAGCTTATGCATTATTGTAAAGAACAGTCATGTAGACCTGTAAAAAAAAACCTTTTAATCAAACATAGAGGTCAAATTTTTTGTAGTCGCTCGCAAATAGCTACATATAAAAGGAATTTCACCCTGGTATTTAGTTGATTTGCATAAAAGCAGAAAATTTATTTTTTTAGTACTGCAGGGCAAATGGGATGGGACCTCACAAGAAACGTCACGGAGTCGGTTGCCAAATTGTGTTTGAGTGATTACAACTTTGAAAAATTCATAACATTCTCATTTCTAATCAGATTTTACTCAAACTTTTATTGGTCTGTTATTTTAGTTTTCCTCCTTTCTTTAACATTTTTAAAACAATGTAAGAAAGAAAAATGTATAAATGTATCTGAATTTTCACTTTTCAGTATGAAATTCAGTGTTCAGTGACGGCACTGGGATTTTAAAATTGCGCAATGGCGGGATGGGGGCATTATAAAAAGAGGAAGTGGGCTTAGCTCATTGGAAGTGATAAGGGGCATTTATAAGAAGGGGAAAGGGGGAGGGTACTTATAAACAAAACAGTAACTTATCAGACAATAAAAGGCTGAATCTACTTGAAAATGTGGGGGGTATTGTGCCCCCAGCCCCCTTGGGAGGGGAGGGCGTGGAGAGGAGGGAGGCTGTCGTTGGGATACCTAGGGCTAAATGCGCTAGGGGGTAACTTTCCGGCGGGGGTAATTGTCCTTGTCTTAGATTCATCTCTCACCTCCCACGAATTTTTTGAGATTAGACATTATAATAATAATAATAATAACAATAAAAATTTTTAAAAAAGAAAAAAAATAATAATAATGAAAATAACAATAATAAGAATATGTTTCAGTTATATAGTGTATTCCGTGAATACTTCATTGAGCTTTACAATGTCATTTGTTAAAACCCAAGAGAGGTAAATGATGCACGAATCTTACTAGTTTGGAAAGAAAACTGATAGTAGAAAACTGCATATATAATAGGTGTGGATGTAGAAGGGGGGTTCTCCTCCAACCCTGAAAAATTATATTTTTGAAATCCCTGATGTGTGTCATTATATGAGAGGGCCTTTAAAAAGAAAATCAGAGGATAAGACAATGCAATATATACATCCGGGATGGATGTGGGAGGAAGGGTTATATATATTAGGCGTGGTTATAGAAAGATATAGAGCGGGGGAGGACCCGGAGGGGGCCCTTGTGGGCTTCCGTTGCAATGAAGTGGAGCACAGGAGTGGCGAGTTGTGTTGGAGGAGTGTATCCCATAGCATGGCCCACGGAACGGGGGGGGGGGGGGGCTGGGGGTCTGCAGCCCCCACACTTTTTTGAGTAGACTTGTTTCATGAATTCCCCGAAAAAAGGTGCGAGATTGTCATTATTCAAGTGAAATCAAATCAGCCCCCCCCCCCCACTTTCAAAAATGCTTCGCGGCCCCTGCATAACTATAGCTTATCCAAACTTTTAAAAGACTAACTGGATGATTATTCACTATAATGACATAATTTCCTCACTTCACCGAAAGTTCCTATTATTTCTAGAATTTTCAAGGGGGCAATTGGCCAAGAATTAACATTCCGCTGTGCGTGTAGCCCGACCCCTCTATCCAATAACGGCATCAAATTCATTTCCACAAAGTCTTTGAAGTTAATATCAGTTTTGTTTTGTTTTTTAATCGGGGGGGGGGGGCAGTTTTATAGTTTGTCCCGGGCACCATAATTCCCTAGATAAGCCACTGTTTATGACATTCCTATACCACAAGTCATTTTAAGTGCCTACCAAACGCCATAGAATGGCCACTCCCACCGCCCCCCCCCCCCAAAAAAAAATAGGACGGGGGAATCGACTGGATCAGTAAGAAATGTGCAGTATTAGAGGAAGTCAGGTTGTACATACCGGTAATGTTAGAATCCGTGTATAATGAATGGTCACTGGATGCCTATATGGAGTATGCTGCGCCCGCGGAAGGCCCCTTACCCCCCCCCCCCCCCCAATCTTTGGACGCTATTACGATATGCTGCTCCACTATTACGATTCTGGTTAATCTAGCTACTTTTTTGTGCAATTCATATTCATGGGCGTCGGGCAGACATTTCCCCGTAACTTGGTCTCACTCCGTCATTTTCTTTCCACCTACTACTTGAAATGCCTTGCTGAGTATAGGCATCTACCAATTGAATTCACAGGTTCAGCTCACTCGGAGGTGGGCGGGGTAGGTGGAGCACGGGGGCGACTCTTAGGGCACAACCCAAGACTTGATGCCAGCCAGTGGCTCTTTTTGATATATGGGGTCTTAGTATCAAGGCCAGGGGTGGCGGAGCGTCTTTCAAAGTGGGGGTGGGGGCACCAGCAAAAAAGGGCACTTATTTGGGGAAAAGGGGCACCTACAAAGGATGAACATAAAGCGAAAAAAGGACCATTTTGTGACATTGGTATCACCCTACAGTCTAATTAGTATAGTTATTATCAAGGATCACCTTCTTCCTTTTTATTGTGGTTCTGGGCATCGTTTCATCAAACCGTCATAAGTGCAAGTTCGCCGACATCCCATTGAAACGCATGTTAATTTTGATACAGGCGTTTCAATGGGATGTCGGCGAACTTGTACTTATGACCGTTTGATGAAACGCTGCTCTGGTCACTACTTCAGCTTCCCTGATACGCAGTTGTGTGTAATGGTCTAACGATTCATGTGCAAGAAAGCGAAGCGATTAGCAAAAATTTTCGGACTTTTTTTTCTATTGCTTAAGTCCTTGAGTTATACATTATTTACAGCGATGTACATGCATAATAAAAATGACAACAGCAAATTTAATTGGGGGAATGTCGAATGATCTTTTAATTTGTACATTAACCCTGTCGTTTTCTTTAGGATTACACCGATATACATATTTTATGCAATCTGCTTGATTTCATTATATACTGTAAGAACTAGCAAGCGTAGCGAGCGAGTTATGGGGACATTTTCAGAAAATACTGCCTTGCTTGGTGTAAATTATTGGCACATTCGAGCAAGCGGAATGAGAAATCATTTGCTGGGGGGGGGGGGGGGGGAATTGCGTCCCTTTTGCCTCCAGCTCCGCTGCCTTATTGTAGTTGTAGTAATATGGGTACCTGTAAAGCCGCATCGATTCTTCGTAGCTAGATATGGTTCTTTTTGTTAAAAAAAAAAAAATAGAGAAAAAAGTTGGAAATAGAGGTAAAAGGGGGCACTTATAAGAAGAGGAAAGGGCTCTTATCAGAGGCGGAAAGGAGCACTTATAATTTAGGTGAAAAGGGGCGCTTATGAGAAGGGGAAAGGGCACTTATTAGAAAGGAAAAGGGGCACATTTAGTAGTAAAAAATGGCATTTATTACTTCTCTTGCTAATACAGCTAATACTTTTTTTTTTTCTCTCTCTTCTTTTTTGTGCAGGGGCGGTATAATATAATATGCATAAGCAGCCACTTCATATGACATACACTATACGAACATCATACATTACGTAAATTTCTTTCTATTTTCTACTAGATCCCATCCTGATACCTCTTCAGCTGACATATCTCAATGAATGGGGATTAGGTCATTTATTCGGGGGCGTCTGACGGACATCCCCCACCATTTCAAATGTCTTACAGTGGGCATTTACGATAGAGGGAGTTCTGCCGCATATTTTCATCCTATTTCATTTCGTTATTTTTCCTACCCCTTTCTATTTATTGTCTTGCAATCATGAAAATTTATGACTGGAATTCACCAGGCAGCCCTTCCCTACCGATCATTATTATCATTTTTATCGAGAGGGGGGGGGGGGGCATGGGGTCTTATCACTGTTGTAGCCCAACACTGTCATCCAGATGTCACTTGTAATACGTGGAATCATGATGATATTTATCCCCTGACATTTTTTTTATATTGAAGTTCTCCTACTGATCCATTCAATTCTGCCCTCCTCCATTCACCCCTATTTTTTATTTTATTTTAGTTATTTATTTATTTATTTTATTTATTATTATTATTATTTTTTTTTTTTTTTTTTTTTTTTTTTGGGGGGGGGGTACTTGTCAGGTACAAGCAATCATTTAAGATAACGTGTGACATTATACTACCGTGACTATATTATTATGCTAGAGTGCATTGGGTTTGATACCTTTCCAACCTAGGCCTACCTCGCTCAATGAGGGAGGGGGTGGGGGCGTCTAGCGGGCATCCGGGCATCAGCCGCAATATAAAATGTCTGGCAGTGCATGGCCATTCATGATGGCGGGAGTTTTGCTGAACTTTTTCCTCTAGGTTTCAACCAGTTATTCATTCCCACCCCCCCCCCCCCGCTAATCCAGCTCAATTTTGATTGTCCATCGAAAGGGTCCTTCTGATTACCCCCACCACACTGTTCGAGTCACACGTCCGTTTTTTTACATGAACAAAGCAAGAGAAATCAAAAGAAGACGGGAAGGGAATAAATGAACAAGGAAAACAATAGACGAAGAGAAAATTTTAATAGGACGATACAAAAAGTGGCAGAGGGAAAAATGCAGGGCTGCACCGACGTACCAATGCACATACAAAATGTGATTATTTTTTCTTGTGATTACTTGTTATTTATTCCCTTATGGAAACCGAGTAAAACAATGAACATATATAAAACCAGAAACAGGCATGCTTTCAGAAATATAGTCCTGCAGTAAACCTTTCTAAGGGCGCACTAATATCAAGTTTGTTAACACCTTAAATGATGTTGTTTCAATAAGTGGAAAATATAATGCATGATTTTTTTTTTAAATGGAGGGGGGGATTCAGAGTTTTATTGGAATTCCACGGTATTGATAAGCATAATGAAACGAATCTCAAGGGTGTAAACATGGAGGGCTTCAGCCCCATAGCCCCCCACCTTTCCCGTTCTGCGGCCTCCGAATTTGTTCACTATAAGGCCGGCCCCGCAAGTCCTGACAAAAAAAAAAATTGCGGTCCGGATCCCCGTCAAAGAGGGGGATACTGTGTACATTCAGTTTTCAGGTTTTAAAATAACCCGAACCTCCGGAAAAAACGAACCTACGGCAAAACGAGTGGCCCCACGGAAAACAATGGATAATAGGCGTGCTTCACGTTTTGCATTTTTGGGGGGATAAAATTTGTAAATCTTCCACTTTCAAAATGACATGAAATATATATGTATGAAAAAATAGGAGAATAGGGGAATGGGCTTCTTCGGGAGGCGGGGGGGGGGGGTAGGGGGTAGGGCTGTGAGCAAGTAGTAAGCTTTTGAGGTGGGCCTTCAGAGTGTTTTCCCCACCCCCAAAAGAAAAACAAACATAATAAATAAATGAAATAAGCTAGAACCCTTCGGGGGCGCCGGAAGTAAAAAAAAAAAAAAAAAGGGGGGGGGGTTAGAATGATGAAGCCTCACCTTTTAGAGTACTAGAAAGCTGATCGCATAAGCTTGATTGTCGTGGAGTGGGGGCAAAAATCCTTCCCCCGATAAATGGAAGCAAGCATCTGCTACATTGCGTCTATAAATACACGAGGGAGGATGGTGTCCGTGTGAGAAAATTTTGGTTTTAAATGATGAAAGTTTGCATTTTAGAGCACTAATAAGCTTATTAAGCCTATACATCGTTGTAATGGAAAATTATTACATGCAATTTTTCTTTTCTGTTTTCTTGCGAGGGGCCCATCATTGGGGAAGGGAGGGGAAATCGTTTTTTCCCCCAAACTCGAGGGCAAGAGGGCTATCATGCAAGTACAAAATATAATTTTCTTTTCTCATTTTCTTCTTTTTTAGTGATTGCCTGTCCGATCTTCTATTGTGAAAACAAAGGAAACGGTTACCTTCCCCTCATTTTCAGTTTATGCAAAAGTGAAGATAACAGACAACAAACCGCAGCATACATGTTTTGAAAAAAGGCTTGAAACGAAATAGGACGCCCTAATATCAAGTTGGTTAGGCCTGTAAACGATGTTGGTATACGTGGAAAGACACGCATAATAATTATTAGTTCACGGGCCACAGAGCGTTTGAAAAGTGGGGGTAGGAGGTTGAGCATGAGTAAGAGCATAATATGTTATTATTAATATAAGCAAAGGGGAGTGTGAGTGCGTGTATGTGTGTGGAGGGGAAGCCTGCAATCCCTAGCTATATAGATCACCCCCCCCCCCCCCCCGGTTCAGCGACCCCTGAACTTGATCATGATAGAGCCATTCATTTTCATAACAAAGAGGGGAATCCTGATAATCGGGATTTGACTTCCCAAACTCTCATATCCTACATCCCCTATGTAGAAAAAAGAAGCGGTCTCATTAAAAAAAAAAAAAAAAAAAAAAAAAAAAAAAAAAGCCTGGAATTAGACCATTTCAAAGAAGACGTGACGTATTGAGCAAAGTACACGTAATTGAACAGACGTGACGTGACGTAAGGTCACGACAGAGTACACGAAATTGGGTACACGTCACGTAACGAGTAGACGTGACGTACCGTTTGGTTTTACGTGACGTCTACTGGGTACGCGTACTAGTAGACGTAGGTAGACCCCGATGGCTTGCCATATATAAGTGAAGTTGATGCAGCTGCTTTCCAGAAATTATTGATGTGTAATCCAACATCGTCCTTCTATTTCAATCATAATTCAGTGGCCTTGAACATTGCACTGAAATACAGAAAGCTGAAATATGAAGCAAATGTATCGATAAACATTGTTTAGGGAAGGAGTTTGAGATGATTCAAATGATACACATATGATTTATAATATTTTCCCATGCCAATCATAACGAGATGACGTTAAAGTGAAAGAGGGGCGAGAGCCTTTTTTTCCTTGATTGCTTATCATACCTTGAATCATGGGCGCAAATCCAGGGGGGACAGGGGGACATGTCCCCCCCCCCCCCACCTTTTTGAAGATAGGCGAATGTCCCCCCCCCCCCCATCTTTTTGAATAACCTTTTCTTTTTCTTTCTTTTTTTTTTTTTGCTTGTCAGAGAATTTTGGAGGCGAATGTCCCCCCCCCCCCCCGAATTTCAAAATGGATTTGCGCCACTGCCTTGAACCCATATGCACTTCAAAAATATGAGAAAATTCTCCCTTTTTTCTCAGCTTGTCAGAAATTTGTAGACATACAGTGCTTCTGAAAAAATTGGAACCCCCTTTAAGTTTGCCTGTGAGCATTCTTTTCAGATCTGTGCCCCCCCCCCCTCTCTCCAACCAATTACCCTGGCACCACTCCTGCCATCATGTATGATAGCACGGTTCATATATGCCAACTTTCCAATAGTGTATTCATGACATGTGGTATACTTCATACATAAATCATTGGAATCTAAGTTTAATGAATTGGAGAGGGTGAATGATTTATTCGGTATCAAATTTCACACTTCATCCAAAATTGACTCGGGTCAGAGATATTAATATTATAGTAGAATTCAGCTACACTGTAAAAACCGGTTTCACTACAAATTCACTAGTTTGCTTCGCATATACGCTCTCAATCCTTAAGACAAAAAGGGGTCAAGATTTATATTTTTTCATTTTTTAATTATTTTTTTTCGTAATTCACTGCTGAAAAGTATGGAAACTTTGAAGGCAATTAAAAATTTTGGAAAACACTTCTAAAAATGGTCTAGATCATATGACAGTGATACGAAATGTCAAGTATTCGAAAATGTTTAAAGGAAGATATCAGTCTCGCTCCGTACATAATTATAAATTTCAAAATGAATTTCAAAGTTTATGTTTACGTGTTAAACACGCACACTTAAGTATTAAAAACGAGTTACACTTCCACGTTGATATGGATCTTTTCAGTCGTAGTTATATGACAATGATTACTTCTGTTATTTATGTATTGCCTTTCCAGTTCCATGTAATCAAAGTGCTTCACAATTATGTTGCCTTTTTCATCGTTCGTAAAAACATATGTTAACCACCATGCTGTACAATCACAATTCGTTTCAGTAGAAGTCTGTATTTCAAAACATATACTAGTAGTTGTCGTGTCATTTGTCGTGTCATCTGCCTGCATGTAGAGCTCTCTTATTGGATGACACCTTCTTAAAGCTGCTTTCAACACCCCTTGGTGTGGCATGGCATATCACTATATAATTTAGTCTAGTCGCCAGGATTTTTCAGATTTCTTTACAGTTTTGTCCATGAGATATTAAAAAGGGAATGTTATTGTTATTATCAGACATCAAGTCTTTCGCCAAATATGTCAAAGGAAAAAGGAAAGATAACATTGATATGGAAAATGAAACCTGTGAGGAAAATCGTTTTCTCTTTTCCGTTTTTTAAATCATATGATCGGAGGTAAATGCATAAATATTGAGCTTTTATTTACATTATTTTCAATGTTTAAAGTCGTTATACCGGACGTTGTC
This sequence comes from Heliocidaris tuberculata, assembly GCA_025618425.1. NCBI lineage: Eukaryota > Metazoa > Echinodermata > Echinoidea > Camarodonta > Echinometridae > Heliocidaris > Heliocidaris tuberculata. The sequence continues at coordinate 33,426,357 of CM046832.1, forward strand.
CACTAAGAAAGATTTTGTTAAGCCCTATGTCGTGGAATCCCGTGAACTATTTAATTGGTACCATTTTGAATCCAAAATACATTCGGCAGGACAGAAACATTTGTATTTCATTTGCTTGCATGGTAGTCAAGTAAAGCAATCGGGCGTATCCAACACATGTTCCTTGTGGTTGTACAAACACATGCTTCGGCGACAATTAATCCGGGTCATATTCGTATACTAACCAAATTCTAAACTTCAAGCCTGGACCAAACATTTACCCTGGACCAAACACTTACCCTAACTAACCCTTAACCTTAGCTAAAACCCTATCGCAAACCCTATCGCAAACCCTATATATTTGACGAAATAAAGCCCGAAGTATTATGTCGGAGTACGTTCCTTGCTTCACTGGATGGTACGCCTTCTCCGTATCACCAAGCTATTGAATTAGCTATTGAGTTATGCTCATGATGTTCTGTATTATACTGTTTCAATAATTTTAAAAATGTGGGGATGTGACTGGAAGAAACTCAATGTTTCTTTGGACTGGACTGAACTGAACTGAACGTACGTGCCAGCAAAGGCATAGCTAGAGAAGAAAACAAAAATATTCATTTTGGGAACGTGCCCAACCGGATCATCTGATATCCGGTTAAGAACCCGAATTATCTAGAGACGGGGAGGATCCGGAAGTCATCGACCTGTAATGCATCCTGGGGGAGCGGGATTTGGAGGCTCACGGGAAGGGACAGCTGTGACATGGAAAAGACATGACCTGACATAAGATAGGCTAATACCCCATGGCGTACCATTGTGCCAGTATATTTCAATAACTAGTTATTGTTCGATTCCATTATCGCACCTGCCGTCTAATCTATAGCATGCAATGTTTTTTACGTGTACAATAAGGTGCCAAATGTACAAGGTTTAAGGGTTTCTCCTTAAAGGCTATAGTCCCACTTATATACCGGATAACAGTAACTACATCAGTACTATGAATCAACCAAAATGTTGTTTCTTGCGAGAAATCTATCACGATGTGTCTGATTTTTATTAGTTAACTTGATATCCCAACAATTTTTATGGATATTTCGTGAAAGCACAAACATATTCTGTAGTAACCTTTATCGAAGCTATATTTATCGTTATTGGGTTGGCCTACACCTTAAAGTAATGGGCTGTGATGAACAAGGAAATGTTCTCTTTCCTTTCACAGCCATTGCATCTTTACCATTCCATCTTGCACTAAAGAGTACAGTTTGTTTATATTCAACTCTTTATTTTATTCGGTTTTTGTTTTAGAAATGTCACAGTGACCACACGGTGATTGCAAACATAGTGATATATTCTCATGATTATAGTATATGAATGTCTTCTTTACAGTGTTTTATGGATGATGGGTACATCAAGCAGGAGTTTGTGGTCAAGCAGAATGGAAAAAAAAATAGACAAATCACACTTGCGTTTTGTTTTGTTTTTTCCTTTAGAATGAAAAAAAAAAAAAAGTGCATCAAATGAGTCTTCCGCTAGGTAAACCAGAGCTTGTTTTTCTCACACCTTAATGTATTAAACGTAATTCATTTACGTCATCATTTAAATCCATACAAATACAGTTATATTAATGATTAATATATTAATAGCTGGTTCTAAACAATATACTTATAGTTACATGTAGTATATGTTTGAAACCTGGGTATACTGGTATAGTTATCTGTGTTTATTTAAAGTGCACAGTTTTTGGAACACTGCCATATTTGGATTGCGCAGCGCACCTTGCCAGGAATGTAGCATTAGAGATGATAATAAATCGTGACAAGTACACATGGAAATGTTGCAAATAAATGCATGAATTGTGTTTTGAGAATATGCATGGATTAAGGATTGATAATAACTATACTTATGAGCAAGATTTATCAGGAGGAACATTAAACTTATCTTGAATTCAAATTAAAAGTCTAATTAATTCATTATGAGGGTAACATTATAATATCGATTGTAAAATAAGATGCATATACACACCCTCTTACATCTCCCGCGCACCCACACCCTCTTCTTGTTCTAAGTGTTATAACTAGTTTTGTTGATTACAAGACAAATTCCTTGCTAATGATAACGATTATTTCATAATTTCTTATGTTGATATACAGATTTGTGCCCAATGATGATGTTCCTGTAACCAGAAAAGACGCATTTCAGTCACTGTTATAAACCAGAGACACGACACTAAATTGAATTGAGAATTGCTTTCTTTCCAAATAAACAGCTTCTTTTGTATATTGAATTACCTATTTTTTACCCTTTATTCGACCCCAAAGAGAGAAAGATAATCTTGAAGATTATGCTAATATTAGCCATGTTGCAAAACATGTATTCCCTTTCCTCTCTCCCGGGGTATCCTTTCACAAAGGCAGAGAGGTCCGTGACAGGTTGAAGACATCTACGCTGAAACATCCAAGCACTCAATCTGATTACCTTTAAAAGCACATCGCCATCAGCAATATATGACGTATTACTATTTACAATTAGCTGCATCTTTTATAACGACAATCTAGGAGATTTACAAAAGAGCGAACTCTCTGTCCGGACATGTCTGTTACATTTTTTACCCCGCTGATTTTCAATCACTTGAGCAAAGTTTTCAAACATTTCTTGCCCTATGTCTTTCCTCGTATTCCTGACTGTCTCATACTTTCCCACTCTCTTTCACTTCAGTTTTCACCATTCTTTTTAAAAGACCTCATCAGAAGATATATGTCCCGTTTCTTTGTCTTTCGTCACTCGGTATTTCAAAATGCCGAAGAGACACACCAATCTCTTGTCGTCTGTCCATTAAATAGGACTGTCAATCTCCATTTAATGCTTACCTTTGACAACCTCTTCTTACTTTTTCATTGCAACATCAACCAAATCACCCCCATTCCCGGAGTTCTTTTCTAGCACAATGCCAAGCCCGGTGATTCGATGTTCAGAGAAAATGAGTCATTCGTCTTGTCAAAGAGGTTCAGGGGATCAGAAACATCTACTTCTATTTCCGTTGCCATGGAATGTTACGTGAATACTGCTGCAAAAGAAAGTCAAATAAGGGTGTAAGCACCCTCCCTTCCTTCGTCACCGATTTCGTCAAAAATTAGCAAGAGATCGATGATTAAGAAGGGATTACGATCTTCGATTCCGTACCTGTGAACTCGGTCTTGAAGTTCAGGAGTTTATCACAGTACATTTTCACTATAAAGCGTGATATACTGAATCATTTATGGCAGATTGGAATAGAGTAGAGATGGTTTTAGAGGCACAAAAGGGTATAGGCCAGTGAATGTTGTTTGCTTATGATATGACGTCCTTGTTTCAGGCTTTCGGGTTGTTTGCTATCACACTATATTCCCCCCCCCCCCCCCCAACATGTATGCAGATAAGGGTGTGTACATGTATACCAATTGCCTCTTATTAATTATCAGTTCTTAAAGAATAAGCTTTCGAATATCGTCACTTTGAGGTATTTTTTTCCCTACTATATTCAATGTGTTCATTATGTTATATCATTGTACTATATTGTATCAAATAGTTCTTTTGAAAATATACTCCACTATGTATGCATGCAGCAACTCACCTTGAGGCAACTTCCAGTTTTCTAGTTATGTCAGCGATAACCCTAATAGTATGGAGTGGACATTGTTGGCAGACTTGATAGGAATTTGAGCTGAGTACCTGACCTGATATCAAGAAGTAGAGAATACAAATACTAACAAAACGAAATATTAAGTCGAATTGGCGCATGGCTCAACTGAAACAGCCATCTTCATAATCAGTAAATCATATCTATTTTCCTAAAGCAATCAATTTAAGCACATGTTGATTAAAAACGTCTCTTCATTTCCATTTTATAGGTGGATAACTGAACTTAAGATGTCTAGGACTTGCTGGTGGATCGATCGCCCATGGGTGCGACCAGACAACACAGTTCCAAAATGCACATGCGCAGAGGATTCTCCAGACTTCAACGTGAAGCTTCCCGCCTTCATGGACTTCTCACCCACCGAACTACCCACAACTGGCATGACCACTGTCATGACCACAGCACCAGAAACACCGCCTGCCACCACGTCGGCGACTCCAATAACAAACGCTACCACTCTCAGACAAACAACAAGTAAAGAGTGGTCTTTAAGAACTGTGTCTACGGTTACACAACATGCACAAGAAGCAGCTGAAAACTCGGCGTCCACATTAAAAGGTGCCACACCACAATCGCATCTCACCTCAAAAAGTCTTTCGACCACGGTGAATAGGAACACAACCTATGTATTTCTGAGGACGGAAAAACCGTCAGTTCCGACAGATAGTGAGGGTTTTACGAGTCCTCAGTTGGATAAGGACCAGTCATTCAGTCCGGTGACTGAAAGCACAGTTAGGACTACCACGGAAGGTTTGCTTGAGGTTAAGGATTCAGGGTTTGATTCACATAATGTCAATCAAACGACACGTTTTGTGGAAGAGGGGAAAGAGAATGATTCCAAAGATGGGTCCAGAAATGCACCCAGTAGGGATTTTGCAGTAGGTACCACAAAGCGACTACCCCTTGACAGGAAATCACGTGTATCAATGCATAATGGTACTTCCACTCAAAGCCCCCAAACCAATACGTTACATACAAATACAATAGCGACATCCAATCCGTCTAATACATTAGAGGGTGTAACAAATACGGATTCCACTAACCTCACAACAAATGATGCAGTTACTACCCCCAAAATACCCCCAAGGATAAATCATGTTTCCATGGTAACAAAATCATCTTCAAATGTAAATTCTAGAACATCATCTACAACTGAGAAATCTAGGAGAAGGACTTCGGGTAGGATTACACCCTTGTCTTCCTCTGTGGTATTTTCATCTGTTTCCTCCTCCTCCTCGTCGATCTCTAGTGGTGGTATCCATGTGTCCTCAAGATCCACTCCTGTACCGCATCCTCACTCATCCGCATCACCTGGTCTCAATACATCTCGTGGTGGTGGTGGTATATAAAACAATGTCTATTCCTTTCATTGCATTTGTTGCACATTCATTGGTGCATGAAACAAAATTCTTATACCTTCGTCTGCTTTTCAATTCTTTCCTACTTTCTCCCACTAATATCTGTTTCTATCACTTTTGCTCTTTCTATCCTTCTCCATCTCCCTTTCCTCCTTCTCTCCTTCCTCTCTTTCCTTCTCTCTCTCTCTCTCTCTCTCTCTCGCTCTCCTCCCCATCCTCCTCCTTTTTCATGTTTCGCTGGTGCATTTTGGCATGCCTTCTAGTTGACCCATTGTTTTTCGTTTGCAGACTAGCATACCAATATTCGTTGCAACCATGTCACATTGGACAATAGTTACAAGTTCTTTTTCTCAATATGTGCGGAAGATAGACTAACCACGTCATGTTGCACCTGGTAGTAGTGCTTGGGGAGTTAGACAAAGGACTTTGTTTCAATATGAAATTTCATTCTACCGACGGTTTGAAACGCAAAGGGGCGATATTCCCATTCTTGCTTCACCTTCTTGTAAAACTCTGTTTCTTATATTGCTTGGAATATATTAGTCAATCACTTGGAATTACCATTGACAGTGGAAAGCTTTTTTAAAGATCAGACGCATATAATTTGCTAAGTGCAATTCACGTCACAATAAACAACACAGCTTGGAATTTTGCCTTTCAACTAAGCCGCTGCAAAATGCTTTATGAATTCTTAATATTGGCTTTTACGAACCCATTCATCATGTACTACTCGAGTATTTATCTCTTGGCGCCAGAAGATCCGAGCATAAGATTTGGATTTAATTATAGTTATAATCCAGTTAGCGAGTTACAATCTATAGCAAACCTAACCAAATGCACCTGATTCCAAACGACTTTATCTGTTTTCCCCCAAACCTTATACGCCTACCCTGCATGTCTATTCGTAAAAACAACCTGACTCAAATTGACTTTAGATTACAACGTCAGATTGCATTTTCCCTCTTCATTGTAAGCTTCGAAATCAAGGATTTCTTCCCCCTGTTTTCCCGCCTCCGACACTGTAGAAAAATCACATCGTGAAACTCGACTCGACGAATTCAACAAACCAGCTCCCCCCCCCCCCCCGCTTTTTCTTCTGTTCGAACTCATATTAGGACCCAATTTAGAATGCATCAGTGTATAGGCTTGGTTATTAATGACACCAATCATGTTTATGAGCAGATTTCATTTTGGTAACTGTTTCCAGAAATATTAATCGTTCCCCTCATTACTTTGCTTCTCAGCACGAATCTCTTTCTTTTTTCCCCTCGTAATCGGAACAAAAAGAAAATTATAGAAGTCTTCAAGGCTCTTGCACAAAAATATTGTTGCATTGCAAAAACACATTGAAATCCAGTGTTCCTCATCTAATTTGAATTCAATCATGAAACCTGTTAATGTGTTTGCTAATGAATTATATTACTTATGAGCATAATCCACGATAAACTGAATATTCGGATGTAAATAGATTTCAAACGCTAAGAGGATTTCTATCGGATTATGAGCCAATTAGGGTGAAACAAATTGATCTCACTTAATTTGTGTCAATACAATTACCTAGGTACTTAATGGCAGTGGTGCAAATCCATTTTGAAATTCGGGGGTCACCACATAATTTAACTTTTGTACCCTGTCCGAAATGTCTGAAAATTTTCTGACAACCCAAAAAAGAAAAAAAAAAGAGGTTATCACATTTTTGGGGTCTAGTTTTACTCCAAAATCCTCTGACAAGCAGAAAAAAAGGTTATTCTTAAAGGTGTGTGTGTGCGGGGGGGGGGGGGGAACATTGGCCTATCTTCAAAAAGGTGGGGGACATGTCCCCCTGTCCCCCCTGGAATTTGCGCCCGTGCTTAATGGCATCCTTGCTATCAGTATTCGAAGGTGTATAGCAGCATTAAAATATAATACCTGCATCACTCTGACAGAAAAAGAAAGGAAATAGTACACCTGATAGGTAGGGGAGAAGGGAAAATAATATTTCCTCTGAATTCAGCCACATATCTGAAGTGAATATTAACATACATTCCTCATATGAAATGCCAGAGAAATCTGTAAGATTACTTCCATCAATGTTATATCAAAACGTTTTCAGCTTCGGGCTTTATTGTCATTTTTTTAAAAAACATTTCATTGGGAAAGACGGATTGAAATATATATGTATATGTATATATATATATATATATATATATATATATATATATATATACTGTCTTCATTATCGTGTTTTTTCCACAAATGTCAGACAAGCAGCCTCTTCATCAATATGCTGATTTCCCTTCTTTATATGCTTGCAGTCGTCGAAAACCGTTGAATTCAAGGTCAGGTTTATTGATGCTTTCTGCACCATGCATGAGTAATATGTTGCCATATTGGGCAAGGATTTGTGTAGACTTTTGTATATCAAACATTATTTTGTTTACAGATATCTAATAGAGAGAAACTGTATGTTATACATAGTCTGTAACTCATAGAAATTGATATCGACGTCTATTCAACAAAATCCCATCTTCTCCCTCTCCCAGATTAATAAGAATCTAGAGAGTATAGTGCACCCCTTTTTGGGCTGGAAATTAATAATGTTGGAAAGCAAAAGTTGTCAAAATATTGACATTTATGGTATCCATCTTCGACGCTCGAGGGATCTGTTGCTACTGGTTGCAGGAGGAGAGAGAGGCAAATCAATTTGGTTACTAGGGGCAACGGACAAGTCTCACCCCATTATTGCTTACGCGAACAGCAAGGTGTAGATCATCCCTTAATTGTTTTGTCTACTTGGGACGAAAGATTGTGTAATTAGGTTCGGCAAATGGGGAAAACAGTCTAGATGGTTGATGTAACATCTGCAGAGTTATACTGGGAAACGATTTTAGTTGAATAAAATCAGTTTTGTTGTTGATTGGAGCTGTTAAAATGAACACTTCGTATTTCGACAGCGGGATGCGTGACCAAAATCATTCGTGCAAAAATGTAGCTGTAATGTCTTTCGTTGTCTACGTTTATAACTGCTTAATTTTCTGTTCATCTGGTTGTTTTCCCAACTATATACTTATTCATTCTCAGTGCAATTTAATTTTCAATATTTTACCATAATCTAAACCTGTGTTTAGTCGATACTCGATATTGTTTCATCTGCAGTATTGTATCTCTGTCGAAATTATTTTACTTGCGATATTCAGTACGTAATGATATTTCCAAACAATGTGTTTAAACATGGAGGATTGCCTAGTACCTCCTTGGTTTAAGAAAAGTTATGACATTTACCGAAATAGACCATTCAGCAATTCAAACTAGTTTTCTTAAATATGTTAAAGGGTCTGTTGTTTTAATGCCCAAGCTCTCTCTCTCTCTCTCTCTCTCTCTCTCTCTCTCTTCTGTCCCAATTCAGGAAGTGTGGTAATCTTTTTTTTTTGTTTTGACTTCATCCACTGCAAAAACCAAGTGTTAAAACAACACCACTTTCGAATCAAACTGGAGTTGTTTTAACACTAAATGGTGTTGTTTTAACACTTATCTGGCGTAGCCCAATATCAAACTGGTGTTTTAATACCTTTCTGATGTAGCACAATATTGATACCGAGATGGTGATGAATTAACACCGTGGTCTTTGCAGTGTGTATTTGAAAGACGACCCCATTAATATGTAAGATTGAAAATGACCCATTTAATTAATTCATACATGTACATGCTACTCACATCAATAATTCAACTTACAAGGTCTTCCTCACAAGTCCATTTCAGCGATACATTAAGGAATCCTTTAGCCGCACAATCAGATATGCATTGCAGGAATTGCTTTTCTGTCCGGCTTCATTCCAAATAGCTTCATGACATACAACATGTGCTGGGTATTCTTGTCATGTATAGCATGATTAATGATCAAGATAATATCAGGGGCGGAACCGTGCCATGATAAGAGAGGGGTGGCCCCTCCCCCCCTTTTTTTTTTTGGGGGGGGGGGGTTGTTGCTATAAGGATAACGAAAGTGCTTCGACGTTTCTGTTGTCATATTTGTCATTGTGCTGTGGGCCGATCAATTCTTTGCATTCCCCGCCCCTTTTTTCAAAATGTCGGCGCTTTCTCCATATGGCTTTTTCCTCCCCTCCATCTGTTTTGTTTTGTTTTTGTTTTTGTTTTTTGTTGGCAAGTGATACCACAATAAAACTGCCCATTTGGATTAGGAGGTGAACCGAACTGAAAAGAAAGGGGTGAGGTGATATGTTGGCATCCGAAATCATTTATCATGGTTTCGATTGTTTCAGTCTCCCTGTCAGTATGTTCCTGATGTGACTACCGGTTACTACCCGGGTAAAGGGCTGGTCATATTTGTCCGATAACGATAACGATAACGAGATTTTCAATTAAAGGTACACCCTACTATATTGTGTATACGTGTGAGTATGCTCGCGGCTGTATATAGTAGGGCAACTCTAGGGCCAAAATCTCGTTATCGTTATCGGACAAATGTGACCAGCTCTTAAATCTAGTCCTCGATATACATAATTTGTATGTCTTTCACAAGACAACATCTTTCCAATATGCACAAAATACAATAACGTACATGTTTGTGATCCGGCTTTCTTTATCCATCAGTGAATGTTTGCAGTCGATTGAATGTCATTGATTTTATGAGGAAATTATCCGTGTAATTATTACGAGATGAAGGGAAACGTCAAAACATGCGGGGCAGAGTTAAAACGGCTTTTGTCTCTGCTCACACTAGAATCGTTAGTGATCGACCATGGTAATGTCAAGGACGTGATCCTCATATAAATAATTCGAATAAATGGCGACCAACTTAGATACGAAGAAGATCAGTATTCAACAACCAACTTTCCAACAAGGCTACAAAATAAACGCTTGTGTCAATCGAAAAATATTTGCACAAAATGTTTCAGATAACCCCCAGGAGTTCAGTTTCGGATTAACAACATTGATATTCTTGACGATGTATTAGTATGTGAGGAATTAAAGAGAGTTAATGTAATTATGAAAATGATGCTCACATAACGCCCCCCCCCCCCCCATTACAATTGTGTGTTAATAACTTTTAAAGATAAAGTTTTGTTCTGGTCATGATATTACATTGTGAAAGAAACTGTCTCAAATCAATTGGGAAAGGTTGATTTTATAGCACATACGAATTGGTGTATGCTGTAAAGTTTTGGAATCACCAAAATAATGAGAGTCACATGCACTGCACACAGAAATGTGTGTAAATTATGGGACTACACACAAATGTTCGGCCCGAACATTTCAGCTGTTTCTTGTCATATTTTGAATGTGAGGGTATTTGAAGAGAAATCCTTTTCAGGGGACATTTCTAATGTGATAATCTTCCAAACTAACATAAAAAGAATGAGCTCGCAAATTATTTTTTTATCTTTTCCAGTCCCAGAACTCAAACTTCTCTTTAAGTGCGTATAGAATTTGAGATTACATCAAATATTGGGAATGCTGTAACACCCTAGAAAACTGTTGGTAATTGCCTTCAGATGAATTGATAAAGAGTACAGCACTGACTGCATCATGTGCTATTGTCGTAAACACAGTTTTTATTGGTGACGTGGGGTAACATGTGAATGATTCAATGATGTAAAATGAAATTACATCGAGAAGCTGTCCTCCTCATGTTCATTTCCCTTTCTCCCTCAGCGCACTCTCAAACATAATTGCCAAGAACATCAGTGGACAATAACAAAGCGCCTAGAAGTTTGCCTCCTTTCCCATGTGTATTTTCCACTCCCCGCAGCACACTATAAAACGTAACATATAAACTGCAAAAAACATCAATGGCGAATAACATAACAAAACAAGGATATGAGACGTCAAGAGTATGCAGGCATGTTGCCAGTCATGGCGTAAGAGATGAACTGATCATTTGCATAACATAATTATTAGCCCAATAAAGGTGAATACGTGATATCATCGGGATAAGAACATTGTCTTCGAGGAACAAAATGCACAAACCGAGACCGTATTACTAGCTAAAATGTAATCTCAAAAGTTTAAGCCTTTGGAATACTTGAGGTTTTACTTTTAAATTCACTCGAACATGACATGGCTGGGATTTAAAGACAATACTGAGTAATGGTCAGGCAATTGGTTTATGAACGTAAGTGTCTAGAAAGAACTCCGAATGGTCAAAAAATTGGAATTTGTTAATTATGAGGTTTTGGAATCATCAAAATTTGACCAACTTGACTAAATCTTGCTGAAAAGCACAAACAACGCAGATCTGGACTGAAAGACTACCCAAATTTGATCGAGAGTTTCAACGAGTCCTAGTCATACTTGAAACATGAGAGCACTTTAAGAGAAATAGTTTTAATATGACATCACTAATACTACTATATTCCTCCACATAGTAATTGGAAAAAAATAGAGAAAGCTCACAAATTATTTTTCTTTTTTTCCATTACTCATTCTTCTCTTTAATCGTCGTACACTATTAATGTAATCCACATCTTGGAATGAATAATACGTAGCGAACCGTTACCATGTATTGACAGCTAATGTGGTAGGTTGCTAAATATGGCGTATGCTTTTAATGTAAAATCCATGCACCTTGCACATCTCCTGCACGCCTTGGTTACCCTTATGTTTGATTCCTACTCTCCTAACCTTCAATCTAATGGTCTACCCATAAACACACGGCGATGATTCCTAACCTTTTGTCAAGGGTCTCTAAATTTAGAAGCTCAAATCGTTCCAAAGGTTCGTCTGGTGAGAAACTCTCTCCCTGGTAACCCCGGATCGTGGTGGTGAACCCACGTCATCTAGGGACGATGCTCCTTAATCGATCTGCACCTCATTCTTGAATCACACCTCCTTCATGCTACATTATGACGACAACAGCGTCTTAGAACATCCCAGTTATAGTGGGAAAATACTTGGGTTTTGAAGGTTAAATCTTCCACACGCATGTCATTGGTAGTTGGGAAAAAAATTCACAGGAAAAAAAGGGGGGGGGGTAGAACTAGTTCGACTACGAATGGTTCAGGGACATCTTATTTTAAATTTCCTAAGTGCATGATGCTTAACTCGTCAACAGCGTCTTAGAACATCCCAGTTAGTGGAAAAATAATGAGGGTCTTGAAGGTTAATTCGTAACTGCCGTTGTATCTCGCTTTGTAACGTTGGGTATATAGATGAGAAAAAGTTCACAAGAAGAAGACAAAAAAGTAGAACCAGTCCAGTTTCAAAGGATTATGGATATCTACTTTTTTTTTTCTTAGTGCATGATTTTTATGTGATGATCAACATTGTTTAAAACATCCCAGTTTTGTCAGTGGGAGAATACTGAGGACTGAAGGTTAACCACTGTATCTCGCTCACATGTCACTGGGTTTCTGGGAAGAAGTTCGCAAGAAGAAGAAAAAGGGAGAATAATTCCAGTCGCGAATGATTTGTGGAAACCTATAATTTTCTTAGTAAATGATTCTTATTTGATGATCAACAGCGTGTTAGAACAGATGAGTTAGTGGGAAAATACAGAGTTATTGAATGTGTATTCTCAGTTTCACGTATTGAATCGCGCTCACATGTCATTGGGTATACGGGGAAATTTTTTTCTGAACAACCAAAAAGACTTTTACTATTTTTAACGTTTAGATTTTAAAAAGGATTTATAGATACATGTATTCATTTTCATTTCCTTGTAGTGCATGTTTCGTATGTGATTATCAAGAATAATCAATTTCAGTTCCGTGCCAGATAAAATCGGTTTTTAGGCAATCTATGCATCGTGGTGTTGAGGGACTTAATCCATCTGCATGCTCGTCCGGAACGGCATCTTACATTAGCGCATCGGATTTGTTGAGAGCCAGAAGGGTTTTAAGTCTGTGTTAAATGACAGGAGTTAAGGCCCATCTGGCTCTGAGCCTGAGCAGACTCCTGAAAGACCTTACGATGGTAGTAAACTCTGAGGTCAAATTTGACGACACGGTCTTGGTCTCATAATTCATAATTGTAACCTTTTGAACTAAGGTTGCATTCTGCCTGACAATACCATGATGATAAGGTGTTGGCCACGGTTAGCAGTAACAAGTGCACACTCTGTTGATTAACCAGGGATGCGGTCTGTACAGATTATCCCCAAAATTGCCAGCTCACGCATACCGTATGAGTCAGAAAATTGTGATTTGTGCTAATATTCTGAAAATGATGGACAACTTACCATGTAGGAAGATGATATTGACGATAATGATCACATCGATAGCTTTAAGGGCAACATAACATTTTTTTTATGACCTATTCAATTTTTAATGAATTTTGACACAGTCGCTGCTGACTTCCTCAAACTCATTAAAAATGTAACAGCAACATTAATTAATATACGTGTTAGATGAGATAGATAGACCAATATCATTTTTTAAACTACAGAGTATGCGATATACCATCAAGGGCGGATCCAGGATTGTTTGAAAAGAAGGGGAGGGGGAGAGGTGGCAAAATTTTCCCAACATTATTTCTTCACATAGATTTCGGGAACCCCGCATAGGCTCTCTCCGTGCATGGATTGGAAGGAGGGGAAGATCTTTTTTCTAGGGCCTCTTAAAACTCCGACACGAGGGGCATGGTGTATTCCCCTAAAATGCCTTTTTAATGTTTTAAATTTTCCCAACATTATTTCTTCACATAGATTTCGGGAACCCCGTAGGCTCTCTCCGTGCATGGATTGGAAGGAGGGGAAGATCTTTTTTCTAGGGCCTCTTAAAACTCCGACACGAGGGGCATGGTGTTTTCCCCTAAAATGCCTTTTTAATGATTTTAAGAGGGGACTGTCCCTAGATTCGCCTCTCAACAATATTTTATTTGTTTGGGTAAATATCGTACAAGTCATGTTCCACAATACGTTTAGGCATTTCAAATGGAATATTAACTCCCCCTAATCAGTATTGTGACTTATTAAAAAATTATTTCATTTGATTTTCAGACAGTCGTTTGATGCTGATAGCGACTTCATCTTCAGGCGGTGCTTGTGTTCTTCTCCTTCTCTTCACCCTCTTCATATTCCTCATCTACAGAAGCAAAGAAAAAAGGCAAGCAAGCAGGTAACCATTTCACTTTTCCAAGCTTCAAGAGCTCACTTTTAAGGACACAACTTACGACCTGACTACAACTGGATTTTTGAAAGAAATCGCAACATTTGAACATTTAGATTTTGGAATTCCTCTCGATTGAGATCATGAATGATCATATTATGAAGGATATTGTACACCGTCCATTCGAAGAAATGGCTCAGTCGGCTGTAAATGATATGGTGAACGTCACACCAGTCGCATGACTGCTAACATATACTTTTATTTGAGTTTTTTTTTAAAGACAGGATTATTTCAATTCTGATATTACTATTTCAAGACAATTTTTGCAACTCAATCTGGAAGAATATACTTATCAACATTTTCAAATCTAATCGCATTGCATTTTTCTCGAAATCCTGATGTATAGTCGAGTCATAAGGTGGCTTTTATAGAGATTGAAAAACTAAACATCTAGATTTCTCGGTGAACATGGCGTATGAAGTTATAGAGTTACTTGTTGAATGTGGATTATTGGGATATTTACTGTGGTTAGGACGCTGACGCTATAACACTGCAAAAACCAGGGTGTTCATTCAATCAACACCATCTCGGTATCAATATTTGGCTACACGAGATAAGTGTTAAACAACAGTTTGATATTGGGCTTCACAAGGTAAGTGTTAAAACAACACCAGTTTTATCCAAAACTACTAATTATGTGGTGTAGCCCAATATAGATACCGAGATGGTGTTGATTGAATGAACACCCTGGTTTTTGCAGTGTTATAGCGTCAGCGTCCTAACCACAGTAAATATCGCAATAATCCACATTAAATAAGTAACTCTATAACTTCATACGCTATGTTTACAAAGATCATATATGCTGTTGTATTCTCAGGAAACCATACCGTTGTAATTCTCAGAAAACTATACTGTTTTATTTCCCGAAGAAACTTTTAGTTTTGATCTGATCAACATTATCATTAAGATCCTCCTCTTACCCACTTTCATCACTCTTGAAGACTTTGATCGTTATTCACTGTTTAATCATCACATCAAGGCATATATACATACATTCACTCATGCGACATGTAGCCTACGTGGAAAAAACTGCAAGAATTATCATTTTTATAATAATGTCGTCATTATCGCCAACAAAAGAAAAACATTTTCCCCACACCATTATCGTCATTGTCACTATGAGACGGTCGTAGCTTTTATTGTCCTCCTTTATTTGTCAAGCTTTCGATCAATGATCTTCATCAGGACTGTATAAAAACACAAAATGATGGCTGACATTTACATCGGAATAAACATTTCAATTTCTTACAATGGTTAAGTACTAATCAATATAATTATAGTAATATTAATTATGTTTATTATTATATTATTATCATTATTGTTATTGTTATGTCTGATTAGTACTTAACCATTGTAAGAAATTGAAATGTTTATTCCGATGTAAATGTCAGCCATCATTTTGTCTTTTTATACAGTCCTGATGAAGATCATTGATCGAATGCTTGACAAATAAAGGAGGACAATAAAAGCTACGACCGTCTCATAGTGACATTTTTTTCATTTTACCTTCCACTAAAACAACTATGAGTGACCACCAGCGTTGTGTTCGAGGAACATTTCTTACAATATATATATATATATATATATATATATTTATATATAAAAGAAAAAAGATAGGCCTCTTTAGTATTCATTTTTCTTTCAATATTAGTAAATATTGTCGCATTATTTCATATCACTTTTCTGCTGTTTAGCTATCTTTCCAAGATGTGGACATAATGGCAAGTTGTTTAAATGGTTTAGGTGCATTACGTTATAAAGCAATTAATGGTCCCTCCTCATTCTAGCAAATGGCTTTATTTTTTCGAGAGATGATAGAGACGTGTTTCTCGTCAACCTATCCTTGGTCTCTTAGTAGCCAAGGCTAATGGCTTGCCCGAACTCAGGGAGGTGCTCTCATCTGCTGACACCCAGAAGGGCATTAACACCTATTCGTTTGCACAGAGTTAATGCTCTTCTGGCTCTCAACGGACGCTCTGTCATGGCCGGCACAGCATCTTTCCATTTCAATCTCAGGCATCGACCTTTTCGTATTTTGCTGTCTTCGACCGTTCTGTTAATCGTGGGGTTTTCGTCTCCGTGTTTAATGTGATCTTAGGATGAGTCACTTGAGTGCAAAGGCACCAAAGCGTTCAATGGAAGAGAGCATTTGGGAATAGGAATAGGGAATAATGAGGGAGAGAGGAAGATGGAAAGAGAGACAGGGAGAGAGAGAGAGAGAGAGAGAGAGAGAGATAGAGAGATAGAGAGAGAGGGGGAGAGGGTGTGAGAGAGATAATAGGAAAGAGAGGGAGTAGGAAAGACGAGGAGGCGGAGAGAGACGGAGTTGAGGAGTGAGAGAGGTGGAAGGGGGGGGGGGGGGGGAGAAGACATAACATTGTGGGGGTAAGGGGATCGGAGAGAGGGGAAAATTAAAGTATATGTTTATGCATAAAAGAGAGAGGCGAGAAGAGAGGGACATACACTTATGGGAAAGAAATAAACAAGAAATAAAGAGGAAGAAATAAAGAAAAAGAGAAACAAAGAGAGGGGGTTAGGGGAAAGAAAAATAAAGAAATAAGGGGCGCTATGTATGGAGGAAGGAATGAAGAGGAATTTAAAAAACAAAATAAATACGTTAATAGCAAATAAATATATAACTGAACTGATGGGTTGGGCAGACAAACAGATAAACAGAAAAATACATGATTGAGTAGATAGCATTCTCGGAAGAGTTCTAATTCATTCTCTCCACATGGACCATCGGAGGA